>CM031949.1:41019015-41271515 GCA_018749465.1 Paracanthobrama guichenoti
AGTAACTGAGCAGATTGTGAAATACTCAGACCGGCCCGTCTGGCACCAACAACCATGCCACGCTCAAATTGCTTAAATCACCTTTCTTTCCCATTCTGACATTCAGTTTGGAGTTCAGGAGATTGTCTTGACCAGGACCACACCCCTAAATGCATTGAAGCAACTGGCATGTGATTGGTTGATTAGATAATTCCATTAATGAGAAATTGAACAGGTGTTCCTAATAATCCTTTAGGCGAGTATATATATTATATTATATATATATATATATATATATATATATATATATATATACACACACACACACACACACATATATACATATATACATATATATATACACACATATATAAAAATATAATTCTCCACAAATGCCAATATCATGACAGCCACTTCATTTAACTGGCATATAGCAAGGCCTACTTGATATTTTTGTGCCATTTGTGTCGGATAAGTGAAAACAAAGTCAAATCATGCACTTAGTCTATAAAAAAAAAAAGAAAAAGAGAAGTGCACATAATTGAACAAAGTGTTTTTAGGTTATTCGTGTCTGGTGAACTCCACAGATGAAAAAAAGACGTCAACATTTCTTCAAGCCAGAGAGACTTTAATTGGTTACAAGACCAAACATGAAGGCTGTGGAAGTCAATCAAATCGTGATCCCACCACATGTCAAGACGCTGGAAAAAGAGTTGTCACGAGAGAGCGCAGAGAAAGAGAGATGTGAATGTGAACTGTGAAGCAAGTGCGAGAGCGATGAAAAAAGAAAAAAAAGAATTTCAACGAAAAAACCACTTGCATTTCCTTGAAGTCTTGCTATAGAGAGATGAGTTAAAATGTGAGCACCTTCAGAGGTGTGCGAGCGTTATCCATTAAGCAAAAGACTGTTTGTGAACCACCAACAATTCAACTGGCTGAAACTCAGAACACAAAACAATGACAGGACGCCCAGATTTTATTGTTTTGGAGCATATTTACGTTCATTTGATCCTGAGGAAAATATGAGCCTGAATGTGACTCAAGTGACGGCTATTCCTTTTCACTGGCGTTATGAGGAAATGTTTTTTTCAGCTCATAAAAAGAGTGATTAGAAAAAAAAAAAGGAAAAAAATTGCCCAGATTTCAGCTGGAGTCTTATCCTATTTACTCAGTGAGGTCATGTGGTAAGATAGCTCTTTCTCCAGCTCCGCCGATATCTGTCTGACTCGACCCGTGGCTGTTTCTTTGTGTCCGTCCTCATGGGACTGACTGACAGTTAAGAGCTTCACACAGTTCAGAATCAAGACCGTAACTGAGACACAGGGTGTGCTAAGTACCAATTCAAATTATTTTCAGCTTTCAAAAGCATTCCCCAGAGAGATGATGACCATAGGCCGCCTCTCTGAAGATAAGATCGCAACAAAACAGTCCAATTCTGTTGGGTCTTCTAAAAAAAAAACATTTTGTCTTATGTAAACAGGCTATTGGAACTCAAAAATGTTATCTTTTCCAATCCAAACATATATTGACCATTTTTATGACACTTCCATGGTAAGTTTTTGTCCTTTTTGAGACCTGAGAGACCCATTTACGTGTTCCACAGAAAAGAAAAGTTATACAGGTTTGGAACAACATGAAGGTGAATAAATAATGACAGAATGATAATTTTTGTGTATGCTATTCCTATGAAAGCAGCTTGCAGTCATGCAATAGAATGGAAAATGAGAAAATGAATAAATTGTGCATGAGAAACTATAGACAGTTTTTATAGGCGGTGATGACAAACTTCCACAGATATCAACATTGCACATTTAATAGCTTTTCATATTTAAATTTAAAAAATTTAATAAACATTTATATTGTGTTATATTACCATGTCAGTAAATGACACACACGCAAAAAAAAAAAAAAAAATTAGAAATTTGAAGTAAAACAAAAATATGTAAGATTTTTGGATTAAAATATACATTAAATCGACAGAAAACGAATCATCGTTATACAGCTCAACACTGTTAGTATTATTGTTTCCTTGATTTACCGCGAATACCATGTTTTACCATGGTTAATATTGATCTAGCTAACTGCAGTGTGCAAGTGTCTCGTAGTAGCCACCGAGTGAATGTGCAGAGTAGCGTTATAACATAACTTTCAACACACTCAAACGCATCTAATATGATAAAACAGCGCTGTGTTACCTCACATGCGCATGACCGGAAGAAGCAGAAACGGTCGTCTGCGGCATAATAACTGCTCCCGAACTGTGTGTCGCACTTGTCTCTCATCAGCAATCGCTCCAGTGGCATTGTTCCGCTCTAACAGCTTTCAGCCCCACCCTGCTTCATACTACAGTGACGTTATAAATCTTTAATACATTAGTTCATTCATGAATATGATTTCTGATGGCGTCCCGTCAGATTCTTCAAATTACGTATTGTGCCTTTAACGCTGCTGCGAGGGTGTTTCTAATACAACGGCTGAGGGGGTGATTGCAAATTTGAGAAGCAAATCTTTCTTTCCTCTGACCACTGTAATCAATCTCTATATCTTTTTACTCTTTGGAAAGTCGGTGAAGCTCTTTCACAGATTTTTTTCCCCCTTTTGCTATTGGAGAAAATGGAAATACAAAAATTATATTTGCTGCTGTCTCCCCGTTTAACGCTATAGAAGTTTTCCCAACTATGACGACTTCCGCTTTGGAAGAACCCCTGAAATGTGAAAAGGATACATTGATGAAAAGGAATGCTAAAAGGACACGCTCTCCAGGTATATTACACTAAAATATGACTGTTTATGACAAAAACAAAACAAATTAAAGTAGCTACAGATCTTTTTCGTATTTTGACGTACATATGCATGGCTGAATCATAAAAGCTATAACATTTACAAATTAGAAGTATTTTCATTTCATGCCGACTTTAATAAGCGAGGTGTGTGTTGAGGCGGTCGGGAGGGGGACAAAAAACCTATTAAGTTTAAAGAAGAATGATGCCGGTCATTCCCCTTTCAAACGCCTACAAGCGGGGCTCAATAGAGGAAAAGGAAGCGCTGTCAGAATTGTTTTTAATCTGTTTTTCTGCATGTTATCCATTTTTTGCTTCCTTCCCTCCATCCTTCCGCTCCTTTCACTTCTGTCTGTTCCATGACAACACACAAGGAGAAGTTCCTCTATTACTCAAGGTCGACTGAATCAATGAAGTATCACTCTCGCTTAGTAGACTTACAAACGCATATGACATTTCTTCTGTCTGTAGTTATTTTGCTTACTTTATTTGTGAAATAAAAGTGATTCTTGTGTTAACCTACATAAGCTCAAAGGTGACCTATATTTCATAACAGTGAAGAGAGTTGTGGTCTAGGTTTACAGAGTATGCACTTTGCATTACTTTGATATAAGGATGTCAAAAGTACTGATACTTCAGTACCAGTACTAGCCTGACTTCATATTCTGAATAGAATCAGAATACGAGTCTGATACTGCTCCATTGGGCTGTGATTATGGGATGTGTTTCAACAGAACCAGGAAAGAAAATGTCTCTGCACTCAATTGGATAGACCTACAACCAATCAGAGCAACGAAGTGACGTATATAGTTGTCAACAGAACTCAACTGCACGCACGCTGGAAGAAGATGAGCGTAAACCATCTTTGCCGGTGTTGTAAACATAATTTAAGGATACACGGAGAACTTACCAACACGATCATCATTTTTGAGAGAAATAGTAAAGATCAATGCATATACGAACAAGTTCTTCGTTTAGTAAACAAATTCAACTGTCCATCATCTGTCCATCATCACATAAAGCCCGCCCGACAATTTGATTGGTCCAAACAGCTCTGGTTCAAGCATAGACTTTTGAATTAAATATATAAATATAAATAAAACTCATGCAGTGAAGAATATGCCAATAATTTAATGGCTGCATGCCATTGTTCTAACTTAATCTGTTGATTTTTATTATTATTTTACTATGCAATTTTAAAGGTTTAAGGGTCAATGACGTGATGCCTACATTTTCTGTCCGATAGTATTTTTTTCAGTTAAAAAAGTAAAAAGCATAAAAAGATACGATATATATGTAGTACCTCTCCCATGTATGTACTCACTTTCATTTTTCAAAAAACATTTGTTATTTGTAATTTTTCAAAATATCATGTGGTGCAACCATCCGGCCATAACTTCTGTTTTGGAAACATCTTTGAAATTACTCTAAATATATTCAAATTTATTTTCTACACTATTTGGCATGATTTCCAAAGTGTTTTGTAATCCTGCACATAATTGCAAAACATTTCTTTCTTTCTTTCATACAAACAAACATTGTCCGATGATGCCCATTTTATGAAATATGTGGTGCGACCATCAAGAAACTACCAATTTTTGGACTTTATGTTGAAATCCATTCAGAAACAGAAAGTTGCATCATATACTGATTTGCCAAGGACCCATTGAAGCAGCAAGCATGTTTGTAACGCTCTCTCAAATTTGGAAAAAAATTACCTTTTTAACGGCTGGTATGCAGTTCCCACATTTGAATATCATGTGGTGCGACCTCAAAAAAACAATGAGTATTAAGTTATTTCTACAAATATATATTTTTATTATAAATTTCATAGTGACCTTTTGTGGGAATCTAGCTTGTTTTGTTTAGGTGGCCAATTCTAATCCTGTAAATTTTAAGTGAATTTAAAAATATCATGTGGTGCGACCAAATATCATGTGGTGCGACCACTGTAGAGTGTTTTCCATGACAAATATATGTCCTAGATTGGCAGGTTGTGTGCTTTTATATTCAATTGATGGTTTATATATGTAAAGTACTTTATTTTAGTATTATTTGGAATAGATTTTTATCCAATTTGCGTCACTTACAAACATTTCAGACGGTTTATTTTTAATCTTTGTACACACATGAGAAAAATAATAATTTAGAGCATTCATTTCATTTGAGTAATTATGCATTTATGAGTAATTTATTGATTTATTTATTTATAACCATTTACGTCTATTTTAACAGATGGCACTGCCAAGCTCGCCATAGGCAGCATGTAACTCTGACCCTGCAGCAAGAATCAGAGTAAAAAATTAAAAAATAATAATTCAGCAGTATGATGATTGTCAAGTTTAATTAAATGTTTGTTCACAAGAAAGCCACAAGTGTGACCCTGGACCCCTGCCTTTAAAGTTGTCCAAATTAAGTCCTTAGCAATGCATATTACTACTACTAATCTTTTTTAATATACTTATGGTAGGAAATTTACAAAATCTCTTCATGGAACTTGATCTTTACTTAATATCCTAATGATTTTTGGCATAAAAGAAAAATCAATCATTTTGACCCATTGCTGGCTATTGCCACAAATATACTCATTAGACTTATGCCTGGTGTTGAGCTCCAGGGTCACAAATGTGCATTTACTTAAAAATGTTCATGACAAGGAATATTACATGATTATACATGGTTCTGATCAAAATGAAATCAAAATTATTATTTTTCCATAGTCTCCGTTATTATTAGTCTTCCATAGTTAAATGAAATGTTGCACTTTTTGCAATTTGATTTTTCTAAAAATATTATAAAATGTTTCTTTATGTTCATTAAAACAATTCTGTGAAATTCTGTTTATTGATCCCTTTAAATAAATTTTCAATAATAGTCGAGATCTTCATGTCATTGGGAGCAACCACTCATCATGTGGTGCAACCAATAATAACATTAAATTAAAAAAATAAAATATCTATTTTTTTATTTTAACATCTGATACAGAATGCTTAAGTGAATGTTTTTTTTTTTTTTTTTTTTTTAATTATCAGTTTTATGCAATTTACAAGAAAAATAAGTCTGTTAACTACATTTGAGAAGGCAACTCAAACTAAAAAACAAAAATCTGAGATCATCTTTTGCAAAAACTCAAAAGAAATGTCCATACTTTGTTTATAAACGCCTTAATTAAAGAGAACTTGTAAAGAAAATGTTAAGCATGTTAAGGAAATAAATTTATTTTAAGATAAATCACGGTCGCACCGCATGACATTTTTTAAGGCCACAGCCAATTCATCTAGATGAAAAAAACGTAAAAATCACTTCATCTGAAATTTTAATATGAATGTGTGTGTACACAACATTCTTAATGTTTGAACAATTGGCCAGTTAAAAATCATTATACGTCATTGACCCTTAAATGGTCTGAAAACGGTTCGTTCAAAGATTCAGTTTCTCTAAACCCCTTCCTTTCAGCGAGCCTACTCTGCGCTGATTGGTCAGACGGCCGAGTCAGTTGTGATTGGTCTACTGCTTACAGCATGTCTCTCGCATTTCCATATCTGAATTTCAGCTCCAGATGCTTCCTTGGCTCTTGAATACACAGTGATAAGAACACAAGCAATGGCGTCGGTTTCACCGGAACTCTTTCAACACGAACTAAACTCTTCCAGGCCTCAGGTATAACTACAGTGTTTGAGTGCGGGTCAAAGTAGACCGTATGAAGGCCATAAGCTGGCATTATGCAAATGAGTTACACTGTTACGTAGGTATGTAACAGGAAGTGAGAATGGAATTGCTGACGACTCGTTTCAGCAGTTCGAATTCAATTCTTAATAACTTTATGTGTCGTGCACTTTGAGCTTTCAAAACTTTGCTGATTTTTTACATTCAAAATAAAACATTCAATTTACATTTTACATACAAAATTTTTTTTTTGCGTTCATTAATTAAATTGTAAATTTTACAAGTAGGGCAGCTCTACTTTGACAGAGCCACTAGCTATGATTCCATTCACCAATTTTTACGCACATTTTGCCATATTGCATAAAAAAAAATGCTGGATGGAAACACCAAAATATGCATAAAAATGCATCAATAGAGGATCTTTTTTTTAATCTAATAAGACAACATGCACATAAACTACGATGGAAACAGTTGTCGAATAAATTTCTCGGCAGCAGACATCCGCCTCCAAAAGCAAAATAACTTTATTGCGCTTCGTCTGCTCGCTCTAAGGTGCAAGTAATTCATTATTTACGGAATTATTATATACAGTGGCTTCTCCTACTGCAGCAATTTCCATTTTTTCTTTATTCGCAAATGTTTTATGCGCTATTCCAATTTTCCGCATAAGTTCAATTCGCAACTTTGGATGAAAACATAGCTACTGACCTCATTGCTGACTGTGCATCCCAAGGTCATTAACCACGTAAAAAACCCTCCTGGAAGTCATGATAGGTGCTGACAAGCTAAGTGTCTTTATTAAGTAGTGCAAAAAGAAGTATTGACTCCCTGTTTTCCAAAAGGAAGTGTGGATGATGTAATGGTTTCATCAGCCAGAGCAGCAGGGAGGGTATTTCTTACATCAATACAAAGTAAATCAGTCCTCAGTGGGGATTTTAATTTAGAATCTGCAGGCGGCCACAGATTTCACAGCAACATGATGGATGTGCCTGGAGCTAAATTTTCAATAGAAAGAAATGATAATTGACCACTAGACACTAATACCAAAGAGGACATTGTTCATCCGATCACAACAGAACAGAAAAAAATAGTCTATTCGCGTTTTCCAAAAGCATAATCCATTAAAATGTGAAAAATATCCCATATACCTGTACATTCAGCTGCCTAATGAAACACTGAGAGAGAAAACTCAAGATCAAGCTATGCCTGGATACATCTCATTTAGTAGATTGTTTTTGGACTTCCCCAGACAGCCTCATGACAGCATGAATGACAGCTGAGCATTTTTTCCCCTGTCTTTGAAAAACCACACACACCGCAGTGACAGAAATGGGAACTGAGATTCCTTAACCAACTGAAACCTACAGACGGGTGAATGTGTAAAATCTGAAGCAACAAATGCACGCACACCGACACGTCAAAATACACAGCGTTCTGTCCCAATAAAACATGAAGTGGTTGAAAAACAGAAAATAAATCACTTTTAATCAGATTCTGTCACAATCAAAATGGGAATTTACCCTTGCTCACCACATTTTTACTGAACTATCACGAAAAGACAAAGTGTAAATGCCCTCTAAGACGCATTCAAAATCTGAGTAGGAACAGAAGATCAGTGGAGATACGTTTATGTTGCTGTGCGCAAATGAATGTGCAAATCAGATAGAAATACGATCAATCAAGACACATGATGTTTTCTTACGCACACATTCACTTTAGCAGAATTAACAAGACTACAAGACTTTTCACAAGAACCAATTCTGAGAAATTTATAGCATTTATAGCGTCACACATCATAATCCTTCTACTGACTAAATGAGCTGAAAACCAACAAAGATGTACTAGGAGAGACTAAAGTCGGGATCACACTGTGCGATTTAGTCGTATAGTCGTTTACAACTGTTGCATGTCAGACTGTACGAACATGATCCCTGCCATGCCACACTGTCAGACTGCATGTCAGTAAAGACGTGTTAATAATGAACGCACACAAAAAGACTCGTCTGGAGTTTTACATCATCAAGCCGTGTGTGTGTGTATGCAAGTGGAGGTTTGTTGTCTCAGGTTCGGCTCTCCTATTGGATTTTGATGATGTAACAGTCAACGTAGACGTCACAGTGTAGGACTGATGCTGCTTTTACGTGCCATCAGAAATTTCCTACTTCCCACTTCTGAGGCCGTGATTTCGAGCTCATCGCATTTAAATTGTGACTTTGCGTTCATGTCCAATTTTTTTACGATAATGTAAGTATTTAACGATAATGCAGACAGTACGTGAAGCCAACAAGAGTCTCAAAACTTCTGACACTACAAGAATTTCATCAAACTAGCGATCAAAGACTTCAAATTTTGGCCAAGGATCAGAGGAATCTTTTAGGATTCTCAAAATTGGTCTCAGACGGCCAAATCGTGGTCAAAATCGTACAGTGAACCCAGATTAACATGCTCAAACAAGTAAACTGTGAATCACAGAACATGATGTCGAAACCTAATTTCTCAAGAGCAGCAACCTTCGACAGTTTGTTTTCTCTCTTTCTTCCTCCCTCTTTTAACCTACAGTTTTTCAGTCTAGTACACGTTTACACAGTCTAGTAAACAATACTGACTGTTCCTCATATATCTAAAGCCACGTTTGCTGATTGGCTGATCAGCATTTTGATTGGTTGACTCCATGCAGCATTTTATTTCAACCATTTTTTAAAAATCTGTTTTGGTACGTGCAGTAAGAGTTGTTTCGAATCAACAATAGAGTTTAAATCCAGCGGGAACTGGAAAGTTGTGCGCAGTCCTACATCACTGGACTAATCTTCACAGTTCTTTAGACCCAAGCGGCAACCTCCCGCGATCTCTCGAGGCCAACACGGAAGTGACTTAAACTGCAATTCATCAACTTGCTCCAAAAGGGAGTCAAATCTGTATCTCCCTCATGTTAAAATGGCCAACTTTACAGTAGAAAAAAATATGTTTACAGACTAGTACAAAAAGTGATTTTGGTCTATACAGCTAATTTTGCCCTTCATGACAACTGTGAATTTTTTTATAACTTATCCGTTTAAATTATATTAAGCCTTAAAGTTCTGCATAATTAAGGCCGTGGCCACTTGAGTGACGGGTGGATTGCCATTATGGACGAGCTAGGCAGGCGTGGTTTCAGCAACAAGGCACTTCAATTCCACCCATGTGGAGTGACTCTTTGCCCATTTTCAGTTTTCCGGGAGTGACGCGAAGTGACATGCTGCCAAGATGGCGACGGCCGGCTCCGCCCACTTTAGGCTTCAAAAATGCTCTTCAGAAACCTATGGGTGATGTCACAGACACTACGTCCATAATTTTATGTTTAGACCACAATGGAAACGCAGACAGGTCTACAGGTCTGGGGGGGTTCCTGGGACAAATTATTCCACGGGTCATTTTAGTGGAAACGCGGCTTAAATAACTGAGTGTATTTTGACTAAATATTGTGTAAGAAAAACTTTGTGTATGGCCAATTTGTATTATATAATATACATGCAAATCTGTATCGCCCTCCCTGTTTTCCAGATATTAGCATCAGGTACAAAAAAAAAAAAAAAAAAAAACAACACACTACAGACAAATATTTGCCCAAAAGTTTTGAAGATCAAACCTTGAAGTTGTGTCTGACCAAACGCACTCGTGGTAGGTAAAAAAAAAAAAAAAGTGTGTGTGGGGGAGGGGGTAGAACAAACGTAAACATCCAAAAAAGAGAAAGAGTAAAGCATATGACTGTGTTGACAGTATAAAAGCATCTTGGTATCTGGCATTCATCTCCCAAACATAACAACCAGCAACAAGTGAACATCGGTATGGGTAGCTGCAGGGCCACAGGCAGTGACATCATCAAAAACAGACAGGAGAGGATTAAAAGTGCTGATACCATTTCAACGCCTGTGGCGTTCTCTAACTGAGCTTTCCACTGTTACCACTGCTCTATTCACAGTGTGGACGTGCATAGTTCAGGAAAAGAGAAGTCCTGAAGATATTCCAAAAGGAATGAGTCAAAAGATGTGCATGCTGCTGCAATCTTTTATCAAACGGTTGTGCAATATGTGGGGCTGATAACAATAAAAACAAAACATTTTCTCTGTGCACCACAAACAGGACGGGGGTGGGGGGGAGGGCGGTCACGTAACACTGAAATTATGTTCTGAACTAGGGGATCTCAACTCTGGTCCTTGAGGTCTACTTTCCTGCAGAGTTTAGTTCCAACCCTAATCAAACACACCTGAACAAGTTAATCAAGGTCTTCAGGATTACTAGGCTGACTCCCTGATCAGTGCCCTAACTACTGAACTGATTGAGACGCACCCCTAGAAAGTTACAGACAGGTGAGTTTGATCAGGGTTGCAACTAAACTGCAGAAAAGTTACCAGAGTTGAGAACCCCTCCTCTGATCCATCAATGTCATGGACCTTTTTCATAGACTGTGGGTGTGTCTCAATCAGCTCCCTAGTTCAGTAGTCAGCTCCCTAAAAAGTCCCACAATGCACCGCAAAACCAAGGGTGCATCTATGCTCACTATGCTCCCTTAACTGAAGTTCTGAAGCGTGAAACTCAAAGTACGTGAGCCAACTCACTACACATAATGACTGATAACGACACGCGATATGTGTTTTTAAAAACAGAAAGCATTATTTTATAATATTTCAGCATAAACACACATCGTTAGACAGGTAATGAACACAATCTAGCTAACATTTATAATTTATTTACGGCTGAAATGTTGCACGTATATGTAACAAAGTATTTATCATAGTGTGCTTTAAATAATATTACAAGTAATGTCAGAGAAAAATCAGCTCTGCTGTTGTTCATAAATACCAGTAATGATGTTGTACAATGTCGCCGGAAATAGAGTCATCAGTGTCCCAATGTGTAGTGAGCCAGCATCCTTTACTGTCCTTACCAGTGCCCGAACTCATGTACACGATATACTGATTCACAAGCTCGGAAGCTAGGGAACTGAATGAGACACACCCTGTGATGACGTTTCCACAGTTATCAACATAGAAAATTTTTAATAAATACACATTTATAACATTTATATTTTGTGTGATATTACCTTGTCAGTAAATGACAAAAAACAAATTAAAGCTGATATAAGGGTTTTGTAACCCAACCACTAAGGGAGTGACAGCAAATTTGAGGGCGATATGATCACGATACTATTGGTCCTATTGTTGTTGTTTTTTTTGTTTTTTTAACGGGCATCGTAGGAGAATTCACACTGCAAGACTGCACCTCAAAACTTCTGACACGGTCAAATTTGTTTGCAATTGTCATTAAACAGCTGTTGGTGAACTTGGCGAAAGATGCGCCTCATATGGCCAAATCGTGGTCAAAACCGCACTGTGTAAACTCAGAGTAACACGCTCAAAGAAGCAAAAAGCATCACAGAAGATCAATGTTTAAACTAGAAGTCGACCTATTTATGGGTTTTGCTGGATTTATCGGATTTTAATCGGTTAATGGCAATAATCCACAATGATAGCTTCTCCCGGTTGCGTTCATTACGGGAGTGGCTGGAAAGGCTCCACTGTCATTACACAGTACAAATGCGGCCTCTAGAGGCGAAATAAAAACTATCAGATGTATATCACAATATATAGTTATTTTTTAAATAAGAAAAATTTAACCATTGAAATTTTTTTCAATTCTTTTCATCATTTCAATAATAAAAAAAACTAATACTAGCCTGACAAGTAAACAGTGATACAATAAGAACAAAAAAACTAATTACAATAGAACAAAGACAACTCAGAAACCATCTCTCAGACAGCGTGCGCATAGAGCAAAATATGTTCTCTTTGCTGCTTATTGCGCTTCAATGGTTTAAAATAACTAGTTTGATAAGCTTTTGTGACCACGCAGCACATCAACGTCCCGTAAAAGTAATCAAATCTGTAATGGTTCACAAATTTCTACTAGTTAATCGTGTCTACTAGTAAATCAGCCACCTATATTTGACATCTTTCTCTCTTCTGACCAACGTAATCAATTTCTCTATAGCCCCGTTTCCACCAAAATTACCCGGAACAATTTGTCCCAGAATATTTTTTCCGCAGGAACTCCTTTTCCCCCATACCTGCTGCTGTCTGCGTTTCCATCTCGGTCTAAAGTACCGTGAAGATTAGTCTGGTGACGTAGGACTGCGCACGACTTTCCAGCTCCCACTGGATTTCGTCCTCCACAAAGCCTGAACCTCATCATCGGTCCATCGGTCATATTTTTTTAACTCCATTGTTGATTTGAATAGCAAACGACTCTTACTGTACGCTCCGCAACAGACTTTTAGGCTGAAATAAAATGCTGTAAATGATGTAAAAAGTTCAACCAATCATGTTCAGCGCCCAAGTCCCACCCCCGAAAGTTCCTGAACTTTGAAAAAGTACTACCTCACAAGCAGAGCCATTTTGAGGGGGAAATCTTTACCCAGAACTTTATTTAGACCTCGGTTCCTGCGGTCGAAACACACTGAGTACCAACCCAGAGTTCCTAGTCCCTGGGGAAAGTTCACACGGTGGAAACGCGGCTTATATTTCTTCCCTCATTTGGAAAGTTATAGAAACCATATCACAGATATTTTTTTTTCTTTCTTTTGTAATTGAAGCAAATGGAATATTATATTCTTAAAACTGAAGTGTGTAATTACAACTGTTTTCAAACAGGTTTCCTTAAACACTCCTACCATGTGCCAGTGTAGTCGCACCCTGAACTCACAACATAAATTGAGCTGCAAGTTCATAAAATGTCAGACTGCATAAACAAAAAATGTGTGTGACGTAAGTTTCATCATCAGCATAGTACGCATGCACTTTACGCACACCAACAGATTTTTCTAACCACTTAAACTCTGTACATTCAGCTTGCTCATGTAATCGGATGCACGCATACAAGACCAGTGGTGGCAATGATCATCAGTGGGGTGCTCTGAAAGTGTTTCCAACAATATCGTTTTGTGTCGTTATTTTAACTGCTGACATTTAATTCATTGTTTAAGGCTTTTGGTGTCAATCACTTCCAGTTATTTTAGCTGCACAAAAATAATCCATTATGCTGCTCTATGTTGCATATTTTAATTTATTATCATAATCAAAAACACACTGGTTTGTATGCAAATAGTTTTACAGCTTACTGCACTTTGTTATGCTTCTAGTTATTTACCTAATGAATTTGAAGTCTTATACATTCACAGAAACTAGCTTTCTTTTACATTAAAAAACAAGGTGGATTAGTGATTTTTAAAACTTTATGGTTATAGTCATCGTTCTTGACACGCATGTATTTTACAGTAGACTATAGCTGGGATATAAGAGGAACTATTTTAACATTAAAAATCGCACACGTCGTCTTTAAGAAAAATGAATTCCTCTATTAAAGCACTAACCACAATGATGATTCATCTTTTAACACTGTGTGTGTGTGTGTGTGTGTGTGTGTGTGTGTGTGTGTGTGTGTGTGTGTGTGTGTGTGTGTGTGTGTGTGTGTGTGTGTGTGTGTATATATGTGTGTGTGTATATGTGTGTCCTGTCTATCATGCGTTCCCCACAGGGCAGACAGATCGATTTCTGCGATCTAAACCCCACGACTACATTTACAGCGTCTTCTTATTGAGAAATACCATCTTCCTGAAGTCACAGCAACAATAGTCACACCACACCAGCACCACTGGACAACCTTGCGTGCCGGCAGGACCAGAGGCAAACAACTCCATCTATAGAGCACTGACACCCGATACTTTCACCTAAGAACCTGGCAACACATTAAAAGTTTACACACAATCACATCTCATTTGAATTCATTTCCACTCTTCATTTTCAATTGAACACGCACGCCACTATAATTTGATGCTGAGTGCTGAAATAAATATGACGGGGGCCGAAGGATAATGTCAGTGGTGTACCACAGCCCAAATGCGAAGCATTAGCCGAATCAGCACAGCATGTTGTGAATCATCTCCATTCAGTGTTTGCTTCCTCTATGAAGACAAGCTTCAAGTCAGTTAGAACATATGGATTAACTTTAACTTTTATAGCACCAACCATTAGTTCATTCAGAATTAATGTACTGTTAACAGAGTTAGCCATGAGCAAGCAGTTAGTTAACGCTCAATTGAGGTTTTGATTTCCTTTCTACCAAGTCATTACACGATACGGAGAGCTGAAAGATATTAACTTGCGGAAATCATCTGAGTCGAGTTAGCGGTTACCTCAAATTACCGAATTATGTTGACCTTTTGACAGCACCTAACAGTGAGCCGAGGGCTTTCCTAAATCTTTCATTATGTGCTCATATACTAGACTACAACATTTGGCGAAACTTGTCACAGGGAGAGGCCCGAGCTGTGCCAACGTGTACCGGCCCAGGAGCCAACCATCACATTAGTGAGGATACGAGACTCTGAACAAACATTCTCACAACCCCTACCTGTTTGCCAAGCCTCCGAGGAAATCTGGATTGCACATAAAGAAAGAGAGGGAATAATAGAAGAAATCCCAGACTAAACGAGAAAGAGAGTGGAAATGATAGGAAAGATCTAAAAAGGAGTTTATGGTGGTAAAACTGAGCGACTAACCATCAGTGAGCCAAACCCGACCATGTGCTTTCCTTTAGCCACTCCATACATACAGGAATAAAGTTCTTTTTGGTGGGACAAGTTAATCTGATTAATGTTATTCTGACTGGGCACGGCTGGCTCATACTGGGCAGTGCGGCAAGTGCCATGACTGGATAATATCAGTTTGACATGTGGCTGATCCGTTTGGAAGAATCCTGAGGTCAGCTCTAAAAACAGCCCATTAATTGATGGGTCAATAAGTGTCCATGATGAAGAAATGGAAAAATCAAATTTGAAACGTGTCAAGTTCTTAGAAATGTACTCTTTGTACTCACTCAACATATTCATGTTTTATATGGTTTTGAAACACATTTATATCACTTTCAAAACGTCTAATGACTAAATGACTAAAACGTCATTAAAAAGACCATCAACTACAAAGTGATGATATATTTTCTCACAGCTTAAATACATGTGTCTTTATTAAGTTGAAAAAATATTTGTAAATATATATTTTAAGTTTTTTTTTTTTTATGTACTACGTAACGCAATTTACATCATAAAATGTAAATTATCTGATTTTTTTAAATGTCTTGTTAATTGATGGGTCAACGAAATGTAAGTGTTAGTTTAAAACTACAAAAAGTCTAGTTAGAAACATTTTTATATGGTTTAAAAAAACTTTCCATATAAAAAAATGATGTCTAAAAATGTCATGTGGTGTAACTAAGTAAAAAGTAATGATATATTTTTCTTACAGTGCAATCATTCTCAAAAAAGTTTAAATATTTTTCAAAAATATATATATATAGTTTTTACAAATATCACCAATTGTTAATTTATAAATATTACGTTTTCTTGACCTTGACTAACAGTCATGAAGGTCAAAATAATTATGTGAAACTATTTTTTTAAATGAGACTTCTTCATTATGATATGACGACATGAATGTATGCCCCAATTTTTTTATAGTAATTCAGAAATCAAAAACACAGAAAAGGGGTTTTATATGTGAATATCTAATGCAGTTATGAATAACTCAATAGACAAAAAAATAGCATTATGTCACTGGACCATTATTTTGACATGTGGCTGATATGTTTGGAATAATCCTGAGGTCAATCTGAAAGTCTCTGACGTCACTCGTCAAAACTTTAAGATGTTACATAATCAGATCAATCAGGAGATCAAGTGATACGCAGTATCCTATTTTAAGAGAAGGGTGCTATTGAGATGTGGCCCTAATGCCTGCCCTTAAACGCCCCTGCCAATAGCACAAGGGAAGGGCTTTCTGGAAGAGGGACAGGGAGGGCAGCTCTGGTTTGGTTGTTAGGTTGGGCCAAGTTGGGTCGCCTCGGGCAAGGCACATATGGCTTAGCTCATAACGCCAGCTTTTTCTTTGACATGGGGATATTTTAATGACAGGGAAAGAGTCAAAGAAAACCTCCCTCTTTCTCGTTCTGACCACTTCCAACATCAACCAGAGCCCATAGAATATCCATATGGGACTTTCTGGAGAGCCGTTTCGCAGCTGGTCATTGGCCTAAAACAATCGTCCAAGCTCATGCGTTTACACACAAACTCACTCGTCTCCTCATGTGTACACTTTTAGTTCATCGTAGACACACCAGAAGGGGGAAAAAAAACAACATTCCCTTTCCCTTAAACGTCTGGAAGAAATCGTGTTGTTTGCCTCGTGCTTCAACCAGAGCTAAACCACACAAAGGAGAAGACAGGAACATGACACTGACGTCCTATCGGCATTGGGTCACGATATATTTCAACCTTAGATGCGCACTGGAGGTTCCCTGACTGGCAGTAGCATGCTGCCGTTCACATTCAGGATGTGAAAGCTTGTGCAAAAATTGAGCTTGCGCTGCCGTGTAGTGCTGGATTCATTTTAATCCGAGTCCCACAACTAGCTGGAAGAAAATCACAGGCCTTACTCATCACTTAGTGGAGGCTTTTCAGCCAAAGAAACTTCAAGTACACTAATTGCAGGGGCCTAAAACCCCAGAACAACCTGAGGTTAAGTGTCTACCTCCAAGGAACATTTACAATGTGGGAAACTAAAGAGCTTTCCAAAAGAGGTTACCCTAACCTGGGATTGAACCTGTGACCTCTGTGTTCTCACTTGTGTTTCTTAATCATTGGGCTAACAGTTTCCCCTTTACAAACATGGAAGTGTCTAAAATGACAGTTCTTCATATAAACTTTCTAGTTTTCATTCTGACTAATGGACAGGACAGTGCGTGAAGAGGAATTACAATATTTAGGACAGGGGACATAAAATGAAAAAGAACTGCTTGTGGCACTGAAAGAATAACATAAACATATTCTTATAAGGCATTTTCTTTACAAAACAGACCGTTATTACACATCACAATCAATAAAACTTAGTATGTGTCAAAATAAAACTACATCTTATATACACAATGTAATATACCGTCCAAAAGCTTTGGATTTTTTAAATATATTTGAAAAGAAAGTCTCTGCTCATCAAGGCTGCATTTATTTGATATAAACCATTTTTGAAAAAGTACTATTGTGAAATATTATTACAATTTAAAAGAAGTGTTTTCTATTTGAATATATTTGAAAAATGTTATTTATTCCTGAGATGGCAATGCAACATTTTCAGCAAACATTACTCCAGTCTTCAGTGCCACATGATCCTTCAGATATATATAATGAATTTACTATGTCTTATAATCAATGTTGAAAACAATGCTGTGTTGCTTAATATGGAATACATTTTATCTATTTATGCTTTGATGAATAGAACATTTAAAGAGGTGATGAATTGAGAAATCAACTTTCCCTTGAGCCTTTGATATATAAAAGTTCATCATGATATAAGAATATACTGTAAGTTTCGGAGCTGAAAACGTCCTTGCTAGTCAGAGAAAAGCTTTTATTGACACCAGGCCCAGAAAACGAGAGCTCTCAAATATATATTGATCAATGACGTAATAGAACGGGAAACGCCGCCTCAACAGATAAATATGTACCTGCTTCTGTAGCCCCGCCCACCGACTCATGGAGCTAAACGGATCGCACTACCGAGCAATAAACATGCCGAGATAGCAAGATATTGTGCTGCGCCTGGTTGCGGAAGAACACAGTCACTGCGCTTCCTTCGGATTCTAACATTAGGAATGAGTGGACGTTTGTTTGCTTCATTTAACTGTGGAATCATTTGTAAATAAAACACAGGTCGAGACGTAAAAAAACACAATGCTGTGCCTTCTAATTTGGATCCGACAGGAATGGTGCAACACACTTGTGGGAGTAAAACATGTTTTTTTTATGTGATAGTATTGCATTGTTACAGATCGTTTTGATTATGTGTACGTGTCTAACAGAACATACCTTAGCACGCTGTCACAGGCTGGAGAATCCTTTATTTGTTGGTTCATTGCGATTCGGGATCAGACTCAGACATGTATGGGCCAGGGCTCGCAAAGCCCAACGTCCCGGGGCTGCGTGTTTTCTTAGGCCGGTGAATCTTAAATAGTGAAATAACATTCTTTTCTTGATCTGCGTTGTTCACTCTCTTGACTTGATATTTGAAGGGCGTGCGTGCGCGCGCGCTGTGTGTGTGTGTGTGCACATGCAGTTTGCACTTATATCCACCGATCAGGAGGGCCAAGTAATAAAAAAAATCTATCACGGGTGGATGAGAGATGAATCATTGTGTTCGTTTAATAAAGACGCTTTTGCGAGCCCTGTGAGAGAATCATTCTGGTTGCCGCTTTCAAAACAATCAAGCAGAAACTCATTAAATATGCAAATCTTATCCAATCATAGCAGTGGGTGTTTACTTCCAATTCTTCAGTGTGGCACGCCCATCAAAACCGAGCGTTCAGGAGAGAGCCTCAAAACCAGTGTAGAAAACAGCCTATTACTTATTCATTCTGATGTTTTTGAATGTAAAACCCACACGAACATCATAAGTTAACCTCAGAATAGAAATATTTTGTTATATTATTCTTGTTGAATAAAAGTCATGACGATGAAATGACCATGTGACCTCCAGCAATAAAGTCAATGTGATTATCAAAACACATAACCATACTTTTTGTTTGAGTGGTACATTTGGTGGTAATCTGTGATCCTGAGTTAGGCTCAGAAGTTAACGGGTGCTCAGGGCATCCAGTAAAGCACTAATGATATCAGACTGTGCGCTAATATTCTGCAAGCATTTCAAATCTTCAGCTCAAGATGTGCCTATTATGTAGGCTGACCAACACTATTGTTGTTTCCACAGACAGATGCGAAAAAGAAAAAGAAAAAAAAACACTTTAAAAACTTTTCGTGACCTTAAACTCATTTGTAATCTGTAGCTGGGTGAGGGGTTACAAGGTTCAATAGACAGGAAGGTGCTGATGTTGCCTACACATGTCAGCTCTAACTCACTGTCTGGTTTCTCTATGCGTGGTTGTATCACCAGAGGAAACACACATTCAGAGCTACTCTTTGTTCCTCTTTCAGCTTTCTAACACTCTTTTACCTTCACTCAAATCAAGTCCTAATCTGACTGAAAGAGCTCCTGAAGGGGACAATCCCACCTAATGTCTGCCACGTACATCAATCCTTCAACTCTGACCTCAAACAAATGAAGCACTGAAGTTCATGTCTGGCATTATTTGACATCTGATAACAAATAACTGTATTTTTGTTTCTAACACTTTCAACTGAAAGTGGCAAGCTAAAAAGACATGGCCTTCTGGCCCTCATGGCTTTTTTTCTTTGCTGACAAAATTAGAAGTATCGTGTAGCATTCGATCGATGAATCTATATCGGCCGATATTTGGCGATTTTTTACTTTTATTTTGACAGCGCTGAGAACGCCACCGCTTGAGCAGTCTCTGTCCTAATAAGTTATTAGATAGAACTGTTAAACAAAGACGGTATACGGTATTAGTGTTTACTTATTTATTATGAGTAATTAAAAGACAAACACTAAAATTATTTCTCATTTACCATCAGCATATTCGCATTTGTATCATTTAAAAAAAAAAAAAAAAAAATTCTTTGAATATCTAATAAACATTTTATTTCACAAACCTTACAGACTTTGTAGAATCCAGATGTGAGATTTTCACTGTGTGCTGTATGTAAAATTAGTGTTTCCTTGTCTTTATTTGATCAAATACAATTCTGAGTTTATCTGAGTGCGTAAAAACTTGCCCTGGTGGTTACAGTGTTTACTTCCTATTTATTATTATTTATTTATTTTTACAACTTCTTTATTTGTGAAAAATACTGTAATAGGATTACAGAATTAAGAAGTTGCCATCTTAAGTCTTTTTATTTTTACATATGTATTTTAATGAATTTCCTAATTATTTATTTAAACTTCATTAAAAATTAAGTCAAATAAATATACATTTTAAATATATCAGCCACCCTGCTCTACAAGATATCAGCCACCAAAAAAAGACCACTAGTATTTTGTTTAACAAAAATCATAATAGGAATCAAAAATCATATAAGTCAGACTGTCGTGTGTCATATATTGGTGGAAAGCTGTCAGCTAATAGAAAACAACAAAACAAAACAAAACAGAGTGCAAGGGTCGCAAGACAACTTTTAACATACCATAGCATCTTAACAACACAGTACTTATGGCGCACACAAGGTGAAAAAAAAACAAACAAACTGCAAGACACATTGAGATGTCTGTCTGATGCATATGTAAAACCAACAATTAAAACATTTCAAAACGGCACAGACAGAATGAGAGACAGCATCCTCTGTAAACTGCATTTGTAGCATATTTGCCTATTACTTGATGACACAAACAGAAAATGGCATATTTTCACTTACATCTTAGCAGATGGTTCTAATTCAGTCTAACCACAACACAACATGGTGTGAAGATCTTAAAATAATCCTCTTAATAATCCTCGCTTTAGTTTGTGAGTATGTTACAAAAAAAAACATGCTAAATCACTTGTCAATAATAATAATTAACTACATGTTGCACAATTATAATAGCATTGGCCACTGATGTATCATGCATTATTATTAGGGCATAGTTAATAACGCATTAACGCAAATTCACTTTAACGGCACTAATTTTATTAACGCAGCACGCATTTTCTGTTTGATCCGTGGCCTAGCCCGTAGTTGGAGAAATCGAGAGCAGCCATAAATGTAAAGGATGCAGCAGCAAACAGAAATAGGGAAAGAAAAAGGCTAACATTACTATTCTGAAACAAGTGACGTTATATAGCCTACGTAGGCTACCACTTTTTCAATTGAACTTTTATTAGGCTCCAGGTCGAAATAAAGGAAAAGGGCGTTTTTACACTGAGCACGTTTGCTGGCTACAGTCCATGTCCGAGCGCGATAGTTCTCGATTTCCGCTGATCAACTTGATTCTGTTGAACCCTGGAGCATTTGCCTGCATCTTACAACATCACAAACATGCATAGCACATGATAGAAGACAGAACACGGGTCAATATATTGTTATATATTATATATATATATATATATATAATATATATATATATATATATATATATATATAATATATATATATATATATATATATATATATATATATATATATATATATATATATATATATATATATATATATATATATATATATATATATATATATATATATATATATATATATATATATATTATTATTTAGAATTTAGTGCTATTATGCTTAGCTGAGTAAATGACATTTGGGTTTACTGTAGAGTGCGCAATGCGCAGATACACTGCAAGCTCGCACTTGCTCGTATCCGAGGTAAATCATTAACACCATCACCACTTACACATGTTTTGTTGAACTAAATACATTACAATCAGCTAAAACAAATGCGTAGGTTACTTTTCTGAACAAGAGCGCTCCCGAGTCTGTGTTTCTCACACTGTTCACACGACTCGCGGTACAGCTCGAGAGCTATTTGTCCATACCCATGTTGATTAGAGTATCAAAAACTTGAAAAGTATTAATTTAAGGTACATTTAGAACTGTTAAAATGTGCGATTAAGTTGTGATTAATCATGAGTTAACTCATGACAATCATGCGATTAATCGTGATTAAATATTTTAATCGACTGACAGCACTAATTATTATATTCATGCTTTTGTACTATATCTGTGCGTCTTGAAGCATATAAAAAAGGCAAGACTGAGTTGCTGCTAGAATATTACTACCAAGAAATTGTCTCATAGCAGTAAATTAAAGTATGACATTGTGAACTTCCTCTTTGCCCATTTGAATCATCTGTCAAACGAAGATTGTGTTTCTAAAGAACTGACTACTCATGCAAGATGCAAGGTCATTCAGACCTTGCGATGTCATTCCCTTGCAGTCAACTCCCAAGTGCCAGCCACTTCAAGTGTCTCTTGTCATCCTCCTCAGATCCCCGAGGAACAGCGCTTAGCAGCCTAATAGATGTCCTTGTCCTGGAGAGATGCTGGCCAGGCTTGTGCTCCATAGGCTCTCTAAATGGCAGTAGTGTCCTTCTCACTAAAAGTAAAGACCTGGGTAGTAGTGTAACAAAGAAATCCATACAGAAATTGGATAACAAGCTGATCAAATGGGTTTGTTTTTAGTTAGTGGTATGGAGGATCGAGAGAACTTTATAGGGGAAATAAAAAGCTAAATAGGAATTCACACATGGAGATACCAATTTTTAGTGTCAGTTTCTTTTTTAAGAAATTGATACTTTTATTCAGCATGGATACATTTAATTTAATCAAAGTGACACTAAAGACTTTTTAAATTGTTACAAAACTAATCTATTTCAAATAAATGTTTTTTTTTTTATGTTCTACTCAAAGAACGCAAAAAATGCATCATGGTTTCCACAAAAAATACTCAGTTGCACAACTGTTTTTAACATTGATAATAATAAGAAATGCTTCTTCAGCACCATAGCATTTTAGAGCAATTTCTGAAGACTGGAGAAATGGCAGCAGAAAATTCGGTACATTATTATGAAGAAAAAAGTTTCATAAAGTGTTACAGAATGATATCAGCTCCAATAACAGATCAATATTTTTGAATCTTTTTAAATTATTAATTCAACAATTTACATAAACTAGTTATTTTTCACGTCACATACTTATACAGTATTTTATGCGTTTTTATTTATTATTTTACAAGCAAAAAAAAAAAAAAAAAGTTAATAAAAAAATAATAAAAAAATCAGCCAATAAAAGATCAGTGTGTCTATACTAAATCGCCCATTATTAATCGATCAAACTGCACTTTTATTTTTTTGGGGAGCTATAAGTTCCAACACATTCAAGAAATCTGAAATGCATCAACAAAAAGTCACTGTCGCTGTGTTCAATTACAGGGCACACTCTTAAAAACAGCTGGACCACTAGAGAGTAAACACTGTCAATCAGTCACTCCACGGTGCTGAGGTCTTTCCCCAAGCCAAAACAAACAATTCATCAACGTGGGGCCATTTTCCTGTCATGGACAATCAGAGGCGCTTTTTCTGTCTAGTTTTGTTGCTTTTTCATACAGAGGTTCATGAGGTCCCCAGACACATTCATGCGTACCTCACTGGTCATAAAACCTATTTTATCCTTAACCCAGCTATCAGCGTACCAGATTAAGCATTTGCCCAGAAACATTCATAACGTCAGGATAAATTTAGTCAGAAATCAAATACAAAACAGTCAAGGCAATCACTTCCATGTTTTCTGAATTAAACATCCTGGATGTTTGAAGAAGAAAAAAAAAAAAACTGCTGACAGCGAAGAAAGCAAAGTTCCCTTGGCTATGCTGTAATCACAACCAACCGGCCAGTGCAAGAATGAGGAAATTCAAGAATAAAAGGGCACCACAAACACCATTGCACTCGGGCTCTCTTTACCTCATACATTATCCATGCCAAGTCAAACACAATGGGGGATTGGGTTTTTTTACCCAGTTTTTCATCAAACCACAGCAGCAATTTTTTGGCTCTGTATGATAATGCCATTTTGATCCCTACTGACAAAACTAAGACCATTTAAAACATTCCAAGCTCACACAAGTAAATAACATTTCTTGTTCTCCTAGCAGGAGCTTGCCAATGAAATCAAAACCTTTTTGGCAAAGAGATAAAGCTTCTTACAAACAATATATATCCGTAAGGCAACTGACCAGTCAATCAAGAAAGAATGTTTCCAATGGTTTGAAACATTTCCAAAGTTTCATTTAGAGTGACAGCAGATCTTTTTCCACGATCATCAGACTGCACATAACGGTTACTGAATGCAACTCATGGCAAAGGACCAGAACTGATGCTGGGTGCCACGCAGACTCTGAGCCAAGCTAAATGACTTCGAAATTTGCCGTTTCATCCTCTAAGCTCCTGGTGTGACCGTTGAGGAAAGCCCCAACAGTCGTTGCCACCTCAAATGACCGCATTTCAAACCGAGACATATAATTTGGGGCTTTGATTATGTTCCTTTGCAAATAGATGTGAGAACATGTGAAATGGACATGGGCAGCAGTCATAAAAATAAAAATTCAGACAAAAATGATGCAACAGGCAAGTTTATTACACTAAGCTGAGAACTTCCTTTTTTCCTTCCTTCACACACAAGGTCTCACCCGAGTCAAACCGACCAATCATTTAAGGTTAGACATAGACCACAATAATGATGGCAACTCTGCATGAAAGTGAGAAAAGCATGCGCCATCCAGCTAACAACAACAAGCCTCTCTTGTAATAGCTTACCTTTGTGCAATTTCAAGGCAGGAAGCAAGAGCAGCAGGGTGAGACAGCATGCATGCTCTCTTTTATGCTACACACCGTCTCGTTTCTCCTCAGACAGGTCACCGAATGCCCCTCCGCTCTTCCCTTCAAACCCCTTTGCTTTCTGTCTTGTGTCTTGCCTGCATAATGGGTATTAGGGAAAGAGAGACGCCCCAGGGGAACAGGTCTTTCACGCACACACGCCTACCTGTTTACCAAGGCACACACACCTTTCATTGTCCCAAGCTGACAGACTTTATTGTGTCATTATACACAGCAGAAAACGGCTACACTCCAAGTCTACATTGCATATGCTTTAGCAAAGAAAGAATAGACAGAGAAAGTGGTCTGTGTGATGTTAAATAAAATCTCCTTCCTCCGGAGCATGATACAGGCTGCATTGTGCTAAAGGTGATTCATGCGTTCATCGTTCAAGGTGATGCTGGGATTGTTTTTCTACCACACGCTAGAGATCTTTCTTAAACCAAGAAATTGATAGTTTCCAGTGAGCACCACAGCACATTTTCCGGCTAACCTTTCCAAAAAAAATAAAAATAAAAATGAAACTAATATTATATTAGTGCTGTCAAATCGATTAATCTCGATTAATCGCATCCAAAAGAAAAGTTTACATCATATATATGTGTGTGTGTACACTATGTATAGATACATGCATATGCATTTATATATTTAAGAAAAATGTGGTATATTTATATATAATATATAAATGTATACAGTATCGGGTTTCATTTTTTTATTTCTTTTGGAAAGGTACATTTCATACATATATATTACACATATGTATATTAGGGCTGAGCGATATGGGCAAAAAAAAAATTCATGATAACTTTTTTCATATCAGTCGATAACGATAATTATCGCAATAAATGTCAATCTTTTTCTTTCAACCTGATTGTTGCTCCTGAGTGAAAGCTGTAGAAACCAGACAGTTAATTGGAGTTTTAAACTACTCTATTGTCAGAACATGGCAAACACTTCACTCATTACAAATCTGAGGTAAAATCAGAATATGCATGAGTAAGCTCAAGTAAAATGATTTTCAGTCTTCTTTCCTTAAAATAAACATCTAGACAAATTCATTTCTTAGTGTCTGCATGTTCTAACGGGTGATATTGTAAATCATGAAACAGGTTTGTGTTGCCTGACTTTGACGGCACTTATCTTTGGCACAGTTTGCATTATTAATAATATTATATGTGATGCATGTTAGAAATGCACATTTGACAGTAGCTTGAGTTAGGATGCAGACGTACATTTATGTTCATAAATAAAAATAATAACTGTAAAAATTGTAACAACCTAATTTTTATAGGGTACAATTTAAATATTCTGACTGTTTGAATTGGGACTCTACTTTTATTCAAATTTACCATTGGTCATCCATAGTATATAGAACATGATAACCACAGGTAAAACCACACACATAGCACCTCACTACCATGGTAAAATGTAACTATATGGTACTTGTTATAAAAATAAAAATAAAACCACAGCCTGAATCCGAAATCGCCCCCTATACCCAGCCATTTGTAGTGGTGTCTGAAACCATAGTGGGGGTTATTGAGTGCACTCATCCAATCCCACATTGCACCGCAATAACGAGTGCACAGCCGATGTACACTTAACGGCTGTCTGAACTCACTCACTCGTTTTCATTCAGTCCTTCAAGTGAACTGTATTAGTGGATTAACGTAGGGAATAGTGATTGAAGGTTTTAGGAGGCGATTTCAATTCAGCCAGACATTTGTGTTCTTCACTGAATTCAAGCACTTCCCACTGGATCTCATAGCGCTGTTTAATAGTCGCAAGACTGATCAGTGAGTAAACGCATTTGCTCTCGTAAGCTGTTTATTTTTAGATTCATTCATAAAAAGTTTACGATATTTAACAATTAATTTATTTAATTTTTTTTTAATTACTATACTTATATTTACTACTTAATCTATATTTAAAAACATAATTATTAAATCAGAATTAATATTTATAAAACATATAAAATAAATCATTTATAGAATTACCTCTTTTATGTTTTCACTCATGCATTCAAGGTTTAAGGAAAATGTTATTACTTTTAAGTTGAAGTAATTTACATCATACATTTAACAAAAAGGAAAAATCTAGTAAAAATATTTATGTTTTTCTTTTTTACAATTTTAAGACCCATTACTGACAGAGGATGATGCAAACATCAAAATCTTTGCATACAACAAACAGTGTCTTTACTGACTGATAAATTATCTACACAATACAGTGGCAATTCCCATATCGAAACTAAATTCACTCCTATCATAACGGTTTTGAAGATGTTACACTGAAATGCTAGTACTGGTGTAAACAGATTGAGAAGGATCACTCATGCTTCTTCACACTGACTGAGCAACCGACTGTGTTAGCACACAGGACCCGTGGTCATTAGGCTAGCGCCAGCCTCACATGAGAAGCCCAAGCTTCATCAGGTCAAACAGGGAGCACCAAACAAAAGGCTGTGTGCAGTGAACTGTAAAAGGCCAGCCACACTCTAATCGCTGCAGCCACTGGCATGATGATGCCCTCACACATGCTAACAATCATGCCATCTCTAATTTCATTGGTGGACATCAGCTGGACAGGTGGCCAGTCAACCAGTCGTTGTCAAAACAGCGGCAGTTCAGGTCCACTGGAAAGCCCCCAAATAAACAGTCTGTCACCACCTCCGCCCCTCGCCCTCTAGCCGAAAAAAAGGGAGAGAAGAAAGAGAAAAAAAAAAGTCCCAGCCAGGGGATGTCTGTCACCTACTTGGCTGTCTAGAAAGATGACGAAAAGTACAAGAGACTCTGTCTATACATACATTTAATAAAAAAATATTTTCACTGCATGTAACTTTCTAAAGAAATGTAGTTGACGTGCGTCGGTGGGTATCATTTCACAAAACTAAAATATCTTGCGTTTACCTAAATAAAATTGTGTTCTACATCAACATTACAATAATATAGTGAACATTAAAACTACAATAATAATTGAATAAAAATTAGACACTTTAAGACATATCTTAACATTTCTAATTTCTCTCCCACTCGCATCACAAAACAGAATAGCAAAAATAAAAAGTTTCCCAAATGCTCCCCCCATCTATGACTGGTTGAGCACACCACTGAGCCAATATTGCTGTCTCAGGCTGGACGGGAAGCTCAAACTATGTTTTGAAAGCACCACAACATTTACACTTTTCAGGGAAATCAATAGAATAACTTAAGGGCCGTTCCCACCTGGAAAATAAAAGGTTTTCATAATCGTTCTAATTCTATGAGAACAGGGAACTCCACACCACAGCTATAACAATACAGGAAATCGCTTTCAAAATTATTTTTTCCTTTTTTTATTTATTTTTTTTCTTTCAGGTGATGAAATTGATCATTGATCACAATCTACCTGACTTTAAAGAGCGTGTGCACTGCAATAATAAAAATAGTTATCATTGTTATTGTTCTATTGAATTGGCCTTGTAGTTGACTGCAAATTTAACTGGGATAGGAGAAAATATTGTGCAGTATTACAAAAAAAAAAAAAAAATCCCTTCTTCAGAGTTTTCCGATTAACAAATGACTCCACTAAGTTGATTCTTTTAAGGAATCGTTCACACTCACAAACTCAAAAGATACCATGAATCGATCTCTGTCTAACGAATCAATTACTGAATCAATATCGATTCACTTACTGAACCGAAACGAAGCAACTTTTGTTTGTGAAACCTATGAACAAGTCGGTAACGATGATTTCACATGTCGACGCATAGTTAATAACTGCAAAAAAAAGAAGAAAAAAAAAGGAAAAAAGTAATAATAATACTATATTAATTAAACTTAAACATTTTTAGTAAAACATTTTTTTAATAATATACCTAGTGAAGGGTTGACGGGATGTCCCCGGTACAGAAACACTGTCTGCCAAAATCACACATTGTCCACCGATGCCCAAGAGTGGTACAAGCGAAACACTGCCGTGCGAGAGATGCATTCGCAAAAGGGTCCTATTCCTAAACGTTTCCATGCTTCTTTTTCCAGTCGGAGAGCTTCAATGTCCTTAGTTGCACTTGCCATTAAATAATCATTCGTCTGCACAGAGTGAGCGACAGCAGAGCCAGCGGCTCTGTTTGGTAAACAACACTTCACAATCGAGCACATTTCCCTGCAGACAATCAATAAAACACATCTGACCACCGACAGAGCAACAAAAGCACACATTCAGAGGGGAGGTGTTTTCCACTCCAATCCCAAACGAAACAAAGCCACTGTACTGCATTACTATAAGCATACAATGTGCCTTCACACCATGTGCATTGGGGACATTCCGTTAATGGGGATTTCCTTGTGTAGAGATGAATAAAAATCCCAATTATATTTTGGGACGTTGTGTGGTTAGAAAGGCTAAACAAAACGGTCTGGCTGGCTCTCCATGCAGACGCACCGCGATGGGCTCAATGCAACAACCCCACAACACGCGCACTACACTCAAAATATAAAAACACACACTCTACGTGCTCTTATAAAGAGGCTGAGCGGTATAATTCACAGTATAAAGTCAGTAAACGTCCACGGCGGAAAAGAAACCCGCCATCTCTTCATTAAGCTCGTTAATTTAAGAGAAAGTGTGTAAGAAGAGCTAAACTCCTGCAGCAGTCCTGAATCTCAGACTTACCCTGTCACAACAGGCGCCATCTTCCACAAACTCTCACCAAAACTCCAAGACTCGCGAGATCCTCTCTCCCAGACCCTACCAGCCGCCGAGACAACAGAAGCAGACTGGAGACTGAAGGAGCGAGGGAGAGAGAGAAAGGGGGCGGGTGACGAGGACAGAGGAAGGGGGGCAGGGTGAGTGAAAGAAAAGGGCAGACACCACAACAACAGGCGTGGGAAACTCTTCTGATCTCGCGAGAAGAGGAAAACTCTCATCATACAGCTGAGTGAGCGAGGCTCGTGTCATCGCGAGATTGGTGCGAGGCGCCGCGGATGGATGTTTTACAGTGCTGAAACACTGTTTACCCGCTCGTAAATAACCTCTTCGGCTGGAATTGGCAAGATATTTTGACGTGAAAGCTTGAGATTTCCCAGGCTCTGGGTCTGATAAGGTTTGCTCACAAAGAGTTGTTTAGTTATGGAGCTTCTTATCAAACCATTAAAACGACTATAGTGTGTTGAAATAGTCACATATGTATTCTAAAGGGGTTTTTCAATCTTTTAGACCCTCAAATATCATCTTCCTGTTGAGATCCCATGAGAAGGATGCAATATAGAAATTGCAAGAGCAGTGAATAAAAAATGTACATTAGGGCAGCAGGGTTACGCGCGCACACACACACACACACACACACACACACAAGGTTGAGAAGAAAAGATATTAACTGCAAAAGACTTAATTAAGAATTAAGGTGAATAGTTAGGTGTGAAATCACCAGGAACCCTTTAGTCTCCAATGGCACCATTTTCCAGAACCTACCTGGAGTCTCCATAAGTACAAGGTGTTAGGTTTTCAGAGACTTTGCTAAGGTAAATAATCCTGAAACATGACCTACACTTAATAAAAATCACGAGCTGTAGTGTTGTGAAATACATGTGAAATAAGGCTTTATAGACAGAGAGGTTGAGAGTGACTCTTAAGGGGCCAGAACCACTTCCTCTTGTACTGCTGTTTGAAGAACTTAATTAGTCTGACTTGAACTTGTGCTGGTACCTCTAGAGTCACTTTCAACCTATCTGTCCATAGAATCTGTGATTCTTAAGGGGTTATGTTTCAGGATCCCTGAGAACCTGACACCTTGTACTTCTGGAGACTCCAGGTTTTGGCCCATTTTACCTGTAGAAAAAAAAGAAAACTGCCTAATAATTTTGTTAATAAATACATTTGTTTTTCACTTTAAGCCCTCATCAACAATTATATATTGCCTATTAATGATTATACACAATCTTCATAGTAATTATGTGGTTTGGTAAAATGTGCTTGGAAAAAATATATGATCAGAATATCAATTTGCCTAATAATTATGCATGCACTGTAAATACTTTAAGCTGTACTATAGATGTATTATTTTTATTTATTTTATTTTTAATTGATCACAATACATCTATTTGCATCAATGTTGTATTTATTTGATTTATTAGTTAGTTAGTTAGTTTGGCATGATGACCTTGGACCTCCTGGACTTCAGTGTTTAAGGGATAGTTTTGTCATCATTTTCTCACCTTCTTATATTTCCTGTACTGACTTTCTTTAATGGCATAGCAGAATCTGCATGCTGCTGTTTTACTTACAATGAAAGTAAATGCTGACCATGGCTGTAAAGCAGAAAAAGTCTTTGATTAGCCTGAATTTCTGTCTGTTCCTCGCACGAATGGTGTAAAAAGGACTTTGGTTTACAATCAATGGGATTTGCCACATGCAGTCGAAGGAGGAGTTGATAGCCGTCAAGTCGGACACTTTCTGTGTTTGCTTTATTGCAGATGAAATGGATTAGATGTAATATTTCTCAGATAAACAGACATCTAAATTGTACATGTTATGTTAATGCACATCCTGCATTAGACATATTCCTGGGTCAACATTTTTTGTTGATCCAGGAACAACAATCCTGTCTGAAAATGTTGTATCCCTACCCTAAACCTAACCCTATACCCATAAGTAATTCCCAAAATCAGGAAATGATAGGTGAATAACACTGTTGTAGAAGAACCTAACCCTGATTGTAAGCCTAAACTTGACATAAACTGTAACCTTGTCCCTCAAATCTGTTGTTCCAGGATCAACAAAGATGTTTTACTGATGGAACATGCTGTACTTTTTGAAATCAGGTTCAGTTAATACAGTGCCTGTATGTACAAGAAGAGATAAGATAATTGTTTAAATAGCAATAAAGAGGGTGTATTTTGATAAACACGACACAAAATAACATTAAGACTACATGAAAATGTTATGAAAATGTGGATTTGGGCACATCAGTGGAACTGAAGGTATCGGAATAAACACAAAACACATCAATGTTGTCATCAGTGAGTCTGACCAATCATGAAACAGCTGTGTTGTCATCAGAGCTCGCTCTCGAATTGCTCTTGCAGTATTTTGATGGTATACATCACAGTGACATCAGTGCCATCTCTAATCAGACAAAATTTTGAATTGCTTCAAGGTCCTTTGTGGAATATGACAAGAAATATATTGCAAAAGTCACCTGGACCAACCCAATCTTATGAGAAAATGTAACTTTATGGTGATGATTTCATAAGAATAATTCATACGTGCACTGAACAAAATTACACTTTTGTTTTTGCCCCATTTTTCATGAGCTGATCTCAAAGATCTAAGTTTCTATGTACACAAAGGCCTATTTCTCTCAAATATTGTTCACAAATCTGTCTAAATCTGTGTTAGTGAGCACTTCTCCTTTGCCGAGATAATCCATCCACCTCACAGGTGTGGCATATCAAGATGCTGATTAGACAGCATGATTATTGCACAGGTGTGCCTTAGGCTGTCGTGTCCACAATAAAAGGCCACTCTAAAATGTGCAGTTTTATCCACACTACGCCATACATGCTGTCTGCCATCTGCCCTGTACAGCAAAAACCAGGATTCATCTGTGAAGAAAACACCTCTCCAAAGCGCCAGATGCCATAGATTTTTTTTTAACCAAAAAAACAGTTATGGCGACGAACTGCAGTCAGGTCGAGACCCTGATGAGGACGACGAGCATGCAGATGAGCTTCCCTGAGGCGGTTTTTGACAGTTTGTGCAGAAATTCTTTGGTTATGCAAACCAATTGTTGTAGCAGCTGTCCGGGTGGCTGGTCTCAGACAATCTTGGAGGTGAAGATACACCAGATCCTGGGCTGGTGTGGTTACACGTGGTCTGCGGTTGTGAGGCCAGTTAGATGTACTGCCAAATTCTCTGAAACACCTTTGGAGACGGCTTATGGTAGAGAAATGAACATTCAATTCACGGGCAACAGCTCTGGTGGACATTCCTGCAGTCAGCATGCCAATTGCACACTCCTTCAAAACTTGCGACATCTGTGGCTTTGTGCTGTGTGATAAAACTGCACATTTTAGAGTGGCCTTTTACTGTGGACAGCCTAAGGCACACCTGTGCAATAATCATGTTGTCTAATCAGCATCTTGATATGCCACACCTGTGAGGTGGATGGATTATCTCGGCAAAGGAGAAGTGCTCACTAACACAGATTTAGACAGATTTGTGAACAATATTTGAGAGAAATAGGCCTTTGTGTACATAGAAACTTAGATCTTTGAGATCAGCTCATGAAAAATGGGGCAAAAACAAAAGTGTAATTTTGTTCAGTGTACGAATGAATTATTCTTATGAAATCATCACCATAAAGTTACATTTTCTCATAAGATTGGGTTGGTCCAGGTGACTTTTGCAATATATTTCTTGTCATATTCCACAAAGGACCTTGAAGCAATTCAAAATTTTGTCTGATTAGAGATGGCACTGATGTCACTGTGATGTATACCATCAAAATACTGCAAGAGCAATTCGAGAGCGAGCTCTGATGACAACACAGCTGTTTCATGATTGGTCAGACTCACTGATGACAACATTGATGTGTTTTGTGTTTATTCCGATACCTTCAGTTCCACTGATGTGCCCAAATCCACATTTTCATAACATTTTCATGTAGTCTTAATGTTATTTTGTGTCGTGTTTATCAAAATACACCCCTCTTTATTGCTATTTAAACAATTATCTTATCTCTTCTTGTACATACAGGCACTGTATTAACTGAACCTGATTTCAAAAAATACAGCATGTTCCATCAGTAAAACATCTTTGTTGATCCTGGAACAACAGATTTGAGGGACAAGGTTACAGTTTATGTCAAGTTTAGGCTTACAATCAGGGTTAGGTTCTTCTACAACAGTGTTATTCACCTATCATTTCCCTGATTTTGGGAATTACTTATGGGTATAGGGTTAGGTTTAGGGGTAGGGATACAACATTTTCAGACAGGATTGTTGTTCCTGGATCAACAAAAAATGTTGACCCAGGAATATGTCTAATACAGGATCGCCGATCTGCCGGCGATTCGATTTCACCCTGCAGCTCAGGCTGGAAACCTGTACATATTTCTATCCTGCTTCTGTTACAAATTTGCGGGGACCGATCACAAACCGGCATATCCACCTGGCGTGCTATTGGTGGGTTTAACACAATGACGGATAGAGAAGTGATGGATTGTTGGTCTGATTGGTGGAAGGACTATCCAATTGCGTACAGAGTCATTTGATCTATGCCCGTTGATCACACCTCTTGTAGTAGAAAATACAGAGCAGACTCCCCAGACCAATTTTCAGTCGTACAAGACAAGACCGGTGATAGCCAGACAACCAACGGACATCAATCCAAAGGAGATCAGGAGGAGATTGGAAATTTAACTTTCATTTCTACCTTTTCATGTTTATTTCACACCGACATAATGAGTTGGTCTGCAGTAAACTGCACAAATCGATTCTGCGGGAATGTGGGCAGGGCCTTGATACTGTAGTTCCACTTCACGCTCACTACTGTGCAGGTCCCAAATCAGTGCAAGATGTCAGCGGCTTCACTTTTCTACAATGGAAGAAAGAGCGTTGTCCATATTTCTTTTTACAGTCTATGGGAAGATACATGTCATACAGGAACAACATGAGGGTGTGTAATGACAGAAATTTGGGTGAACTATTCCCTTAAAATAGTGTTTGTCAAAAATCCCATCACCTTTTCTTATAATCCTATATATCCTATATTCTTATAATTCCACTTTATCACCTGATTATTTAATGATCTCGATTTTGTAAGAATTCGTATGATTTGCTTGGAAATGTATGGGTTTTAGAAAACACGTAAGCATGAAAGTCCACCCCTAAACCTAACCATCACTGGAGGGCAAGATTGTATAAAAATGTGCAAAAAATATGATACAAATTAGCCACCAGTTTGCCAAATCCTATAAACTGTTCCTTTAAAGAACTTCCTTTAAAATGTTCTGAAGCTAGATTCTGAATTTCACTTTATCATGATTATTTCATGATCTCAAAACACACTTGACAGCTCATCTCATGCCTTTTGTGCTGCTTGGCTGTGAGATGAGTGAACTGTTTAGGAATATTAAATAGCAGTCTGACTCAAGTTCATGAATCTCACACCTGACCTCAAACTGACTTTAATCCACAGCTTTCCAATCTTTCAGATGTATTATTGATTTTTATTAGTCCTTCATAATCTGTCTGACAAGACAGTGAGCGAGAGTGGAGGAGGACTGAGAGGTAAAAGGAGCATAATAAAGAAAGAAAATGCGAGAAGCAAGATAGTGGAAAAGAGCGACACAAGTACTAGGATGGATAGGTCACAGCAGAGAAATAGAGATTTGGGATTTAAAAAAACCAAAAAAACAGGTTACACACAATCTGGCACTGAGCCTTCAGCCAAAGGATTCAAGGGAGGAAGCCTCATGCACCAAAGCCATTTTCCATTCCTTTCCCCCGTCTTTTTTTACGATCTGAGAAAGTAACCTCCAGTTACTCTTGGAGTTTTATAAAAACTGTAAAGTTTCCGAAATCTTTTACAGATGAAACCAGTAAATGACTGCAGAAGTGCAAGTGTTTGAGGGCCTCACAACCATTGTAACAAAAGCCTCGAGATATGTGAAATTATGATAGGAGTGTTTCCAAGATAGTGAGTGATTCCAAGTTTAACTATTGGTTTTAAACTTTGACCCCTAAGTGTTATAAAACTAATAACATGTTTTATGGATAGACACAAATATGATTTAACATTTCCTTTAGGAATCCCCATAACTCTTTCCTCTTCCTGTACACACCGTAGGCTGTCCAGCCTTGCCTGCGAGTTTTTTGGAACTTGGAAAAGTGTTTGAGACTTTGCCAAAGTTTGCCCTAAGTAACAACTATTGTTTTTATTGCTATTAAAACATCATTCATTTTAATGTGTTTGCATAGCGCAATAGTATCACTGTCTCTTTTCTAATCTTTCTTAACCCATATGGTGTTGATTTATAATTTCACTTCACTTTTTACCTTCTTTCTTCCTCACTTTCTCTTCCTCCCTCTTCAGTATTGTTCTCTCATCTGTCTTGCAGGTCCCAAGTGATTATTTTCAATGAAAGAGACCCATCTTAGGAGCTCGATGAAGCAGACAGCATGTGCCGCCAATTCAAGCAATCACGAATAAACCACAAGTGTGCCGCCCATAAATCCAGTGTTGATGACTGCCTGTGTATTTTGCCAAGAGAAAGACTGGTCTCCAAAGGCAAGTCCCACTCCAGACCCCAACCAGATGATACCTTATAACCACAGACCTGTATAGTGTGTGGATTAAGGCCTAGGCCTTATGGATTTTCAGTATTCACTTACATACTTATCATAGTGGAAACAGTCTTCTGAGCAGTCACTGAGGAGGGAGAAACTTGATAGGAGAGATAAATTCGACTTTCCCAATGTGGGTAATGTGAAGAGTCACATTCTTAATACAGTGAGGGATATCATTTGCACACCAAAATTATATTTTGCTTTCTTTTTGGAGATTATTTGAATTGTGGTGCTATCTGATGGACCCACTTCTCCAAACACACACATACACATGTTGGGTTTCCATGTTTTATGGTGACTTTCCATAGTCAAGTCAAGTCACCTTTATATATATATATAGCGCTTTTTACAATACATATTGTTTCAAAGCAGCTTTACAGTGAAAATAATGCAACAAAGTTTGTTTTGGCTGTACAGCAGCTCTTGAAGAAAATAGTGTCATAGTCCAGCTTAGTTCAGTTCTCATACAATGGTGTCAGTGCAGGCAGATCAATTATATTGTTGAATATTAAGTGTCACCAGCTAAGCAAGCCAAAAACCAAAGGTGACAAAGGCGAAAGTGGCAAGGAACCAAAACTCCATCAGGTGACAGAATGGAGAACAAAAACCTTGGGAGAAACCAGGCTCAGTCAGTTCTCCTCTGGCCAACGAAAACAGTGTATGATTATGATTCAGGCAACATTACAGGTTAAAAGTCAGATTGGATCGGAACATTCAAAATATTTAATCCAGTTCCATCTAGTTGAAAATCGGATTCATAACGTCGGTATGGAGACGGGTTAGTTGAGGATCTGTGCCACTGGCTGTCGTGTTGATGAGTCCTCCATCTGATCTGTATACGGCCTGGATCCAGCTGACTGCGGTGACCTCGGGATAAACAGAAAGACTAATATTAGCATAGATGCCTTTTTTTATGATATAGCGAGGTGTTATAGGAAGTTTTCCCATTCCACTGATCTTTATGTAGCCTAACAATCATTTAACTGATTTGAATTATAGAATTCCATAGACATAATGATTTTTATACTGTACAAACTGTATATTGTATCCCCTAACCCTAAACCTACCCCATCTGCATTTTATTTTATTATTTTTGTTTTCTTCACGGGGACCAAAAAATGTCCCGACAAGCACAAAAATGACTGGTATTACTATCTTTGTGTTGGGCACAGATGGTCCCCATAACGTAGGTTTTACCAGGAACACACAAAAGCACGCCATGAGGAAAATCGCCAGCATTTCAAAAGTGAGGGCGCTTTGGGTAATCTGATAATATTTCTGTATCTGATAATGAATGCCAGCGGGCATCATAAGACACCACTGACATTTTGCTGGGCTGGAGTGACCTGTAGTTCAAGCAGTCAGCTGTATGACTGTGTTCGCCTCGGGGGGCACAAATGCATACACCACAAAACACTAGGGAAAACCCCACAAGAAATAGGCAGTTTGACTAATGGAGAGTTATCTTCAAAAGACCCAGGCGTCACTGGCTTCACAGACAGAAATGGCCCAAATCAGTGCCTCTCTCTCTAAAGTGAGCTGAATGGAAAATTCATTGTAGTAGGTCCGAGAACAGCTTAAAAACAGTTTAGTGAGTCTCAAGTGAAATTAAAAGATGAGTTTAAGGCTCTGGGCTTTGAGTGTCCTCCCTGAGTGCACATCTATGAATGTAAATTTGGAATATTACCTCTTTTAGTGGGAGTATATGAGCTAAGATTACGGCATCTACGGAGAATTTCACACACACACACACACACACACACACACACACACACACACACACACACACACACACACACACACACACACATCATTATCCTATTTCATGGATGCTCGATATTCTCACGAAACCAAAATATTACACTCTAAAAAATGCTGGGTTAAAAACAACCCAAGTTGGGTTGAAAATGGACTAACCCAGCAACTGGGTTGTTTTAACCCAGTAAATGGGTTGTTTTAACCCAGCGGTTGGGTTAAATGTTTGCTTAAAACAACCCAATCACTGGGTTAAAACAACCCAATTGATGGGTTAGTCCATTTTCAACCCAACTTGGGTTGTTTTTAACCCAGCATTTTTTAGAGTGTAATAAACTGGCAAGTAGGCCTATTAATGCCCATAATTACAATTGTTTGTAATGGTTTTCCGCTTTTAGTTACAGTAGGTAAAAGGCAGTGTAGCAGTTGATTAAAGTTAATGACTGAATGCGTTATCTCAGTGAATTCAGCTTAAGCCTTGAGCTATTAGCACTGATGCACAAACCTGAGAAATTCAGCATGAGATACTCCTCAAAACAATGTGTCAAAGAGGAGAGACACAAGGCCAATGTGCAACTTCACAGGAACCCAATTTGATCCTCAAGGAATCTGTAAACACAAAAGATTGCGATCAAGGAAACTAAATGTGAACACTAAGTATAGCTGGGCTTTTTATTAACACTGTCAAAATAATATCCTGCTACATTTACTGTAAAAAGAAAATTCACTATGAAAAAATATGGTGACAATGTGACAAGATGGCATATTAGTACCTGTATGTTTTGCAACTTGTTATAAGCATACACTGTCAGAAAAAAAAGGATACAGTGCTGTCACTGGGGCAGTACCCTACAAAAGCCCCGTTGACTACAAATGCCCCATTGACAGCGCTGTACTGTACCTCTGAGAGTGTATATTTCATTAAGTTATATAATGTTAATAAGCATATTACTTTTACCCTAAAACTACCAAAATCTACCTTTACCTTAAAATTGACTCATAACCACCATAATAATGCAGGTAATAAAATAGAAGTGGCCTGTCCATAAAACATGTCCATACCTGCATGCACAGGGTCATGCACACAAAGACCAAAGAACAGCATCATGGTATGGAACTAAAATAATGCAAAAATAACACGAAAATGTAACACAAAACATTAAAAAAACGACTTAATTAGAATTTGGTGATTAGTTCTGGGAATGTCCTTTTACTGTTTTTTACTGTAAATTAATGATATGATAATATTATATGATAATGGTAAATTTGACAGCTTTAGGTATATTACATGCAACACTTTATGCCATGTTAAAACATTTATAATGTCTCACTGGTAAGGTAACTTATAGTTAACCAATTAGGTTTTTAGTCTAGAATTTATACCGTTTTTTTGGTTACACTTTATTTTAAGGTGTCTGTGTTATGGTGTAAGTATACATTTAAGTACTGAGTAATAATAATGAACTACGTATACTTACTTTATGGTTAGGATTGGGGTTTGATTTAAGGTTAGTTGCATGTAATTATGCATCATTTCTGTTATTATTATAGTAATGTAATATGTGCAACAAGGGCACTTTATTTTACAGTGTCCTTGTTACATATGTTACATGTACTTATAGTAATAACAGTAAATTATCCATAATTACATGCAACTAACCTCAACCAAACCCTAATCATATAGTAAGTACACTGTAAAAATATATTTAAAATGTAAGTTACCTGGTTGCTTTAAAATTTTGAGTTAATTGAAATTAAAAATTTGAGTTAATACAATGAAAATTTTTGAGAATTGAAATCACCCTTTATTCAAATAGTATTAAAAGATTTTGTAAGCATATTGCGTAATTGTGTTTTATTTGTTATAATGCAGTGAAGCATGCCAAATTGTACTATTTTAATGATTTATCACAAATCTTTTTATTTTTTTATTTATGTGGTTCAGATACAATAATATATTGAGTTTCTATTTATTAAACCCATTTCCTTCATTGTATTAACTCAATTTTTTTATTTCAATGAACTCAACATTTTAAGGCAACCAGGTTACTTACTTTTTAAGTTAAACCAACAATATTTTTTACAGTGTACATGTAGTTAATTAATATTACTCAGTACTTAAATATATAGTCAAACCATATATTATTCAGACACCTTCAACATTTCTCACATTATCACAGTTTATTCGCTATAGTTTAGAAAATGGTAATAAAATATGAGAAGAACTCAAAGTTAAACTGTGTCAGAACAAATTCATCTTGATAATGTCAGATAACTTTGATAGAAAGGTATGTAATGGATTACAATCAACCAATCAGCTTTCAGCTGTTAAATTGAAGTACACAATTAGGTAACACTAGTTTTGTTCAACCAATTACCAAGCAATGCTTAATTTTGTCTGTGGTGTAAAAGGTCGCATTAGCAATTAAAGAAAAAACACTAAAGCAAAACATGGTCAAAGTGTCTGAATAATTTTGCTTGCAAATTTTTATAAATTTTACTGGTAGTCCACTGTATGAAGAATGTTTGGGTAAAATATGTCACAGTTTACTTTATTTAGCTGTCCTAACTTACATAAATCAACTACAGTGTCCTGCACCCATTAGTAAAAACATTATATCTGGTGTCTGAATAATTTTTGGTTTGACTGTAATTACACTGTAACAATGACCTCTTAAAATAAAGTGTAACCATAAAGTGTTACCGTTTTTTCTTTGGACATGGTTAGACAATGTTGAGTTTTTTTAGCATAGCCAGACAAGAACTGACTGGCTAAGTGCTTGGATTGGTTCTTCTTTCTATGGTGGATTAATCTGTTCTGCTCATTAGATGAGGGGAAGCCGGTAGCTTTTATAAAAGGACCTTGTCTGTCATGTTATTGCGGCCATGAAGATTGGATGACCTGAAAAGAACACGTCATTAACAGCCAATTCTGACATTCAAGAAGATCCAAGTAGATGCATGTTCTTTAGGAAATCCCAGATCTTCTCTGCGTTGAGTTTTTTAACTTTTCCATTATAGCTCTAAAGGACCAGTGCTGTTCAGATATCATTATAGTCAATGCAGTCTATGTAAAACATGGTGCAGTCTATGATTTTTCATTATAATTGTGACTAGCTGACATTGAGATTCATTATTCCAAAATCCTGAAGGAACTGAATACAAACATGTGGCGACTTGTACATTGATGTTCACTTTGGGTAACGTCATGCTCTAGAAAATACAAGCATGTGCAGGAATAATACAGTCTAACATTTAGATGTTTTCAATCTCATTTATTTATTTCTGAAAACCACTGTGAATGGAATTGTGTTTGTCATCAGGATGCGGTCGGAACATCAGGGCTTAATATGCAGTATTGTGGTCAATGCAGCTCAAATCTGTGTATTTGCATGGTTACTGTGTCAGTTAGATGAAAAAATGTTGAACGATGTATCATAACTGGCCTGTTTTTACATATTGGAAATGCAGTGTCTCAGCATGTCTTGTTAAGGCCTGCACAGACGTCTTGAATCTCTGTCTGCTTTGCACACAGTAACAATGGTGTGAACATATAACTGTGCACAGCAAGCTGGATTCTGTCGTGTTCCAGTAATTAAAACAGGTTCACACAGGCCTCTTGTCATCTGTTTAACTGTGCAACAAGGCCAGTGTCATATCAAGCTGTGAAGCACACTAATGCCTTTAACAGCACACTGACAGCATAATCTCAGAGTCTACATGGAGATGAAACCCAGCATTTATGATACTTCATTAAAAATATGTACTCATTTATTATCCCCCTCATAAAGGCCCATCTATTGTTCTTTAAATGGAAAACATACATTAAAAACTCTGTGTGAGTTTAAAGTGAAAAGGTCTGTAATTGAATTAAAAGGCTGGTCTGTATAATCCTAAAAAATGAGTAAATCAAAACGTCTACAGGCCTCAATGTCTATCTAAGCCTCACATAATACACAACTGAAGTTTTACATTATACATTTTTTTTTTTATAAATTTTTTTAGCTCACCCAAAGTTCACCCAAAAATGAAAATTAGCCCATGATTTTGTCACGTTTAGTCTGTCTCTGTTGTGCTTTTTGCATATGTCACATGTTCCTTTGTTCATTTTCCCGCCACTCCAGTGTTTCCTTGGTTACCCTCGTTAGGTTAGTTCTGTTCAGCTGTGAGTAGTTAATTAGTCTCATTAGTTCTGTTTGTCATGTGTATAAATGCCCTGAGTTTCAGTCTGTTCATTGTCTTGCGTTAATGTTGTTTAAAACAGTGAAGGTATTTTGGTTTAATCGGTTTACTCCAAGTGTTCTCCTACGTGTCTCCTAGTTTGATCCTTTAAATAAAAGGACTGTTTATGTACTTTCCGAGTCGTGCGCTTTTTAACAGCCACACCGCCATGGCAGATTTACTCACCCTCAGTCTTCCAAGCTTTATAATGACAGTGACTGTTGGGTCATTTATGAAGTCCATAAAAGTGCATCTAACCATCATATAACTGCTCTACACGGCTCCGGGGGGTTAATAAAGGCCTTCTGAAGTGAACTGACTCATTTGTGTAAGTATATCCATATTTAAAACTTTATAGACTGCACGTTTTGACACCTCTCACAGACAGGGCTGGGCTCTTATATCGAAATTCTCTGCCATTTCTCTCCCCAGAAGTCTAGGATCGGCACTGAAAATGTATTATGAATTTGATGCGAGTACAAACCCGATTCCAAAAAAGTTGGGACACTGTACAAATGTGAATAAAAACAGAATGCAATGATGTGGAAGTTTCACATTTCAATATTTTATTCAGAATACAACATAGATGACATATCAAATGTTTCAACTGAGAAAATATATAATTTTAAGGGAAAAATAAGTTGATTTTAAATTTCATGGCATCAACACATCTTTGGGACAAGGCCATGTTTCCCACTGTGTGGCATCCCCTCTTCTTTTATAACAGTCTGCAAACGTCTGGGGACTGAGGAGACAAGTTGCTCAAGTTTAGGAATAGGAATGTTGTCCCATTCTTGTCTAATACAGGCTTCTAGTTGCTCAACTGTCTTAGGTCTTCTTTGTCGCATCTTCCTCTTTATGATGCGCCAAATGTTTTCTATGGGTGAAAGATCTGGACTGCAGGCTGGCCATTTCAGTACCCGGATCCTTCTACGCAGCCATGATGTTGTAATTGATGCAGTATGTGGTCTGGCATTGTCATGTTGGAAAATGCAAGGTCTTCCCTGAAAGAGACGACGTCTGGATGGGAGCATATGTTGTTCTAGAACTTGGATATACCTTTCAGCATTGATGGTGCCTTTCCAGATGTGTAAGCTGCCCATGCCACACGCACTCATGCAACCCCATACCATCAGAGATGCAGGCTTCTGAACTGAGCGCTGAGAACAACTTGGGTTGTCCTTGTCCTCTTTAGTCCGGATGACATGGCGTCCCAGTTTTCCAAAAAGAACTTCAAATTTTGACTCGTCTGATCACAGAACAGTTTTCCACTTTGCCACAGTCCATTTTAAATGAGCCTTGGCCCAGAGAAAATGCCTGCGCTTTTGGATCATGTTTAGATATGGCTTCTTTTTTGACCTATAGAGTTTTAGCCGGCAACGGCGAATGGCACGGTGGATTGTGTTCACCGACAATGTTTTCTGGAAGTATTCCTGAGCCCATGTTGTGATCTCCATTACAGTAGCATTCCTGTATGTGATGCAGTGCCGTCTAAGGGCCCGAAGATCACGGGCATCCAGTATGGTTTTCCAGCCTTGACCCTTACGCACAGAGATTGTTCCAGATTCTCTGAATCTGTGGATGATATTATGCACTGTAGATGATGATAACTTCAAACTCTTTGCAGTTTTTCTCTGAGAAACTCCTTTCTGATATTGCTCCACTATTTTTGGCCGCAGCATTGGGGGAATTGGTGATCCTCTGCCCATCTTGACTTCTGAGAGACACTGCCACTCTGAGAGGCTCTTTTTATACCCAATCATGTTGCCAATTGACCTAATAAGTTGCAAATTGGTCCTCCAGCTGTTCCTTATATGTACATTTAACTTTTCCGGCCTCTTATTGCTACCTGTCCCAACTTTTTTGGAATGTGTAGCTCTCATGAAATCCAAAATGAGCCAATATTTGGCACGACATTTCAAAATGGCTCACTTTCAACATTTGATATGTTATCTATATTCTATTGTGAATAAAATATGAGTTTATGAGATTTGTAAATTATTGCATTCACAATTTGTACAGTGTCCCAACTTTTTTGGAATCGGGTTTGTATATTAAAACAATGGCCGGTAACATGCATACTGTATGCTAAAGTGACCAGATTTCTGAAATGGAAACCGGGGACATTTCCTATTTGAGTGGTCAAAATATCACTAAAATCTCATTTGTTATTATCTTTTAATAAACAGGGACAATACATTTTTTTAATGTTTTTTTTTTTTTTTTTTTTTTTTTTTTTTTTTTCGTTGTTGTGGGCTCCCTATATTATTATTAACATTAAAATGTTAAATGTTTTATCTTAATCTTAAAATGTTTTATGTTTGTGCTTGAAAATAAATCTTACTATCCATAATTGGTCTTGTTATTTTGCATTTTAGACTTAATTTAAGCAGAAAGTACGTATGTGTATTCTGCACATGTATCTGTTGCAAGTGTTTGTTTTTTTATAGTTAGGATGTGTGACAATCACTACTTTGTCACCAAACACCAAAAACGGGACTGTTCCCAGAAAAACGGGGACGTCTGGTCACCCTACTGTATGCCTAGCTGAGTGTGTTATAACTACTTATTACTGACTTATAATCAGAATAATGAAAATTGCATGTAAACTGGAGTGAAGAGTTCTGCTCATGTCATGTAAACATCTTACTGATTATTATAAATTATTATTGCATTATTGGTGCACATGTAAGCGTATAGTCACTGTAGGCAATGAAACAAAGGAAACAGGAACTAAACACAGGAAGACAACAATGGGAACAAAACACTACAAAATAATAAGTCTATAAAACAAAACCAGAACCACACAACCAAGGCAACATGTATTATTATTATAATTTTTTTTGTACATTTCAAAATTTCTTGCAGTTTTCTCTTCTGTCTTCATTGTTTTGGGGAAGCAGAGAGTTTGCAAAGGCAGCATGAAATCGTTGACATCAGCAGAATTTCCTTGTGTAGGAGGTGGGGTGGGGAATGAGACAAGCCAAGAGGACTTGTCAAAACCTTGACCCAGATCTCCCTCCCTGAAACGCACATAAACCGACATCTCAGTTATAGCAAGACCTACATTCAATTTACCACATTCTGTTACAATTTGCCTGTCTTCCACACTTGACATGCCATGCATTCGCACGTGCCACATTTGGCTGTTTTTCTCCCAGAAACACACACACACACACACACACACACACACACACACACACACACACACACACACACACACACACAGCACATACTGTGAAGGCCTTGACCCTGCTGTTGGACAGGAAGAGCTGTAGTGATTATGATCACTGCTCCCGTCTATGAGTTTTCTGGCTGAAGCTCTGCTGATCCTAAAAGAGGCCCCGGAAATTTCACTGGTGGGTACAACTCATCCCCTTTGCACTGAGAGATGGAGAGGAAGAAGGGGCGATTGGAAAGAGGAACAGCCAACACAAATGAGAGGTAAAAGGAAAAGTATACTTTGTGGGGGTTTTTTTTTTCTTCAAAGAAATACAGTGGAAGGAATGGGATAAAAATAAAATGTCAAAAGTTGTCTTTTCAGAAAGCAATCTCCAAACTAAATCAGGTATCGTATAAAGCGCTATATAAATAAAGGTGACTTGACTTCACTTGACATTTTTACTCTTTTCAGAGAGAAATATTTTACTACTAATTGTAAATACTTGTTTTGTGGTATTTAATGTTTATTCCACTATTGTTATTTTATTTTTAAGTTAAAACATGTATAAAAATGTTTTAATCTTGTCAGAGAGAAATCATTTCCAAATAAAAGTTTTTTTTTTTTTTTAATACTTTCTTTTCTTTTATCTTTTCAGATAGAAATCCTCTCAGTCCAAAAGGACAAATATATATTTTTATTTTTTATTATATTTTTATTTTATTTAATTTTTATTCTGGTTTTACTCTGTTTTATTTTATTTCTACTACTCTTTTTATTTATTTGACACTGCTTTTGCAATCCAAACGTACAGGTTTGGTCTTGCCAATAAAGTAAATCGAAATTGAGAAAGAGAGAGAGAGAGCGGACATGAACAGAGGTGGGGCAAGAGGGGGAACGTTTTCTCAGACAATGTGACATGGCACACGTTATTAATTCTGGCTGAGTGGACAGCCTGCCCCGCCATCTGCTTAGGTCACCCCCACTCGCTGGGGTCGGCGTCTCACACACACACGCACACACCCAACAGACAACGGACCATCATTGCGTGCCTCTCTGCACACAATACACCCAACCTGCTCCAAAGGAAGAAGGGATGGAGGGAGGGAGGAGGCTGCCGGGTCGTGGAGAACAATGGTCTGTCAGGTGAATGACCGTCACAAGTTAATATACATTACAAAAGGCCATCCAGCCGCCTTTGCATTTGAGCTTGGCGTTGCCGGCCGTGCTGTTATATTCCAAGGCACCTCCTCCCTCTCTTTCAAGCTCGCACACACACGCTTCTCTTCGCGTGGCAAGGCGAGTGTGTGGGCGGGGAGGGATGTCAAGGGGAAGGGTGTGTATGCATGCGTGTGTGTGTCTGTATGTGTGCAAATACAACTCTCCACATTCATGACATCATCTGTTGTGCTCTCTCTTTCTTAATCACAATGATTTATGATACTGTTTGGGTGTCTATCTCAACCACATTTGAGGTTAATTAGAACTCTACTCTAAATTTTAATGACCCACCCATGTAGGTCAGACTTATAAGCTTTTGGCTTGTCTTTTCGGGTTGAGAAATTTCAAGGACACACAGGATAAGCTTTATTTATTGAGAACCTGCATGACAGCATATGCCTCACAGGACTGATCCGCATCTAAGCACACACATGCATCCGGACACAAATCAACAATGTCGGCAGCATTCGCCCTTGATGATTTAATGCTTCATTTTCTATATCGCAAGACAGTCACCATCCACCATCGAGGTCTGAAGGGTTTTGGCAAAAGCCTTTGCTGTGGGCTTGTTTACTAACCACTTATTTGCTTATTTGATGGAGCGCGTTGATGGGACAGAGAATAATCTCGCTCTAAATCTCTTAATCTTCTCAGCAGCCAAGTCTGGGAAGGCAAAACAAACAAAATGGCCAAATCATCCCCAGTCGGGTGCTTCTATCAAATTCGGTCTCCTCCATCCGGGCACTGTCATTTTTTTCCAGAAACATTTGCTTGTGAACCTCCTGGTTTGATGTCTTGATCCATTATTGAGATGAATTGTTCAATGATCAATGTGATGATAATGAATTCTGGGATTTGTTTCAGATATAAAATATATGAGGACAATAAGTCACTATGACATTAATAAAAAAAAAAAAAAATTGTTTGGAATGATTAACATTATATCTATTTTCTTGGCAGATGTTCCTGTACTTACGCGACTTTTCAACTGAACTCTCAAAATAGGCCAAGATATGGTTCAAAAATATTGAGCTTGTCATGCGCACATGTTTGTGTTAACATGCTTTCATTTGACATCAAAAAAACATTTCTGTTCTCTCTCTCTGTGTGTGTGTGTGTGTGTGTGTGTGTGTGTGTGCGTGCGTGCGTGCGTGTGTGTGTTGCGGCAAAATGGGACTATGTAGCCTGTGCTTTAGAGAACAGATAGCAGGTTGAAAGGTCAAAGGGCAAAAGGTCAAAGACAGCTGGTGCCGCAAACAACAGCCGGTAAATCAGCTGAGCAACAGAAAACGAGATAATCTTCATAACCTTGAAATTTTATTTGAACTTTACTGAATTATCAAAACAATGAAGAGAAAGGTGAAAATAAGTAAAACACCATACAGAGCTTGGTTGCCTAATACACTGATTGCCAACAGAAAAAGAAATACTAGATTATGAAATATTTATTGTTATCAATACAATTTTTCCAGTTATACAATATATACAAATAGTAATTTCTTTATTCATTGACACTGTAATTTACACAATTATTATTGTTTAATTAGCTCATATGTAAAAAGTAAATAAAAAAAAAGCCTAATATATTTTAACGTGAACCCATGAGTATTTGTATGTGTGTGTGTGTGTGTGTGTATATATATATATATATATTGTTGCCCCACAAAGATATTAATAGCAGTATTTTTTTACCTTGTGGGAAATTTTTTGGTCCCCATGGAGAGAACAGCTTATAAATCATTCTAAGTGATGTCTTTTGAACATAGAAAAGTGCAGAAAGTTTTCTGTGATGGGTATAGGGGACAGATACAGCAGTATAAAAACATCATGTCTATGGAAAGTCCTCATGAAACATGAAAAACAAACGTGTGTGTGTGTTTATGACATTTTATGGAACACTTAATATGAATGTAATTAATTCTCCAAAAAAGGCAATGAGCAATAGATTCTTACAGCATTTATTAACCTTTGCTAATGTTATATGAAAATGTTGATGTTGGTTCACAGTGCATTAACTAACTAACTTTTGATCTTAAAAATGCTGAGATTAACATTAACTTAGATTAATTAACTTAGATTAAGTGTAACCTAATGTTAACAAATGAAACCTTATTGGAAAGAGTTACCACAATTGGACATAACATTTTCTATTTTAAAATGTTTTTTATTCCTGTGAACTGAATTTTCAGCATCATTGCCCCAGTCTTCAATGTCACAGAAGTCATATGCTGATTTGCTTCTTACGTCAGGGAATTCCAGACTCAGCGACAGAGAGTTAGTTCAACCCTTTATTGAAGGTGAGGATTAACAACGTAGGTGAGTAATGGAGAAGTCTATGAAGATATGAGCAGATGAATGTAGAATAACCAGAATCTTTGTATCTTTGTTGCTTTACCAGGTTTCTGAGATATTGACTGTGACTAAAGCAAGACAGCAAACAGCATACACCTCTTCAACGACAGTGGTTAGATTCCAGGTGAGTAAACAGATAAGTAGGGTAGGATTCAGAGGACAAGAGATTGCGTGGAGTATTTTCAGGTCAGAATAACAGGTAAGAAGTTGGTAATCCCTGTTAGAGTCCAGACAAAGAATGACTGTGCAGGTGTGTGTTCTTATACAGATCCAGATTGGCGTGCTGATGAGGGACAGGTGATCAGTATTCGGGTGAAAGTCAGTGTTGGGTGAGTGAGGCTGGTGAGGCCGGGACAGCTTTAAGCCACAATATGTAATTTTTCGCCGCTAGAGTTCGCTGATTTAAAAAGGCTTGATGACACATGGATTTTGCAGAGCTTTGAATATGCCGCAGACGACTGTTTCCTCTTCCTCTGGTCAGGCATATGTGGTGTAACACCGTGCTGTTTTATTATATTATATACATTATTTGAGTGTGTTGAAAGTTATGTTATAACGCTACTCTGTGCATTCACTCGGCGGCTACTACGAGACACTTGCACACTGCAGTTAGCTAGATCGATATTAACCATGGTAAAACATGGTATTCGCGGTAAATCAAGGAAACAATAATACTAACAGTGTTGAGCTGTATAATGATGATTAGTTTTCTGTCGATGAATGTATCCAAACAGTTGCTCACCTGTCTAATAAAACACATAATATATTAAAGCGTCTTTGGTGTTTCCATGGTTTCTACAAAATAAAACCGGAAATGGAGGGTAACGAGGGTATGATGTCATTGATAGGCTCTGGATTTAAACATTCTTAGAAACATTTGGGATAATGTAAGTTCACAAGTCAATCAAATATATATTTGTTCTAGTGGTTTTTGGATATAAATCCAAAAATCTTACACCCTAAAAAATGCTGGGTTAAAAACAACCCAGGTTGGGTTGAAAATGGACTAACCAAGCGATTGGTTTGTTTTAACCCAGTAAATGGGTTGTTTTAACCCAGTGGTTGGGTTAAATGTTTGCTTAAAACAACCCAATCGCTGGGTTAAAACAACCCAGTCACTGGGTTAAAACAAACCAATCGCTGGGTTAGTTTATTTTCAACCCAACCCAAGCATTTTTTAGAGTGTACATATTGTGACCTTTCTTATTATTATCAAACTTCAAAATAGTTGTGCTGCCTAAAGGCACCATAAAATCGACAATTCTTATTTAATATTGCAATGTTTGTTATAAATTGAATGCCATTATTTTTTAAATACATGTGACTGTTCTTTAATCAAAAGCATTAACTTCCCCTCCTTTCCAACCTGTCCCTTACGAAAAATAACCATGGTTTTATTGTAGTAAAAGTGTAGTAACCATGTTTTTGGCTAATTGATTACCATTTATATAACCACAGTTTTACCACAAATACCATGGTTAAACTATGGTTAGAGTAGCAAAACAATGGTTAATTTGTGGTTACCATGGTTTAACTACAATAACCATGTTTTTTTGGTTTTATTTGTAGTAAAACCATGGTTCATTTTCGTAAGGGGTCACTCACATGATAGAGAAAAGACAAGAACAATTTTGGTCTCATGCTCACTTTTTATAATATATTTGTATAAATATATTTATTTATATTCACTATTTTGTGGATATATATATATTTTCCACGATTCTTTGATGAATAGAATATTTAAAAGAACAGTATTTATTTGAAATTGTAACAATTTAAAAGTCTTTACTGTCAGTTTAATGCGCTCTTGCTGAATAATTTCATCTATAACTTGATCATTCACCAGTTTTCATCTCAAATTATGGATTTTCCTCTATTTAAAGCTTCTATTTATTTCACTATTTATGAGGTACCGTAGATCTGTAACATGTTTGCACTTTTTCTTTTCCGAAACAGTGATCTCATGAACCAACAACATGTGGAGTCCAACAGTCCACAGAGCATTGAGCATTTCTGAGCTGTCGTATTCTTCTTAAAAAAAAAAAGAAGAAGAGGAAAATGGAAGGAAAAAGTATCTCTCAACTTTCCTCCAAAAGTTTGTAAGAGAGGGGGGTCTTTGGGTGCTTTAACCATAACATGGAAAGACTGAGGTTGACATGTTGGATGGATAGTGCCAAGTCCTGATACAGTCTGTTAGTTTTCCAGTGTTTTGATTCCTTTTTACATTTTCTCGGTCTCTCTGGATCTACTTAATGCAGTTTAGCACTTAGTTCCTGTGTTGGCTCCCATTGAGTCTAGCTGGAGAGTATCTGAAATAGAATCATTTAGCCTAATCAGGTTGTGAAATTGAAAACATCCTAGGTTGCATCATTCGGTGGATGTAATGTGCCAGCTGAAAGCTTGTAACTTTCAGTGGACCCACTACCTCACTCCTCACACTGGTGAATGAGTGTCAATCTAGCACCAGTTTTGCAGGAAGAGGACCAGTAGATGTCTGGAAATTGAGCCCGTTCTCACCTCACACCTACTATACAAAGACACGTACACTGATCCGACAGACACACATAAACCGTGTGTTTTGACATTGTTGGTTAAGTAGCAAAACTTGATTTCACCAAACGCAACATGTTCCTGGATCTTTGTTGATCCTGGAACAACATTCCAATCAACCAATCTGATTTGAGGGACAAGTTTACAGTTAAGTCAAGTTTAGGCTTACATCTTAGGTGCTTCTATATCAGTGTTATTCACATATAATTTCCCTCTGATTTTAGAGATAACTTATGCGTAGTGTTAGGTTTAGGGGTAAGGATTTGGTTAGAATTAAATTTTCGGACAGGAATGTTATGATGAAATATGTTGACACCAGGAACATGTCTTTTTCACGAATAGTATGTGAAACCATATGTATTATGCAGCTTTTCCATTACAATGCACTCTGATTTATTTATTTATTTTTTAAGTTAAATCACCATTTATAGCAGATAAGCTGAATTAATACAATGGTTTGTTCAAAAGACAACTATCTGAGGAATCATCCATTGTTGAAAAAAAAATTACAGAACCCATACTAAAGCGTGTATTGACATCAGACTGCTTTTATGAAAGGGCGGCATTTCGGAATTAAATCCGACACAGAAATGGCCTTTTTCTTGCTTTTAAGATACACTACATTGCCAAAAGTTTTAGGATGCCTGCCCTTACATAAATATCTGTAGGGTTTAATATGGAGTTGGCCCACCCTTTGCAGCTATAACAGCTTCAACTCTTCTGGGAAGGCTTTCCACAAGGTTTAGGAGTGCATTTACAATTCTTCTAGAAGCGCATTTTGTGAGGTCAGGCACTGATGTTGGAACGAGAAGGCCTGGCTTGCAGTCTCCGCTCGAATTCATCCCAAAGGTGTTCTATTGGGTTGAGGTCAGGAGGCCAGTCAAGTTCCTCCACACCAAATTCTTTATGGACCTTGTTTTATGCACTGGTGCGCAGTCATGTTGGAACAGGAAGCCATCCACAAACTGTTCCCACAATGTTGGGAGCATGAAATTGTCCAAAATGTCTTGGTATGCTGAAGCATTAAGAGTTCCTTTCACTGGAACTAAGGGGCCAAGCCCAACCGCTGAAAAACAACCCCACACCACAATCCCCCTTTCACCAAACTTTAAACTTGGCACAATACAGTCAGGGAAGTACCATTCTCCTGGCAACCACCAAACCCAGACTCGTCCATTGGATTACTAGACAGTGAAGCGTAATTCGTCCCTTCAGAGAACACGTCTCCACTGCTCTAGAGTCCAGTGGCGGCATGCTTCACACCACTGCATCCGATGCTGTAAGGCTTGGATGCAGCTGCTCGGCCATGGAAAACTCATTCCATCCGCACTGTTCTTGAGCTAATCTGAAGGCCACACGAAGTTTGGAGGTCTGTAGCTATTGACTCTGCAGAAACTTGGCCACTCCTCTGTGCACGGTGCGCCTCAGCATGTGCTGACCCCGCTCTGTGATTTTTACGTGGCCTACCATTTCGTGGCTGAGTTGCTGTTGTTCCCAATTGTTTCCACTTTGTTATAATACCACTAACGGTTGACCGTGGAATATTTAGTTATAAGGAAATTTCACGAATGGACTTATTGCACAGGTGACAACCTATCACGGTACCACACTTGAATTCACTGAGCTCCTGAGAGCGACCCATTCTTTCACAAATGTTTGTAGAAGCAGTCTGCATGCCTAGGTGCTTGATTTTATACACCTGTGGCCATGGAAGTGATTGGAACACCTGAATTCAATGATTTGGAATCTTTTGGCAATATAGTATGTAGTGATTATGTTGAATGTCAGCATTGACTTAATTTTTTATGTTTTTTATTTTAAATGTTTTCAATGAGTCAGAACAACAGTGGAAGGCATTTACCAGCTCAAAATACATTATTCACGGATATTGCTCTTTTTATTTTTTATGTTACATCCTTCCATTTAGGAGCAAATTTTGATGTAATTTGTGACACTCTGATAACAAGATCACCTTTAACCACAGGCTTCAAACCATCTGAAAACCAAAACAATGTTCTTCCATGAGTAACTTCGAGTTTAAAGCCTCAAACACTAGGAAAAAATATTCTGTAGTGTTGCTTTATGTTAAAATCTTTTTACAGTTAGTTTAGGGGCAGCCACACTAGACTTTGAGGCATAATCAATTAACATAAAACAAATAATTGCATTTACATTTAGTCATTTAGCAGACGCTTTTATCAAGTTTCAAGTTTCAAGTTTCATCCAAAGCGACTTACAAATGAGAGCAATAGAAGCAATGTAATAAGCAAATAATAATGATTCTAAATGTAAAATACTTTTCTGCAGCAATGTAAACCTGCAGCTTTAAAGTTGATGCTCTTTTAGTTAAGCTAGTAGGTCACGCCATGACGTATATATCTTCTGCTGGTCAAATTCACAGGTCAGAGTTCTGAATATGGATGGCAAAGAAATGTACATGAATTTCTTTGCATGAGTATACATTTCCGGTCTCCTGCATTCACATGCATATGGAAATAAATGGAATGAAAACTGTAGTGTGACCATCTTTTTAATCTAAATGGAAAATTGTTATAATGAGTAAGTAGATGAATTCAACTAAAATACATTTTTTTTTAAAACACCTAATTTTTAACACTTGTGTCATTGTATTGTTCTGGCACATGTTGGTTCTTCCTTTTTTGTTTGGCGCTTGGCTCATCTCGTCACCCAGCCAGACTCCATTTGTGAATCATGGCAGTGAATTACAGCAGATAAAGAGATTGGAAAAGCGGGCTGTGAACACCCCCCGTGTTATTCCCCGACCACAGCTCACATTACAGTACCGGACATCTCAGCCAGCCATCCTCCGCAAGTTTACATGGGCAAAGCCCTCTCTCCCCTCAACAACCAAAAAGATTACCCAAGTACACTTATTCTGTGTTATTTTAACTGCGCCCTCATTCAGGCCCGATTCATCCAAATATTGCTGAAAGAAAGGATAACAAATAAAGTGGTATTGCTGTATAAATTCTCTGCGTGCCCACATTTTTTAACAATGTCTCATAAAAGTGCCTGCAAGTGGTTGTAAAAAATGTTGTCTTCATTCAGTTCCTCTAACTTCGGAAAAGTGCTGCGATCTGTGCGACTTTGTTTAACTCATTTGACATCTCTGTTTATTATCTTTGGAGAAAAAAATGATACATAAAGACTAAACTAAACTGTTAAGTGTTATAAGCTTATGTCAGAACTCGGTTATAATATGGCAGCACATGCGATCGTTCACACACACACATGCACATGCACAAACACATAAACCGCCCTGATAATAAGCCCCATCAATTCAGTTTAGATCTATTTAAAGTGCACACACTCACGCCGTCCTTCTTTTCTCTCCATCTCGTTCTCTCTCATCCTCCACGCAGAGCAGTAAGCCAACACCAGCGCTGTGATCCCAGGCTGTGCGGCTCTAAACCAGAGATGACATCACCCACCCCACCAACCTCCCTCCATTTTCTCAAACAAAGCCGAGTCCAAACCCAGATCTATAATTACAGTCTTAATCTGTACGCTGCCAGAGGCAGTATAGAACCTCGGGTTTGGGGCTCGGCCAACCTCACAAACACGCGCTCCCAGTTTGGGCCGAAAAGGCCGAGGAGGATGGAGGATGGTCAGTCTCTGAAACCCACATTGAGCGCCAAGAAGCTGGTTTCGCCAGTCTGCATGCCATGGTTCAGAAAAAGTACAGATGCCATTTATTCATTTGCATTTGTTCAGCCAAGAATTTAGATAATCAGACCAAATATCATATCACGCAATCTATTTGCCATTCAGTGGCCATGTAATCACCCTGTATGGACTGACATTTATAGCTATATATGGGGGAAGGCTGTCTCAAGACAGGAATTAAAGCCTCTACCAAACATGACTGTAATTATACCCTTTCACTTGTGAGCGGCATTTCAAATGAAAATTCCCTATAACGCTCTCAAGAATTTGCAGTGCTAGTGTTAGTGTCAATCTTGTAAAATTCCAAGGAAAACAACAACGTTGTCAGACAAATATATCACAAAGTTTGTGTATGGATCCTCCAGTAAGAATAAAGCACCATTCCAGCTACTGATCTGAACTTCCATAGAGACTAAAACAACATTCCAGCTATTAACCTGGAAACCAACTTTTTGGTCTCATGAGCCCTATACGTGGACAACCCCTATTCTAATAGTTGGAAACTCATTTATGGTCCATCTCAGACAGTGTTTTGTGATTGTGTTTTTGTTCAAATTCACAAGTTCTCTGATGAGACAGAAGTGCTTTGTACATGAGGATGTATCAACATGAAAATTATGGCTAGTCATCTGCTTGTCAGGATTATGTTTTGTTCTGCTTAGTTTTATTGTGTTTTGGTTCTGTTTTCCCTGTTCTGGTTAGCCTGCGTTCCCTGTCGTTGCAAGTTGATTTTTGTGCATGTCCGATTGAAATCCGATCAGATTTAGTGTTAACAGCAAAAAAACAAAAAAACAAAAACAAAACATGAAATGCAATTTTTACAGATTCGTCTCAAGCTACATTCATATGTGATTTGCATTTCTGGAAATCCGTTTCAGTCTGACTGCTCTGATCGGATTTTGTGTGGTTTATGTGCCTTTCTCATGGCATGTAAAGCATAAACATCAGACAATGTTATAGGAAACAGAATGCTGCAGAAACAAGGTTTTGTTGCAGTGCCGGACGAGCAGAATATAAACCAAGAACGACAAAAGTGAAAATAAAGACTTTTACAATGTTACAAAATATTCTACTAAAGATTTGAAAATTGAGAAATCAACTTTCCTTTGAGCTTTTGATACATAAAAGGTCATTGTAATATAAGAATATCCTGTAAGTTTCAGAGCTGAAAACTTCCTTGTTAGTCAAAGAAAAGCTTTTATTGACAGCTGGCTCAGCACACGATCGATCTGCAAATGTGCGTCCCTGTGACGTCAAAAAACTGTGAAACGCCGCCTCAAGGTGAACGCCTAATTATGTAGCCCCGCCCACAGACTCGTGCATGTCATGACATGTTATAGATAAATAACATAGGTGGAGCTAAACCGGATCGAACTTCCAAGCAATAAAACTTATGGCTTGTTCCAATACTGGTTGCACTTTATTTTTTTACTGAAGATCCAGCTCAAGTGGGTAAAGACATTGCATTTGTTCGCTTCATTTCACTGTGGATTTGTTTGTAAACAAGAGACTGAATTTGCAGACAGGATGAGATTAAAAAACTATGCTGTGCCTTCTGGATCTGACAGGAATGATGCAACACAATTATGTGAGTACAATTTTTTTTTTATATGTGATAGTATTGCATTGTTACGCTTGATATCTACTGATTATGTACGCGTCTAACTAAACATAACTTACCACGCTGTCACAGGCTGGAGTATCCATCGTATTTGAGGTGTTGTTGGTTCATTGTGCTGCGATTCAAAAAATACAAAGTTTTGAACATGCTGATTTGTCTGAGGTGAAGTTTTGCTGATGCATGTACTTGGCTTGTGGGTGCGCCTTGTGTGTGTGTGTGTGTGTGTGTGTGTGTGTGTGTGTGTGTGTGTGTGTGTGTGCGCGTTAGTTAGTTATGCACAGTTTGCGGTTATATCCACCGACCGGGGCCGGCCAAGTAATAAAAAATAACATTCCAATTAATTGCGGGTGGATGTGAGATAAATCATTGTGTTTGTTTGGTAAAGATACGCTGTGGGCGAATCGGTTGCTGTTTCTCCACATTGGAAGTTTTCAAATCAGTTCCTCATGTGTAAGGGAGCCGAAGCTCATTATAATATGCAAAACTGTTATCCAATCATAGCAGTGGGCATTTACTTCCAAGTCTTCAATGCACATAAAAACCTGAGTGTTTCAAGAGCTAAGCTCAAAACCAGGGTAGAAAATAACCTATTACTTATTCATTATGATCTTTTTGAATGTAAAAACTATGCAAATGTAATTAGTATAAGATAACAGTATAATAATAATAAAAAAAGAAGCCAGTTCATGACCCTTTAAAATAAATACTGTTCTTTTTCTTTCTATTAATCAAAGAATACTGAAAGAAAAGAAAAAAAAAACCTACACAAATATTAAGCAGCACAACTGTTTTCAACAATGATAATAACAAGAAATGTTTCTTGAGCAGCAAATCATCATCACAGGATCATGTGATACTGAAGATTGGAGTAATGACACAGAAAATTCAGTTTTGCATCACAGAAATAAATTACATTTCAAAATATATTAAAATAGAAAACAATTATTTTAAATTGTAACAATATTGCACATTTTCAAATAGGCCTAAATGCAGCCTTGGTGGAGATAAATGAACCTAAAAAATCTTACAGACCCCAAACCTTTAGTAGTGTATTCAATATTGACTATGCCACTATACCAAAAAAAAATATATATATATGCCATATGTTTTATATGTTGCAGAATGATCTAAGAAATTGAGAAATGAAACATTTCTGAACAACCACTGATTCTCCAGTTACATTTGACCCTGAGGCAGGAAAAACTTTGGGTCTAACTAATCACTAATTTTCATTTTTTGTAATTTCCTTATTATTCCAATGGCTATGGTCCTTAAAATTAACCTCCATCATTAATAAAAGCTGAAAGGAAAAACCCACCATACACTATTCAATTTTTCTGACCGCTACATAGCTTTTTGCAGTGCTTGTAAAGGTTAATTTCTCCACAGCAAACCTCATGATCGAGCACCATATGAAGGGTTCTTCCAAGGTCTTGCGAGCCAGCAGTGGACAGCGCTGTGTTCCGTTGCTTCTTCCAAAGTTCCACGACTTTTCCCAGAATCCTCAGTCCCTGCCAGGCCGTATATTGTGCTGTCATCTGTTGCACTCTAATGAAAAGTCATGGGAGACAGTGGTTGCATGTGTATGAATGTACTTGTACTTTTAAAGGCTTAATTTATAGGCTGTGTTAGTGGGCAATGAATAAAGTCGCTATGTGCCGTCTGCTAATGTTTCTGCATATAGTATGTCTTACTCATATCTCCAGCATTATAATACATACTGTGGGTCAGATTCCTCAGCTCTTAAACCGACAGGATTGTGTGGTTTGAATATTTACTTTTGACCGTGCATTGTGGGGGATCATATGTGCAGTAAAAACCAGTTTATCCATGTTCAGTAACTCAACAACCGACCAATGAAAACACACTGGTGTCCAAAGCAGAGATTTTTTCAATCAAAATCTTCTTCCTGTCTACTGATGTTGGGCATATTTCAAATTGTGTCTCAGAATATTTATTTAAATGCACACAATTCACATTGAGGTTGATCCTTTTTATTCCATGTCAAACATCCACATTTTCACCTAGACATCTGATATATTGCCTGTTTATTGTTATTTAGATCTCGATGCCAATTTTGAAAATCCATGCCAGGATTTCTGAATTCAAGTCATTGAAACAACTTTACCCTTTGAAAAAAACCCATTGATATGGATTTGAAGTGTTTTCAAGGCTGAAATGGTCAGCTATCAAAGCAAGTTTGCTTACAAGAAGTACCTTGAGCCAAGCTGAAAAGAAATGTAGCCTGAGGCCCCTCACAGTTTATTACCCCACTGATACAAATCTGATGGGCCATATTACATTTATAATGTGCTATTTAACTGACAGCCAGGTTATAGAAGTGACCGTCAAACCAAACATTTCTTTATAAGACTACAGCCTGAATGGTCATCTTCCAATTTAAGATCACTCATTTAATAAGCAATGACACAATCAAGCCTTGCATATGCACAAAGCCTGCTGATTTTCAGTCCCACAGAAAGATTGCGTATTAAAGTTGCCATAAAATGGAAGTTGTGATAGTCTTTTCTTACCTATTGTGAAGTATATCAAAGTGTAACGGCCTCTCAAGTAAGAAAAAAAAAAAATAGGGTGGGACTTGATTTTGTCTATTAGGAATTGATTGGATTGCTGGATCGTTGTCATTTGCTATTGCTGACTTCCTAACATGTTTAGTGATTAAAAAATGAGCACATTACTGGAAAACTGAGATGTCACTTCCTTGCGACTGCAGCTTTGCTCTGAGCACAGGTGGTAAACTGTTCTAAACACACACATACACCCCATTAGCTTTTCATTAATGGGTTGCACTTGTGTTTCTCACACTGAAGATTCTCCTCCTGTTCCCAACAAGTCCCTCGATGGCTGGCCGGTGCCATCTGAGCTAGCAAGACCTCCCAAAGCTCATTTTCCAAGACATTACCAAATACTTATGCTGTCTGTTTCCACAAGGATCCTTCAGCTTGGTAACACGAGTGTGAAAAAAAATCAGTGCAATTATGTTGTAGTTTGTATCCTGTATTGACAAGTGATAGTGATTCAGTTTGATTCATTACAGCTTCAACAGTAAAAACATGACACCTCCCCACACCTGTCAGGGAATACCAGACTCGGAGACAGAGAGTTAGCTGAACCCAAACAGGTATTTATTGGCACAGAGGTGAACAACAACAAAGCAGGTGAGTGATGGAGAAGTCAGATTGATATTGAGCAGACGAATACTGAATAAATGTATTTTTTCTTTCTTGACCAGGGTGCAGGAGTATATCAGATGACTGAGAGTGACAGAGAAGGTGAGCACAGTCTACAGTGAGTAGACAGGGAAGTTGGATCCTCCAGGCTGACTATAACTGGAGATCGCTGATGTTTCACAGGGAGACCATTGGAATATCATTGGAATATCACAAGGAGATCACTGGAGTTTCACAAGGAGATTTCTCAGGTAAGTAGAGTGGGTAAGGAGTCTGCAAAACATTGGAGATCAGACCAAGAGTGACTGTGAGATGTGTGTTTTTATACAGGTCCAGATTGGAATGCTGATGGGGAACAGGTGCGGGTGATAGCTGAGTTAATGCAGGTGAGGGACAGGAGGGATGCTGGGAAATGTCGTTTCTGACTAGATGACTGGACTATTGAAGATGGGCAGATGGAGAGCGTATGTGACATCCCCCCTTCCCCTCCATGAGTGGCTCGTGACACCCATGCAGATGTAATGGTCCTTGAGGATGTAGGTGTATTTCTTGAGGGCTCGGGAGGGAGGGTCTGAGGCATTGATGGGAAACAGTGAGTGAAAGGACAGTATCAGAAGTTTCCTTCAGTCAGTGAAGGAAAACACCACAGAGCGAACCAGACTAGAGCCAAGACGAAAGTCCACTGCGGAGTCGAGAGATGGAGGGGCCGTGGTGGAGACTTGACACGTGGATCCAGGGGGACGACAGACTGAGACGGAGCTGATGGATGTGGAGACCCAGGGGGAACCTAAGAGCTGATGAGACCGGACGACAACGCAGGTCGTGGAGGCCAAGACTGAGCTGTGGTGATGAGCTGCCAAGGTGGAGCCAGGGTGCTGGAGGACTGAGGTGGAGCCGGTGTGACTGAGGACCAAGGCGGAGCCTGACGGAGTCGAAGGGGTAGAGGGACTGAAGCACAGTTGAAGGCCCAGAAATCCGTAGTGTAGGCAGAGCGACAGAGCTGGCGGGATGAGGGAGCCTGGTGAAGCCATAAGGACGTTTCCAGGTGAGGCCGAGATGGAGCCGATCTTTGTGCAAAGGCGGAGCTGGAGACTGGAAGACCAGAGACAAGAGATGGATCCGAGTTTCTGGTTGAAGCCAACTGAGGAGGAGCCAAGGGACTGAAGGGAGCCAGCAGAGGTGGAGCTGAAGGACTGGCTGCTTTTAGTAGAGGAGGTAGGAGAGGGTGGGATCATTGGAGATGTAAGACACTTGGAGCTGGGCGGGACCAGTGGAGATGCAGGAGACTTGGATGTGCTCGATACTAAAATAAAAAAAGAGTTAAAAGCGTATTGAGCAGAGACACTGTTCCCCAGGTGGCTTTCTGTGTGCGCGATCCGACATGGAGCAAAACATACTTTGGGTGTGCGCTTAAATGGATAAATACATACAAAAACATGTAAAAATTTAATTTTTGGCAAGTTTACACTTAAAATTGGTTATGTCTTAAGTAAACATAAACAGTTGGGAAAGTAATTGAATGCTAGTCAATATTATATCTGTGCATTGTGCAAGGTGTTGCAAAATTTGTCAAATATGAAACAGTTGAGTCATCTATAAAGCAGCGCCACAGAAGACAATAGGTTCTCCATCAAGCTCAATTCAGTTCAAGTTTTGTTCTCATCCATCAGTGTCAGTGCAGTCAAATCGATAATATTACGGAATATTTAGTGTACCTACAAGTAGGCTATATTTAGAAAATATACTTGAACTTTACTCAAGTTTACTTAATAAAATGAACTTAAAGTATACTTTTCTGTAAGGACAAGTATACTGTAACATCAACACCCCCATGTCTATCCATGTCTGATTTTGGTTTCGTCTGGAGTCTGAGCACTTATTTTTCCCAATGGAAATCATTTCGGCCATTTCCCAATAGCTTTGGCTGGAGTGTTAGTTCCCGTCCCATTGCTGACAACTAGAAAAGTGCAAAAGAGGCTTCAAGTTTGTCTCTTGAGTTCATATCAGCAGTACAATCTGTGGACAGCTGTACAATAGAGCCTTAACAGAGACAGTGACTTATGAAACAGCCATCTGACTCCCTGCTGTAAGTGTTTAACTCTTTCACAACTAAATCCGATAAAAGCCTGGACTTCTTAAGAAGCATGAAAGCCCACAAGCGCACTCAAAATCTTTTTTTTTTTTTTTTTTTTGCACGCACAGCCTGATGTGAAGGATTCCGTCGATCTTGTTTAGAGGCCTGTCGGGTAACTTCAAGAATGTTGCACTGGTCGCTCCAGCACAGTTTTTTGACATTTCCCCATTGTGGCGGTTTCTGCTCGCATCCAAGGCCTTGTCGTCATTTCATGGAATCTATGTGTGGAATGAGAGGAATTTTGCGTTTTTCTCAGTCTCCATTTTCCTCTGTTCACTTCGGGTTGTCCGAATGGCCGGGGCCCTTAAGTTTTTCTTTTGTTTTTTTGAACAGTGACCAACAATAACAACATCCCATAAACAATGGAGTTGGTTGAGTTAATGGGGAGTATGGGGGGTGGGGGGGGGTGGGGGTGAAGTGTTATTGCGTTTGGCAGCTGCTGCGCTGGCAGGCTCTCGAGTGAGGGTTAGTAATGTGCTCTTTGTGGTAGTGAGGAGATATTATGTCAGTTCTTGGATATGCAGCAGGTCTCGCGGGACAGAGGACTCTGCATCCTTTAGTAAACCCCCTCTGTCTCTTCTCTGTTCCTTTCTCACTTGCATTCATTTTAGCAGACACAATGCCGTTGACAAAGCACCTGAAGCAACTTTAGTTCACTCACTCATGGTTAATAGCAAACTAACAAAGCAAAGGTTAAACATTTTCCTGGTGTCCTTAATATTTCATTTGCTTATCTAAAATATACATATACAGTGTATAGGTAAAGTGGCTGAGCATGATATCATTGTGTCGTACTTATTGTTGTGTTTAGCCTGTGCAAGGACTGTTGAAGATCTAATTCATTGGACCCTCACACACAAAGCACTTCGGTAAAAAGGGGCAGGGCCTCGGGCCTCGTCGATGCACAGGTGCTGGCCCAGTCCCGTTGCCATGACAACAGGTCTTGGTTGGCACAGGTTCCTGGCCGAGGTGTGCTGCACTCAAGTTACAGATTTTGAAACTTTTGAGGGCCAAAGGACTCTTCCAATTCTCAGTGCCAAAGTAACGCAAGAAATCTAATCAGGAACAATAGCAACAAAACTATTACCAAAGCACAGCTGAGTGGTGAAAATGTCCCTAGAGAAAAATAAATGTAACAAAATGTATTTTAAATACATTTATTTCATGCTAAGTATACTACAAAGACATTTACATATTTATGTACTTAATATAAATCCCCTACAATTGTACTTTTGGTATACTCACTATTAACTAATTGCTTATTAGCATGCATATTACTATGATATTGGCTGTTTATTAGTACTTATAAAACACATCTTAATGCCTTCTGCAGCATGACCTTATTCTACATCCCTTAATCTAAACTTAAACACGACCTTACTAACTATTAATAAGCAGTAAATTAGGAGTTTATTGAGGCAAAAGTTGCAGTTAATAGTGAATATGTGCATCCATACTAAAGTGTTACCATATTGGTAACCTTAAAGTCTGCTAAACTGGAACAACTAATAAAGTAAAGTTTACTTATAATATTTATACCAGTAAGTCACAAGCGATATGTCAGTAAATATGTTAATGGTTTGTTGTAGTATATTTAGTATGAAATAAATATATTTCAAGTGTTTTTTGTTTTTTTAAAGTATTAACAAAAATAGAAAAACTAACGGAAAACAAAGGTTTTGTGTCAGATTTTAACCAAGCAGAGTTAAGATTCTGCTGTAGTGTTCATGAATGAATAACTAAAGGTCTGACAATATTCTTCCCACAATATGAAGGGACCGCCATCTAGTGGTCATATTTTTGGTGAAACAAATAGGCAGGTTGAGGAACAGTTCAAGATATTTTATTCAGAATAGAAAGAGAACACTATGCCATTCCTTACATACACCAGAAATAATTAATTACAGCTAATTAAAGTGATTCATGAACATACTATTTTTTTTAAGTGCAACATTTTAAGCAACACATTTTAAGGTTGTTGATCAGTCACTCTAGTTTCAATCCTATTCCCCCACACACACACACACACACACACACAAGAAAATTCTTAAACCCTCATGTGATGCATGGTAGCAAAGAGTTATTGTAAGTGTATCACAAATACTCAATCCTCACTGAGTGACACATCAGTCCTCATGTGCATTAATTCCGTTTTCATCCACACATGTATCACTGGAATCATGATTTTGGCTTGTAGGGATCAGACCAGATCTTCACACCTAATTCAAATAAGACACATAACATGACAATCATATAAAGAAACTACATTTACATTACATTTATGAATTTGGCAGACGCTTTCCCTGGGAATCGAACCCATGACCTTGGCGTTGCTAGCTCTACGCTCTTATTGTTTGAGCTACAGGAAAGCTAGAAACTAATGTCTGTTAAATAGCATTCGTATGTGCCTAATGCAAATAAACTGTAGTAGGCAATGTAATAGATAATAAATGATCCTACTTAAAGGTGCTCTAAGTGATGTCACGCGTTTTTTAGGCCAAAATATTTTTTTGTCACATACAGCAAACATCTCCTCACTATCCGCTAGCTGCCTGTCCCCTGAACACACTGTAAAAAACGTGGTCTTTGTAGCCGCCACAAGCTTCAAAAACAGCAACCAAAACAAACTGGTGCAGTCTGGACCACGAAGCATAACAAACAGTGCTCCAGCCAATAGCAGACAAGAATGATTTCCACCCCTAAATCATTCTTATCAGCTATTGGCTGGAGCACTGTTTGTTATGCTGTCCAGACTGCCTACGTTTGTTCTGGTTGCAGTTTGTGGAGCTTATGCGGACTACAGAGGCCGCGATTTTTACAGTGTGTTCAGGGGACAGGCAGCTAGCGGATAGCGAGGAGATGTTTGCTGTATGTGACAAAAAATTGTTTGGCCTAAAAACGTGTGACATCGCTTAGAGCACCTTTAAAGCTTCAAACTACAAATCACATGTGTGATGTCATATCACATTGATGTTTACAGTCCTACTTGCTAACAGTATAATGAATCAAAATCACAACACGTGACAGATGTCATAAAGAGTGAACATGACTTACCAACAGGCTGCACATCTGCTTGATTGACTCCAGCTCGATTCATCTTCTGGACCTGCTCTGTAAACACATTAACACAAATTCAGACAGCAAGGACTTTGGAGGAAAACTGACGATAAACTTTTTATTGGATGAATCTTACAAAAACAAGACCCTTCCACTTCACTTTTGGGTTTTCTGTTTGTTTGCTTGATTTCCCATTTTATTATTATTTTTAAATGTTTAAAACAAACTAAAAATGTTTTTTAAAAATTAATCTCAGTGGTGTTTAGGGATATTTTGATATACTATTTAAACATGTCAACATTTTGGATTAGGTTATATTTTCATATTTATTTTAATTTGAGTTACAGTCATTTTTTTTGTCTTTTTTTTTTTTTTTGTAAAGAAGTCTCTTCTGCTCACCAAGGCTGCATTTATTTGATTCAAAATGCAGCAAAAACAGCAATACTGTGAAATATTTTTACAATTTAAAATAACTTTTTTTCTATTTGAATATATTTTAAAATGCAATTTATTTCTGTGGTTCAAAGCTGAATTTTCAGCATCATTACTCCAGTCTAGTGTCACATGATCCTTCAGAAATCATTCTAATATGATGATGTGCCGCTCAAGAAACATTTATTATTATTATTATAAATGTTGAAGACAGTTGTGTACAATTTTTTTTATTTAATGAATAGAAAGATGAAATATATTTCTATGAAATATAAAGCTTTTTGCAACATTATAAATGTCTATACTGTCACTTGATCCTTAATGCATCCTTGCTGAATATGCTGAATAAATGAATAAAAAATAATAATTCTTACCAACCCCAAACTTTTGAACGGCAGTACAACGTTGCAAAAGCTTTCTATTTCAGATAAATGCTGTTCTTTTGAACTTTCTATTCATCAAAGAATCCTAAAACAAATTTTTTACACAACTGCTTTCAACATTGATAATAATCATAAATGTTTCTTGAGCAGCAAATCATCATATTAGAATGATTGCTGAAGGATCATGTGGCACTAAAGAATCAAGTCAAGTGACCTTTATTTATATAGCGCTTTTAACAAGTCCAGTTGTTTCAAAGCAGCTTCACATTGTTAACAGGAAAATAATGCAACAGAATTTGTACAGCCGTTCTGGTGAAACGGTGATGTTATCCAGCTAATTTCAAGTATCATATAGTGTCAATGCGGGCAGATCGGTAATATAGATATATTCCATTATATTCCAACTCAACGACTCCCGACGCTTGTGGCAGGGTCTGAGGTCCATCTGCTCTTTTGGATCTAAATCCTCTGCAGAGGTGAGAGCTGATCCGTCGCTTGTGGATGAGTTAAACTCTTTCTACGCTCGCTTTGACTGTAATCACGGCAGCGAGACTCCGCCAAGTGACGTGTCAGAGGGAATTACTCAGAGCAGCAACAACCACGTGATCTCTATCTCGGAGAATGAAGTTTGGAGGGCACTCAAGCGTGTGGACGTCAGGAAAGCTGCTGGGCCAGATGGTATTTCAGGTCGTGTTCTGCGGTCCTGTGCTGATCAGCTCACCGGGTTGTTTACATCTATCTTTAATGAGTCCCTCGCTACATCTGTGGTCCCCACCTCCTTCAAAAAATCCACCATCATCCCTGTCCCTAAGAACAGTAAACCCTCTTGCCTAAATGACTATCGTCCAGTGGCTCTCACATCTATAGTCATGAAGGTCTTTGAGAGACTCATTAAAAACACCATTTGCTCCTTCGTTCCTGACACTTTGGACCCTCTTCAGTTTGCCTATCGTCCCAATAGATCGACTGAAGATGCCATCTCTCATGTCCTCCACTCCTCCCTCACTCACATCGACAGCAAAAGTGGGAACTACGTAAGGCTGCTATTTATTGACTATAGCTCAGCCTTTAGCACCATAGTTCCCATTAAGCTAACCTCCAAACTCCTGGATCTCGGCCTGAACTCTTCTCTCTGCCACTGGATTGAAGACTTCCTCACTGGCAGGCCTCAGGTGGTGAGAATAGGCCAGTCCACCTCCACCTCCATCTCCCTGAGTGTGGGAGCTCCACAGGGCTGTGTCCTGAGTCCCCTGCTCTACTCTCTCTACACACATGACTGTTTGTCTACACGCAGCTCCACCTCTATCATCAAATTTGCTGATGATACTGTTGTCCTGGGCCTCATTTCCAACAACAACGAGACGGCATACTTGGACGAGGTGGAGCATCTAACATCATGGTGCCAGGACAACTGTCTCCCTCTGAATGTTGGCAAGACCAAAGAAATGATTGTGGACTTCAGGAAGAGACAGCAACGGACATACTCCCCCCTCATGATCAGCGGGTCACCAGTAGAGAGAGTGAGCAGCTTCAAGTACCTGGGTGTAAACATCTCCGAGGACCTGACCTGGACTGCTCACATTCAGACACAGGTGAAAAAAGCCAGGCATAGACTGTACCACCTGCGCCAGCTGAGGAAATTCAGGGTCTCACCAGCTATCCTGAAAACTTTCTATTTAGGGGCGATAGAAAGTGTATTAACTCAGTGCATCACAGCGTGGTATGGGAACAGCACCAGTCATGACTGCAAAGCCTTGCAAAGAGTCATGCGCTTATCCGAGCGTATCTCAGGGTCAGCTCTCCCGTCTCTGCAGGACGTCTACACCAAACGCTGCAAAGGTAGAGCTACTAAAATCACCAAGGACTCTAATCACCCTGCAAACCCTCATTTCACGCTGCTGCCATCTGGTAAGCGCTTCCGAAGCCTGATGGCCAAAACTGAGAGACTCAGGAGGAGCTTCTTCCTCCCATCAGACTCCTGAACTCAGTCACTTAACATCACGTGACCATCGATACACTGACATTGCACTGCACTTTCTGTTCTGTTCTCGTTGTTACTGTGTAAGTCTACAGTTTACTCACTGCACAGTTTACTTCACTTATTTTATTCCACTTCTTTATTTTTATTTTTTATTTTTTCTACTTGACTTGATTTATTTATAATTCTATATATATATATATATATATATATATATATATATATATATATATATATAGTACTTTTTTATTCTATTTCTATTATAATTTCCTCCTTGTGTTTTTAACTGTGAATTTGCACTGTCCATGGAGCGGACCTGTTTACATTTCACTGCCGGTTGTATATTCTGTATATAACTGTGTATGTGACAAATAAAACTCTTGAATCTTGAATAGATGAAATTTAGGTGTCCCCAACTGAGCAAGCCAAAAGCCAAAGGCAAAGAATGGAGTAATGATGCTCAAAATTCAGCTTTGCATCACAGGAATAAATTACAGTTTAAAATATATTCAAAAAGAAAACAGTTATTTTACATTTTAATAATATGTCACAATATTACAGATTTTTTTTTTTTTTTTTTTTTGTATTTTATAATAACATAAATGCAGCCCTGGTGAGCAGAAGAGACTTCTTTAAAAACATTAAAAAAATATTACTGTTCTCAAACTGTTCTTTTGACTGGTAGTGTATGTCTGTATAGTTTTATTAGGGTTTAGTTTTCAGTGTTATTATTTTATTTTAATTTCTGTATGTTTTTTGTTTTAGTTTTAGTTAATGAAAATAATCATGGTGGTGTTCTTCATTACTTTAATAAAATAATTGTGGTTTTGTATTATTATTATTATTTAATTCAGCGTAGATTACAGACAGCAAACCATTCTACAGTGACGTATAAATTCTTCACGATAATACAGTAATATTATTTCTATTTGCATTAATGTTTTCACTACGTAAACCGAAACTGATAAACTGATTATAAGACTACTGGTTCACAAAATGCAATATAATAGAATGTGATGTTATTTTAGATTACATAACTTTACTAACAACAACACATGTGCAGTGTCATAGTGTCACTGATAAAGACTTACTGTAGTCTTCAGTGTGAGTGAGAGGATGGAAAAATATAGGATAAAAAGCCACAGCAACAGCTGCAATAAAGCCTCCAAATATGAGCGTTATCCTCTTATTTGTGGACATGATTTTCATAGATTCACCTCATCCGAGGACAAACATCAACTCAATCAAGCCTTTCCGGGGTGAAGGTCACATTTTAAAAACAAATTTAAAGTCTTCTATTATTCAACAGTTGTATATTGGAAGTCTATATTCACAATTATTATAATTTTAAATATATTTTACATGAATATGATATTATACTGTAAAATTTTAAATTGTGTGCTAACGGTATGGCAGCACAACATTTGATGCGGGACTTTTATGTTGTCGAGTGTTCTCCCATCATGCTGTGTGTGTAGTGTTGCTGTGTCAGTGTGTGTAGTGATCGCTGTCTTTCATCAGTAATAATGTCCGGTAGTAACACATACAGACTGCGCTGCTCTCTCCCCGCGCACGAGATGGATGTAAGGGGTCTCGCCGCTGCCGCATATCCCGACGGAGCTTTTGTGTCCGTGTCCAGAGACCGAACCGCACGGGTCTGGGTACCAAACCCAAGGTACATCACCACCAGCTTCCTCCTTGCTGTCTACAATACCGGGGTTGCTTTTGTTTTCGTTGGTTACTAAGCTGAGTGGTTAATAGTTTGTAGAGTTTATGTATTGAGATGGGCTGGCAAATCAAGTGAATTATGCCAACTCATGAGCATCATATCTGGATCGAAACTGACCGGTTTTGGTTTCCTGACAGCAACCGATCAATAGAACACTCCACTATTGTAACGTTAAAGGAATAGTTCACCCGAAACAAATAAGACATCATTTTACTCACTATCTTATTGTTCCAAACCTGTATGCATTCTTCTTGCATGTTTTTCCACACAGTCACCCAGACTGAGGGTGTCATTTGCCTTTTGTCATGTACGTTGGCAGAATTGTCATAGTGGGAACTGTCCCTTTAAACTTCTCATATAGGTTAGTTCTCATATTAAAAACAAAATATAAGTAAAACAAATAGTCCTAAATAATATCACAGCTCAAATGTTTGTATATGTATGTATATGTGTGTGTGTTTACATTATGAACATATCTACATCAAATAAATGTTCCTTTGAACTTTTTATTCATCAAAGAAACCTGAAGATATCATTGCTTACATATATTAAGCAGCATAACCGTTTTCAGCATTGATCACAATAATTTTCTTGAGCAGCAAAAAAGCATTTTAGGATGATTTCTGAAGGATCATGTGATGCTGATCAAAATTCCTGCCATCACAGGAATAAATGACATTTTAAATTATATTAAAATAGAAAATGGTTATTTTATAATTCACAATAATACTATTTTACTGTATTTTTGTTCTCTCAAATAAATGCAGCCTTGCTGACTAAGACACTTTAAAACTCTTACCACCAACCTCAGATTTTTGAACAGTAGTGTATAAAGGCTAAATTTTAAATATATAATAAAAACACAGTCCTATTAAAAATGGCATAAACACTGCTAACATAGCTAACTCTTCTGTATTTTGTTGCAGTGAAAACCAGGCTTTTACTGAGATGCTCTGTATGAACGGCCACTCAAACTTTGTGTCTTGTGTGTGCATCATCGCTCCGAATGAAACATATCCCCGAGGACTCATCGCCACTGGAGGACACGACAACAACATCTGTGTGTTTTCACTAGACCGACCAGACCCTCTGTTCACCCTCAAGGGTCACAAAAACACAGGTACTATCCACTGCTAATTATTTATTACTGTGGTTTAACTGCATGCAGATGTTCTTGAAAAGCCTCTGGAATGATTTCTGTAGCCATTCCTGGTGTTTTTGTGTGTTTTTACAGTCTGCACACTCTCAGCTGGCAAGTTTGGCACAATACTGAGTGGCTCATGGGACACTACAGCCAAAGTCTGGCTCGGGGAGAAGTGCATGATGACTTTACAGGTAAAACTGTGGGGTCCCTGGTATCACCACAGTAGGGCTGCACTATTGAAATAAAATGAATGAAACAAAATAAAACCTTAAATAACCTGTGTTATTTTGCCAACATAAAAGCTATGGTTTAATGTTTGAAAATAAAGAAACACACACACACTCTTTGTCTGTTTACACCTGGTATTAAGATGCATTTTGGTGGATCAGATCATAAGTAGACGAGGGAGACACATTCCTGTTTACACCTGGTGTTTTAATTCATCTCTTTTGTCCACTTTTGACCTTTTCCGTCATGATTTCTTCGAAGGGTAGGTTTATAGGTGGGTAAATGTGCTTTCTCAGATCTTTCGATCTAATGGACAAAGTAAGCTTGTGCAATTTACACATGAACAGATGTTCATATCTGTTCATGACAGAAAAACAGAGAGCTTCAGCTTTCGTTTCTGCTCTGACAGCTGCAAAACCACATCAAACTCTCAGAGTGCGTGTTAGAAATCAGAAAAGGTGAGAGAGAATTGCGCTTAGTACGTTTTTTTGTCTTCAAACAAAACTTGTGTCTCCAGCCGACAAAGTTTAAATCCCTGGCTGGCTCGCTTCCCATAATGTTTACGCATTAGGTCAGCAGGCGGTCGTTTGTGGCTTTTCGACCACACAACCTACCATGTGAGCGATTACACTATGAAAGCAATCCGGTCAAATGCGTTTTCGACTACGTCTGGAAGTGGTTGAAAATGGACAAGTATTTTACACCCCATTTACACCTGTATTTAGGATCGTCCACTTGTGATCCCATCGACCAAAACGCATCTTAATACCAGGTGTAAGAGGGAGAGATCTGATACGCTCATATCGCCTGCAATCGATTTCAGTACAGTGTGAATATGTGCTGTTATTTCTGCTCCTCAGGGACACACCGCTGCTGTATGGGCGGTGCTCATTTTACCAGAGCAGGGCTTAATGCTGTCTGGATCAGCTGACAAGACCATCAAGTTATGGAAAGCTGGTCGCTGTGAAAACACCTACACTGGTACATTGGTGCAACTGATACCTCTTAATTTGTCAACAAGACAATGTTTTGATGCTGAATATAGAAACTGTGGATCTTGTTTAGTTTTAAAAGCTCTCCAGAAGGGGTCACCGTTTGTAAAGTTTGTGGCATGAGTGAAATGCAATTTTTGACTCCAGGTGTGTGAGATCTTTGAAATGTGTGTCCTGCAGGTCACGAGGACTGTGTTCGAGGGCTCGCGGTGATAAATGAGGTGGAGTTTTTCTCCTGCAGTAATGACGCCAGTATAAGGCGGTGGTTGGTGACGGGTGAATGCGTGCAGGTTTACTACGGTCACACTAACTATATCTACAGCCTTGCTGTCTTCCCTAACGGACAAGGTGATTACCTTTAGTTTCATCTTATGTTTGGTACATTTTTGTGCATAAAATCTCCCATATTGTCTTCTTTCTTTTTCCTGTCATAGACTTCATAAGCACAGGAGAGGACAGGACAGTGAGGGTCTGGAGAAAGGGGGAATGTTCCCAGACTATCCGTCTTCCTGCCCAGTCAGTGTGGTGCTGCTGTATTCTCCCTAATGGAGACATTGCTGTGGGAGCCAGGTATACAGACTATTTCTTTTTTGTCTATCTTAACTAGTTGCTATTTATTAGCCTGCATGAGCTGAGCATTTCACATTTCTCTGAAGCGATGGCATTATCCGTGTGTTCACTGAGAGTGAAGAGCGTGTAGCAAGTGCTCAGGACCTGCAGGCTTTTGAGGATGAGCTCTCCAAAGCCATCATCGATCCCAAGACTGGAGACTTGGGCGACATCAAGATAGAGGACTTACCTGGGAGAGAACACCTCAATGAACCAGGTAAGCCTTGTACACATGCAGTGTTTTCAAGAACATTAAGCAGATGTGTTTGCTTATAATGGATCTTTAGTTTGAATTAAAAATATAAACATAAAATAGACTACTATTCAAGAGTATGGGGTTTTGAAAGAAATTAATTAAGGCTGTCACTAACAACTATTTTGGTAATTGAGTAATCAGTCGATTATTTTAATGATTATTCGAGTAGTCGGATATTTTGTTGTGGTAATAAAAATAGACTTAAGCAAACAATAGCTTTTAAAATGACTTAAAGGGTTAGTTCACCCAAAAATGAAAATGATCCCATGATTTACTCACCCTCAAGTCATCCTAGGTGTATATGACATTCTTCTTTTAGACAAATACAATCGGAGTTATATTAAAAAAGTCCTGGCTAATCCAAGCTTTATAATGTCAGTGAAGTCCATAAAAGTGCATCTATCCATCATCGGCTCCGGGGGGTTAAGAAAGGCCTTGTGACGTGAAGTGGCGCATTTGTATAAGAAAAATATCCATATTTAAAACTTTATAGACTAAAATAATCCGGCTGTCAGCGGTACACAAGTCGAGTTATGGCGAAAGAGTAACCTTTGACCCTTGACGCATACGTAAATGCAGAAGCGCAGAGGATAGAGCAAAATAAAACACGGTCATGAATTAGAAGTCTAAGACGAGAATTTTTTTAAGAGAAATGGCGGAGGATTTCGATATAAGAGAAGAGGGGCTTGAGTTTGCTGCCCAGCCCTGTCTGTGAGAGGTGTCAAAGCGTCTGCGGTCGCGTCAGGGGTTAATCTTTTAGCGCAAGTCGACTTAAGTATCGCTGACCGCCGGAAGCAAGTTATTTTAGTCTATAAAGTTTTAAATATGGATATTTTTCTTACACAAACGCACCACTTCGCTTCAGAAGGCCTTTATTAACCCCCCGGAGCTGTGTGGAGCAGTTTTATGATGGATAGATGCACTTTTATGGACTTCAAAAATGACCCAGCAGTCACTGTCATTATAAAGCTTGGAAGAGCCAGGACATTTTTCATATAACTCCCATTGTATTTGTCTTAAAGAAGAATGTCATATACACCTAGGATGGCTTGAGGGTGAGTAAATCATGGGATCATTTTCATTTTTGGGTGAACTATCCCTTTAAAATTAGGACTGTCAAACGATTAATCATGATTAATCACATAATCACACAGTGTTTACATAATATATGTTTGTGTACTGTGTATAATTATTGTGTATATCTGTATATCACAACACACACACACACACACACACACACACACACACACACACACACACACACACACATACATGTATATGTTTGAGAAATATATGAAGAGTTTAGATGCAAAAGCCTCTAAAAGCCACTTCGGTCAAAAATGAGATAACAATACTGAGTGAATGCTCTCCGCATATAGTATACGTTCACAAAATACTTTGACTTCAAACCCACTAAATCCCAGTCTAAATATATATAAAATTTACATTATATATAAATATAAATATTTTATATATAAATATAAAAAAAAAAATTAAACGTATACCTGCATGTGTGTGTGTGTGTGTGTGTGTATTTATATATACATAATAATTATACACAGTACACATACATATATTATGTAGACACAAACTTTTATTTTGAAATTGCAATGAACACTTTTGCATATTTAGAAACATATTGATGTATTGTCCTGTGTTGGTGTAGGTTTATAAATTATTTACCTTAATCTGATAAAATGTGCACATTGCACTCCCAGATGAATGTTATAAGAACCCAAACTCCCAGCATATGCAGAGATATAGTTTGAGGTGCTCCATGCATGTAAACTCTCATGTAAATCTAATAGAATCGCAGAATTCTCAGTATCACTACGGTTTTAAATGGTTTTAATACATTGTGCAGCCTTAGAAAACCGTCTAATAATGTGGTTCATGGATTCTTTCCGTGTAATGCACCACTTTCGGTATTTTGCCAGCTCCTCGACACGGGTACATTGCAATCAAGATTTTTTTAAAAACTCAAATTGAATCGAGGAATCATGACAGCCCCAAAATTAATACTTTTATTCAGGAAGGCTGCATTGTTTAAAAGTGACAGTAAAGTCATGATTTTATATAGTTATAAAACATTTCTATTGCAAATAAATTTTGTTCTTTTCAACTTTGTTTTCATCACAGAATCCTGAAAAAAATGCCCATTTCCACAAAAATGTTAAGCAGCCGTTTTCAAAATTGATAGGAAATGTTTTAGCAGCAAATCAGCATGATAGAGTGATTTCTGAAGTGACTGAAGGTCATGTGACCTGAAGTCTGGAGTAATGATGCTAAATATTCAGCTTTGCCATTGCAGGAATAAATTACATTTTAAAATAAATTAAAATTGAAAACAGTCATTTTAAAATGTAATAATATTTCACGATGCAGCCTTTTTGAGCATAAGAGACTTTTTTACAAAACATAAAAAAATCTTACGGCCCTAAACATTTGAAAGGTAGTGTATATTAGTATGCATATAAGCATTATTTTATATTATACATTTATATAAAATCTAAATGTTTGCTCCCTGTATTATGGTATATTTTTAGGGAATCGTGATGGACAGACGCGGCTCATAAAGGAGGGCTCTAATGTTGAAGCGTATCAATGGAGCATGAGTGATGGACGCTGGGTGAAGATTGGAGATGTAGTTGGCGGGTCTTCTCAGCAAAGTTCAAAGCAAGTGATGTATGAAGGCAAGGTGAGACACTAGAAGATTTTGTTCACGTTGTGTTTTGTATGGTGTGTCAGTGTTTTGAAATGAATCTTTGTTTAATGTCCAACGTTGATACTGACCAGAGATTAAACCATAGCTAATCAAGTTGCAATCATGTTGTAACCTCTGTGCTTTCTCTGCCTGAAGGAGTACGACTTCGTCTTCACCATTGATGTGAATGAGGGCGGTCCACCAATGAAGCTGCCTTACAATGTGACTGATGACCCTTGGCTAGTAGCTCACAACTTCTTGGAGAAGAATGACCTGAGCCCCATGTTCTTAGATCAGGTGGCTAATTTCATCATCGAAAACACTAAAGGCCAGACTCTTGGGCCAGCCCCCGCCTCGGTCACTGACCCCTTCACAGGTAACCGGATCACTAATAAATGCCTGGTGTTGTATATATTCATGTACCAGCGTTTCCCATACATTGATTTAATTTATTTGTGGCAGCTTATGTAAGGGATAATGTACACCCAGCCGGTTGTTATCACAGAATAAACCCCGACAGGAGGGGTCTTACATCACTCTGAAGGGGTTTATTCTGCGATAACATCCGGCTGGGTGTACATTATCCCGCTTATTGCACAGCTACTTGTCTCAAGTAAATTAGACACAAAATATTGTGTTGAGTTTAAATATTTTATTAGCTCTTACGCAAATCTTCCGCAAAGAAAAACAGTTCCAAACAGCTTTAACCCTTTATTGCTGAAAAGATTTGTTTTTTTACCATAACGTTACATGTTGAAATTAATGCTGAAAGGGTTAGTTCACCCAAAAATGAAAATGAGCCCATGATTTACTCACCCTCAAGTCATTCTAGGTGTATATGACATTCTTCTTTCAGATATTACTACAGATTATTTTCAGAATACAATCAGAGTTCTATTTATAAAGTCTTGGCTAATCAAAGCTTTATAATGGCAGTAGTTGTAGCTCTGTTTAAGTCCATAAAAAATGCATCTGTCCGTCAAATAACGTGCTCCACATGGCTCTGGGAGGTTACTAAAGGCAAATGGATGTAGTTGTGTAAGAAAAATATCCATATTTAAAAGTTTATAAAGGAAAGTTTTGGCCGATCGTCTTCCGTGGAAAAAGTGTTGAAAGTGCCTTCTCCAAATTCAAAATGCGTACGCAACGTCTGACGATCGTACCTTTTGAACTACAGAGGCACTTTCAACACTTTTCCCATAAACTAAATACAGAAGTCGATCTGCCAAAACGTTACTTTATAAAGTTTTAAATATGGATATTTTTCTTACACAAACTCATCGATTCACTTCAGAAGGCCTTTATTAACGCTCCAGAGCCGTGTGGAGCACGTTATTTGACGGACAGAGACATTTTTATGGACTTAAAAAACAGAACATCACAATCACTGCCAATATAAAGCTTAGATTAGCCAGGACTTTTTTTTATATATAACTCAGATTGTGTTTGTCTGAAAGAAGAATGTCATACACCTAGAATGACTTGAGGGTGAGTAAATCATGGGATAATTTTCAGTGTTTTTCAGTCACAAGATGGCACCAGACAGTCAACGACAGCGGAGTGACACGTTAAGCTTATAAGTAGTACCGGTCAAGATAACTCGTATTCCCCGGATGAGCGGTGTGTTATTCACTTTGGCGGTTGTTATCTGGGAATAACATACTGCTGGAATGCGTAATTGACCAATCAGAATCAAGTATTCCACAGATCCGTGTAATAAAAATAAATAATTTCAGTGCTTCACATTCATTAACTAGACTTCTCATAATAACATAAAACGTCTTTAATGCAGTGTTTTGCACCATTGCATAGTTTATGGTTACATTATTTCACTAGATTTGTATCGAGACTCGTTTGTAAACTTGTTTTCCGCCAAAATAAAAGCATGACTGCAGTTTCCGTCAAAATAAAAGCTCACAGGTTTATCTCTTGCATGTATAGAAATGAATACAAAACTATTTATGAAAATTTCATCTCACAACTTTCATATCACAACTAAAAAGAGGTTTGAGTCCCCTTTAAAGTTCAGGTGTAAGTCTTTTTCTTTGTTCAATTTGCACACTGAATATGCCATTCACGCTATGTTGTGCGTACAACTATGATATTCGGTAGACACATGTAATAGCCCAATACCTACAAAAAAGTCCCTGGGAGCAAAATCTGAAATTTTCTCTGCAAAATGTTTGCAGTTTTTGCCATTTCCAGATGTCGTACTTTAACAAACTCCTCCTAGAGATTTAATCATAATTTGGTCAGTCTCATCTAAAGGCCTTTGCGAAGTTAAATTGCATAGATCTTGAGTTTTCCATGAACGGCGTGTCCGTGGCGGCCTCACAAAGTTGTTTCGCTATGAAACAAGAAGTTGTTGTGACACAAGCATGCAATGTCCAATCTGCCTCAGACTTCACATGTTTTATTAGAGTCCTGGCCTGAAGACATCTACATGCCAAAGTTTAGTTATAGTCATAGCGCCACCAGCTGGTAGCAGGAAGTGTGGAAAATACAAATGACTGACGTAGTCCTCCTATTTTTATATACTTAAATGCATATTGCCCACCGTGCTGTTTTGCTAAAGCCATCGAGTGGCGGTGGCACGGGTGCGAGGACCCTTTTTAATATTCCACTTGTGTTCTCAGGTGCAGGGCGGTACATCCCAAGTTCCGGACTGGGCAGCCAAGGATTTGGTGTTGATCCTTTCACAGGTAAGTCTTTTTGAATAGCACGTTATTTTCTAATACGAAACCAAAGGTTGTTGTCCATTACGAGAGATGTATGTATTTTTTTATGCAGGAGCTGGTCGGTATATTCCCGGGTCAGAATCCCCAGGCACAGTGTCTTCAGGTGGAGCTGATCCTTTTACTGGTAAAATACATAGATATGTGCAAATACAACTGCCACACTCACACATGGATCATGTACACTAGTAATCTCTCATGTTCACTACCTCTCAATCCTCTTCAGGTGGCAGTGCCTATTCCTCTTCCTCTCTCCAGAAAGCTACAACAAACATCTTTTTCCCCAATACCGATGGAGTTATGTTTGAACAGGCGAATACTACTCAGATTCTTGGTAAGCGACACTTTTACATCAGAATTTGACTTGGTCAAAGTCTCGGCTCCAGCTGTAAGATGTAAGGTGGGCCACAGGCCTTTCAGGTTGGGCTGAAAAATGGCAAAAGAAAGTGCCATAAAGTAACATTTTTAGACACGGTACCATGGTAATAACATGATGTTCTGTGAAGCAGTGTTATTTTAGTATTATTGATGTACTATTCAAGTTTTTGTTAATATTTTGAATTAGATTTTATTATTTTTAATGATAAAGTTTTAGTCATTTTGTTGTTTTTATTTATAAATATATCTATATAGTTTTTCTTAGGTTTTAGATTCTAAGTTTAGTTATTTAAGCACTTCAAACTCAATCTAAACAAAAATGAGAAATGTTGCCTCCTTGGCAACTTATTGAAATAAAATTAGAAAAAAATAAATGGTTTTAGTACGGTTAGGTTAATGATAGAAACCCTGCTGTGAAGCATATTGGAGTACCATGTCAATACAACAAATCATTAATTTATATATCATTCATTTATATATGCATGTATGCATTTAAAGTGTTTATGACTTCATCTCTGTGGTCCTCGTGATTGGGTGGTGCAGGCCACTCTGGAGATCCGGACTGCTCAATCTATAATGTCATACTTGCTGATGATAACCTCTCCTGTATTTCCACATGACATTTCCCCAATATTACGTATAGGGAAGCTTCGGGAGCTGAACAACACTGCTCCTGCGGACCATAAGCTGAGTGAACCTGCATTGGACTGTCTGGAGAAGTTGTTAATCCTAGTTGCAGATCCGAAAAGTCAGGAACAGCCTACAGCAGATCAGATCAGTGTTCTCTGGAGGACTAGCCACTGGCCAGAAGGTAAGACATTGAGATTACGTTATTTAAAAAATATACTACACTATACTACAAATGTATATGGTAACCCAAAGTTTATTGGAATTTGTCCTCTGCATTTAACCAATCCAAGTTAGTGCACACACATTAGGAGTAGTGAATAGTGAACACACACAGACACACACACTGCAGATCTGGCTAGTTTGTTTGAAGCATTTGATTCAGAATCTGGGGCCAGTTGCATTTAACCAACTAGCAGTTAGTCGAGGGGTAGATAATCATACTTTTCAGATTAAAAAAATGAGAAATATGCTTTTTTTTGTAACTTAGATTGTTTCTCTGTAAAAATAGCCCAACAAGCAAATTATAGTAATTACTATAGTAAAGTTCAAACAATAATGAGTCATCGTCTTCCTCCTCAGACATTGTCTTCCCTGTATTGGACATCCTGCGCTTGGCTGTGCGCCATCCTGAAGTCAATGCCCAGCTTTGTGGTGGCACAGAGGGTGCCAGTCTTTGCAACCATCTCCTGGGTCTCATGTCCCCCGAAGGAAAGCCCGCAAATCAGATGCTGGCGCTCCGCACTCTCTGCAACTGTTTCTCTGGGTCCCACGGCCGCGCTCTACTCTTGGGACACCGTGACACAGTCCTCTCCCGGGCCGGAGACCTCCGTGCCGTCTGCAACAAGAACATCCACGTGGCACTGGCTACCCTGTTGCTCAACTACGCCGGAAGATTGTACGGTCAACCTGCTGAGATCGAGGCCAAGGCACAGTGCTTGTCAGTGGCTAGCACTGCCTTAGAGGTCGTACAGGACAAAGAGGCTGTCTTCAGGCTGCTGGTGGCCCTGGGGACCACAGTGTCCGGGGACAACACCGCAAAGGACCTTGCACGATCTTTGGGTGTCAACTCTCAGATTTCTAAATATGCCAGGGTCTCTGATCCGGCTAAAGTGGGGGAGTGCTGCCGACTAGTGCTTGATGAACTGCAGTGATGTCAGGAAGGTGTCAACCATCTTCTTCTTTCATAACTATCCTCTGTGATGAAACCACTCTCTCAGATCTCTTAAACCTCAATCTCTATATCATTAGTTTGTATTTAAATTTTCACATTTTGATGCTGAATGGATATGAATGAATGCATGATGTGAATAAACACTGGTGATTAATCTAATTCGTTCTTAAAGCAAGACTCATGTTATTGATGTAGCTCAGTGGTTCTCAACTTTTTTGACTCGAAGACCCGCGCTGTCCAAAACAATATTTTTAGGCTAAAACCGCGTCTACACCGGCATGACAAAAGCAAAGAGAACCCATTATGATATACTGTCTATCCTAGATGAGGCGCCACGTGATGACTTCGACAGTAAACCGATGCCTCGTTCCATTTCTGACGTATGCATTTGCACTACTTCCAACAGCAGGACAAATGGATTTAGAATTTTGTCTTTTGACGCGTACTGTATAGACCGGATCAAGCTGATGTGGCAAGATGAGACAACTGTCACACCCGGTGTAGACAAACTGTAAGATATTTCTGCTGTTTCTGCTTTAATTGACAAAGCTGCTTGTTTTCTAACTTTTTTATTACCAGAAACAAATGGCTCATTTCCACTGAGCGATACAGTACGCTACGCAATTCATTCGATTGTCAGAATTTGTGAATGGTATCAAAATACTGTACTATACCATACCAATTTTTTGGGACTCTTCCATTGGGGTACCCAGCACAGTAGTCCGGTACCTAAAGGGTGGATCTAGACTCTCTGCAGAACGTTGATTGGTTGACACAATCGTCACTTGTGCGTGCTACAAGAATGACAACACAAGAGGCGTCATTTTTTAATGTACAGTTGAAACACAATACCGTTGCAACACAATGTTTTTTAATCTTGTGACAAACAGCCACACGCCGGAAAGCAAGAACAGGATTTGCTGTATGTCCTCCATTGTCTTTTACTGTGTCGCTTTCTTCTTCGTGAGAGAATGACGTTGATCGCTACTTTCCGGCTTACACACCTCTCAAGTAAGGGAACTTGGCGGTGGAAACGCAAGCCGGATCAGGGTTTATCATCCCGAATCCTACTGTACTGTACAGCTCGGTCGGAACTAGCCTTAGGAGTATTGATATATTAAATCAATGAACCACGATTCATTTTGTGATTCCAGTTTCTAGAACTATACAGTCTGTTCCTTGAAAAAGAAATGTCAGTTTACATATGAAATTGTTTAAATTTTAAACAGTTTAATATTTTTATACATTTTAAAATGGTAATGTTTACATTTTAAACATTTAAATTTAGATTATTTTAATATATTAAAAATATTAATAATCATCCCCTGGTTGATATAGATATCTTAGTTAAAGTCAAAATGAAACTGCATTCAGATTTCATTTTATTTTCATAATGTGGCCTATTTCTGAGTAAAGGCCTTTATTTGGACTGTGAAAAGTGATTTCCGTTTTTCAGAAGGTCAGAAGAAGAGTATCTGGCGGCGTCAGCTTTGGGTATGCGATATAACGATTTTAGATTGTGAGCGATTAAAATGTCTCCACGATCTACTTTTGAAGAGAGATCGCAGTATCGTGCTACAGTGTATTCTACCAGTTCCAGTTCTGGCCATTTACTGTACAGCGCCACGCACATCACGCTTAGCAATGCAGCGTGACATTATTTGCATTGCCTGTTAAACGTTTTATTCGAACGCTGTTCTGACATGCTTTTCTGAGTGTGTACACCCGAAAGCACACTAAAAGCCTGCCGCACAGCGTGTGAATACTGAACCAAGTTCTCTTTCGCGTCTTATTGCGTTTAAACTGAATACACACAAGGTTTACATAAACACAGTCATTTATTATCTCAAGTGAATGTAAACTTCGTATAACTTCGTTCTAAAAGTTTGTATATGTGTTGGTACATTGAATCCGTGTGTCCGGTCTTAAAGTGACAGCAGCCTCTGTCATTAAAGGTGCACTATGTAAAAATTTTTTCATTAAAATATCCAAAAACCACTAGGCCAGTGTTATAAATTTTGTTTAGTTGAGTACTTACAATATCCCAAATGTTTCCAACTATTTGTAAATCGTGAGAAAATTGCTATTTTAACCAATGAACCGGGACGTGTGAGGGAGTCGCCTGTCATTTGCGTCATATCTGTGTTACCTTTGGTTTCCGGTTTTATTTTGCAGAAACGCTTTACTCTCACTGCAGTGTGCAACACGTGTCATAGCAGCCACCGAGCGAACGCACAGAGTAACGTCATTAACATCATTTTTAACACACTCAAATGTATCTATTATATGATAAACAGAGCTGTGTTACCTCATACTCATGACCGTAATGGCTCGCGAGGAGTGTGTTACGTTCATCTTAACACTCAACACTCGGTCCTGCTCTGCTTCATACTACAGTAACGTTAATAATCGCATCCATGAACATGATTTCTGCCCGAGTCCTATCCTGATTCTTTTCCACCGACCACGTCCCAAGATTCTGCGCTCAAGCTTGGTGTCATCAAACTAAGCCTTTGTTTTGAATAGGCGACCTCTAGCGGACGGAAAAGTTACATAGTGCACCTTTAATATTAATCAAAGAACAAAAGACAATGATAAAATCACTCACTGCTCTTGACTGAATAACTTCAGTAGCTTTAATAAGAATCAGTGTACATTTAATTCACATTCAATTCAAGTCTATGTAGTGCTTTATATTTGTTTATTCAATTTCTTGAATGTTTCTGTCAAATATACCTACGGTAGCTGAAAAGTACTGTTTATTTCATTTTTATCTTGTATTGTATTTGTCCTATCATTTGTCTTTTTTTTTTTTTATTATTCGTACATTTGTTCTTATTTTTAATAACAAAGATAAAATAATGAAATAAAATAAAAGTGAAATAAGATTTTGGTCGTATCACCCACCCCTACTTTGGCCTAAATGGTCTGTGAATCTTTTTTATTTTGTTACCTTGTAAAGCTACATTTTTAAAATAGGGAAATTAGTTTGGCTGAACTGCTCATGTACTTACAAAATTGTCATAAAAACCAACATGAAAAAGAAAGATTGTGGATCAAGATCCTGTCTGGAAAAAAAGTTGATATATTTTTGTCATTTCGCCCACCCCTAGCATAAGCTGAAAGTATAAGCCATTTCATTTTAATGAAAGATTGTGAAGACATTTTTCCCCCATTCAAAATAAGACGATTAGACAGTTGGTTCAATTGTGATTTCATGTTGATTTTTAAGGTAGAGAAAATCTATCATGTTTAAGGCTACAACCAAGTGATTTTTCCACTTTTATCTCTAAAATATTAAGCATCTGTAGTTAAAACAGGTGAAATCCTACATGCCTAACTAACTGTCCAACTGTCACATTCAGGTAATAAAACTACTACGCCATTACTATTAAAATACCTTAAATACATTGGATGGTCACATTTTAGCAAACCCCAAACATCCCATGCCTTCACTATACTATTAGTAAGACACAAATAATAAAAGCTAATAAATAATGCTAAAACCAGAGCTCAAAAACATATGTCTAGAGCTTGTGCCGTTCCTATTGCCTTTTACACTATAATAGACTCCAAAAATCTTCTTCATGTAAACATTTTTTGAAATGACACTATCAGCTTTGTGCAAGTTATAGCACTGTGCGTTGTTAGTCTCTTTTAGACCGTATAAAGTAATAATCTGGCAGCTTTGTAACATGCTATACTTAAAAGCATGAGGCATGCCACCACATAGCACATCATCTGGACAGTCGAACTTACATAATGTATTCACACACTTTTCAAATACATTATGGAAAATGATCAGTAGCATCAGGGTGTGGTACAGCTGTAGTGATCATGATTCAACTTTAGCTCCCATAGAAGCTTGAATTCACTGACGATGGATCTCCACAGCTATTTTGTGTTAAAGTAAAGGCAATAGCCTATGGAGTGCATTATCTACTCTCTCACCAAGCATAGAGGCCAGAGTCAACACTGCTAGCGAAGAGCATGAAACCCTTGAAAAGGGTGCTAGCTTAACATGTAATTTGCTATAAATTGCAATACTTCTGTCTAAAAGTTTAACCTTTAAACTCTATGATTCACATTTGTGTATGCAGATCTGCATCCAAGTCACATTTGGAAAAAAATTAACCTTTCATCTACAGAATACTAATGAACAACCTTACAAGAACCTTTCAAGAACACTCTAATGCTTAACCAGGGTTTCTACGCTGCGTTGGTCATTTCATCAGTGAATTCAGCCATTATGTCATGCAGCCAAATATCCCGTTCCTCTTGTGAAGTGTCCACCAAGTAGATCACCACCTTGCGGTCCCAGGGCTGTGACGCCTCCTGCACCGATTCCAGTTGAGCTACCAGTGGTTTCTTCTCAACGTGGTTCCTGAACACAATGGAGGCTTCTTCAGACCACTGCCTGGGTTTCACACCTAGAAAGATCAGACACACTTTCAGATCTACTGTACTCTGGTTTTGTTTCATAACAGAATGCAAAATACTTGTATTTCTCAAAGTAGCTACATGAAAACAAGGAGCAGTTCTGATGGGAGCTCTTTCGAGATTCATATTATGCATGTGGCCCAAATGAGTCAGGGACTTTGACAAGCCTCTTTGGAAGCAGGAGTGATCGCCCAAACACCACACAGTCTGTAAAGTGCTTTGGTAAGTGAACTGAATTTGGGAAAGATTAATGTTATACTCAGTCAACTCCCTACAATAGCAATTCCCTTTCTTCTTCTCTTTTAGTTGTATTTTATCCTGCCAGGTATCATTCATCTCAAAAGAAACTAGCTTGATTACACTTTTAAAAAAACTAATATTTTTTTTAAATTATTTATACACTGAACAAAATTATAAACGCAAAACTTTTGTTTTTACCCCATTTTCATGAGCTGAACTCAAAGATCTAAGACTTTTTCTATGTACACAAAGGCCTATTTCTCTCAAATATTGTTCACAAATCTGTCTAAATCTGTGTTAGTGAGCACTTCTCCTTTGCCGAGATAATCCATCCACCTCACCGGTGTGGCATATCAAGATGCTGATTAGACAGCATGATTATTGCACAGGTGTGCCTTAGGCTGTCCACAATAAAAGGCCACTCTAAAATGTGCAGTTTTATCACACAGCACAAAGCCACAGATGTCACAAGTTTTAAGGGAGCGTGCAATTGGCATGCTGACTGCAGGAATGTCCACCAGAGCTGTTGCCCGTGAATTGAATGTTCATTTCTCTACCATAAGCCGTCTCCAAAGCATTTCAAAGAATTTGGCAGTACATCCAACCGGCCTCACAACCGCAGACCACGCACAGCCATTGAAGAGGAGTGGACCAACATTCCACAAGCCACAATCAACAACCTGATCAACTCAATGCGAAGGAGATGTGAGGCACACCAGATACCGACTGGTTTTCTGTGATTTGGTGATTTATTATTTTAGTTCAAAAGAACAGCATTTATTTGAAACAGAAATCTGTTGTAACAAATGTCTTTACTGGCACTGCTGATCAACTTAATGCGTCCTTGCTCATCATCAGAGCTTATTGAATATTGTTGAACTGCATGGGATCTCTTCTGAATGGATAATGGATAGATAGGGTTATGAGAGCTGATGAACTAGCAGTCTAAAACAGCCTTTTCAATAAATGAAAGAGCCTTTCTAAGAGGAAATGAAGTGTACCAGCCAGCTGAGCAGTGATGGCCTGGAAGGGGAGCTGGCAGAACTCCTGGGTGAGGGGCCGGAGCTGGGTGCTGCTCACCAGCTCATGTTTGCCATAGTCCAGCTGAAACACCGAGACCAGACCATTGGTCAGAACTCCTTTCACCAATACACGGTACCAGCTGCAAAATGAAACAGAGGATGAGTGGTCACATGACCTCACAAAACACTTGAAATACCCCATGTCTCTCTGCGCGGGGTTTACATCAGACTTTATGCTGGAAGTCCACCTAGACTAGGGGTGTCCAGTCCTACCCCTGGAGGGCCACCTTCCAGCAGATTTCAGCTCTTCAACTCTTAATTATATAACTGACAGTTCTTATGTTTGTATGAAATACTGCAGCATTTATTTTAAATGATTTATCTGTGCACATCATTATTATAATTTTTTTTAATTTGCCCTAGTAGTCTTTAAACAAAAATGATCTTCCCCTCCCTCTTGCAACGACTTCTCTTCTCTGATGACATGTTTACTGGGGTGAGGATGGGACAATTTGTCACTAGCTATGTTGAATTTTGGGATATCGTATTAAAAACTGCTGGATCGAAACGCTAAGATGCACATAAATTCTAAAAATGGGCAAACAAAAAGCTTGTTTGATTCTGATCATTTTTTTATCGACAAGAAAACATGTGCATTAACTACAATGGAAACACATTTATTGAATAAATTCCTTGATGCGTAACCAAAAAATCATGTGACTTTGCGCAGTGGAATGGCATAACTGGACAACCAGTAAACTGATCTTTTTGCACAGCATCTGAAATGCTGTTTTACCTGCTCTGAAATGTCTAAGCAAAGTCTTGTCATCAAAGTGATTCTGTATAATTACCTTCCAGACCTGCCTTACATGACTGCAACTTTAAACACTTTAAACACACCTGTGGTGTCAAGTATTTGAGTAAATGTAATTAGTTACTGTACTTCAGTATCCTTTTGGCTACTCTGTAGTTGTACTAAGTATCAAATATATTAGCAACTTTTATTCTCTACTTGACTACATTTTTATGTAGTCAAAGTAAATTCACTTTTTACTCCAATACATTTGTGTTGAGTAATGCAATTACACATTATATTTTGCATGGCACCTAACTTTTTCTGCAGCAGTTTGTTTCTGCTATAAAGAAGCGATATCGCCATCTAAGCGCATTGAAGGTACTATAATCTTGTGCGTTTTGCCTTTACTCATCCAAACATGTCAACAAGGCTACTTTACATGAATGAGTGCATTAGCAGGTAGTTGCTGAATCGCAAGTGTTTGATTTATGAGATAAGAACGTGACTGCAGCCGGTGATGAGGCTGAAACCAGCACATGCAGTGCAAGAAGGCTTTGACTATTTAATTTTACTTAACATTATTTTATTTATCCGCTATACTGATGAAACCTTTTTGAAGGATATTGGTTTACTTATGGCCTTTTAGTGCACTTGAGCTTAACTGAGACTTGAGAGTTTGTAGACGTTTAAGATGTTGTTGTGTCAACCTTGATTTATTGCAATATTGAGGTGTTCATTTTTTTATTTTATTTTAGAAAATAAACATGATTTCTCAATTCTCATCTTACAAATCAATTGGTTCTTATTTTCACTGGCATGTCTCTCAGGTGTCGAGGATTAGTGCATCTTTAAGCCTACATTTAGCATGACTAAAATACTTAAATACTGTTAAAATCAGATACTTTAAGACTTTTATTCAAATTGTATTGGAATTGTAACTTGTAATGAAGTCATTTTCGCTGTAAGGAATCTGTACTTTTACTCAAGTATGGTTTTCGGTTACTCTTTAGACCTCTGCCTGAACCAGAATCACTAGAAACTTTCATGCAGATATGAAGACTGAACTGTGTGGCTCATCAGGAGCAGGATCTGACACCTTTGACATAGACACACACACAAATGCAGACACTTACTTGTTTTCCACCTTGGCAGCGCAAACCTGGTTCTTCTCCACTTTAAGTGATTTCTCCTCCATCTTATTATAATGCAGAATCATCTCCCCCATCAAAACCACCAGTTTGTACATATCCTGCCATGGCTGTAGCACGAAGTGGCCAGGATGGCACGCCACTGAAACAAACACATCCATATTCTGCCCAATCTCAGGCAAGTCCAGCAGTGGCGGAAGAGCCAGCTGTTCAGCCGGAGAGCCTGGAGGTGCGCCCTGGCTCACCAGCGGAGATGACATCTTCTTGGGTGTGTGTGGGGCTTTATCAGTGCTGAGACTGGAGGTCTGAATGGTGGCATGGATTGTCGGGGCGTTAAGTGCTTTTGAAGGCCCTCGGCTGCTTAAGAAAACATCCTTCTGATGGTTCCACAGATCAGAGTCGGCCAGCTGTTGGTTTAAACTGCAGCTTGTGTCATGGAAGTTCTTGCTGGTGAAAAGATAAATATGAGCGAGGCGTTTGTTCTCATCCACTTTTGCAATCTAGAAAAAAAAGCATGAAGTGTCATTGCAATGCACATTACTTTGAGCAGACGGATATATTATACAGTCCCAAACACGGCAAACTGGTTCATCTTCTTAAAAAACGGCTGATCCTAAATTTAGTCAAGGGTCCTGGTTCAGTTTCCACCACTGAATAAAAAATAAAAAAGTTAATCAATACTCTAACAATTGCATGATATAAACTTGCAATTGTGAGTTATAAAGTCAGAATTGTGAGATAAAAAGTTGCATTTATCTTTTAATTTTCTATGGCTGAAACAAGTTGTCATACGTAATAAATGCAATAACCCACTTATAATATACACTCACCTAAAGGATTATTAGGAACACCAGTTCAATTTCTCATTAATGCAATTATCTAATCAGCCAATCACATGGCAGTTGCTTCAGTGCATTTAGGGGTGTGGTCCTGGTCAAGACAATCTCTTGAACTCCAAACTGAATGTCAGAATGGGAAAGAAAGGTGATTTAAGCCATTTTGAGCATGGCATGGTTGTTGGTGCCAGACGGAACGGTCTGAGTATTTCACAATCTGCTCAGTTACTGGGATTTTCACACACAACCATTTCTAGGGTTTACAAAGAATGGTGTGAAAAGGGAAAAACATCCAGTATGCAGCAGTCCTGTGGGCGAAAATGCCTTGTTGATGCTAGAGGTCAGAGGAGAATGGGCCGACTGATTCAAGCTGATAGAAGAGCAACTTTGACTGAAATAACCACTCGTTACAACCGAGGTATGCAGCAAAGCATTTGTGAAGCCACAACACGCACAATCTTGAGGCGGATGGGCTACAACAGCAGAAGACCCCACCGGGTACTACTCATCTCCACTGCAAATAGGAAAAAGAGGCTACAATTTGCACAAGCTCACCAAAATTGGACAGTTGAAGACTGGAAAAATGTTGCCTGGTCTGATGAGTCTCAATTTCTGTTGAGACATTCAGATGGTAGAGTCAGAATTTGGCATAAACAGAATGAGAACATGGATCCATCATGCCTTGTTACCACTGTGCAGGCTGGTGGTGGTGGTGTAATGGTGTGGGGGATGTTTTCTTGGCACACTTTAGGCCCCTTAGTGCCAATTGGGCATTGTTTAAATGCCACGGCCTACCTGAGCATTGTTTCTGACCATGTCCATCCCTTTATGACCACCATGTACCCATTCTCTGATGGCTACTTCCAGCAGGATAATGCACCATGTCAAAAAGCTTGAATCATTTCAAATTGGTTTCTTGAACATGACAATGAGTTCACTGTACTAAAATGGCCCCCACAGTCACCAGATCTCAACCCAATAGAGCATCTTTGGGATGTGGTGAAACGGGAGCTTCGTGCCCTGGATGTGGATCCCACAAATCTCCATCAACTGCAAGATGCTATCCTATCAATATGGGCCAACATTTCTAAAGAATGCTTTCAGCACCTTGTTGAATCAATGCCACGTAGAATTAAGGCAGTTCTGAAGGCGAAAGGGGGTCAAACACAGTATTAGTATGGTGTTCCTAATAATCCTTTAGGTGAGTGTATAATATATATATAAATAATATATATAAAATTTTCTTTATAATTTTTATGAATCTTGTTTGCTGATTTTAATGCTTAATGTATTTTTTGTTTTGTTGGAAAGTACTTTGTAAAAGCAGCTTGACGCCTTTTCCACTTTTTTAACCCATTTTTTCTTTACTGGAATTTGCCTCAGTTTTATGCTTGCCAATAAAGTAAGATGAAATGTAAATGTGAAAAAAGAGCAGCATTAGTATTTAACTGGCCTTCAAGCTGCAGTCACTGCAGTGGAGAGCTGTGTCTCTCAGCCACTGTACAGCATCAGGAGTCCATGAGCCTCCGCTCGTAGGCAGATCTGCCAAACAACACTTCAGTGCCTGCAGAGGGACACGTATAGGGAAGAGGCAGACAAACAAGCTCTCATATTAATGACCTAACAATTAAAGTAGAAGTACACTATTCTGTCATCTTTAAGTCGCCTTCATTTCGACTTTTGTTCTTGTCATATTTATAGAAAAAATTCTAAGCTGCTATTTTTTCATACAATGAAAGTAAATGGGGTCCATGGACAGCCGTGGATAATATGGGAAAAAAGCAGTCTGGACATTTTGCCTAACATAGAGTCATATTTCAGAATGACATGAGTAAATGAGTGTGTAAATGATGACAGAATTTTCATTTAAAATACAAAATTACTGTTTACAAACAAGTTACTCTCCTTCAGGCACTTAATTCAAATGTACAATTTGAATCACAAACCACTACACTCATTAACTTCTCTTTGTCGCCATTAGCTGTTGTCTGACCTGGGTCGGGGTGGATATGAGGTCACGCAGCAAAGGAGGTGGGATCTCTCTCAACTCAATGACCTCCACCGATGCTTGGACCCCTACATCCACAAACAAGATGTCCAGCACCCGGCTGCCGTGCAGGTTTGTTATCTACGACAACACCACAGTGAACACAGTTATAATTCTGTGAAATGTTTAAAAAGATCAGCTCAAATTATTCCAACAATAATTATAATTTTCGATAAAGGAACCAGACAATGATTTAGTGAATTTGAATTTAAGCATTCACAATATGTTGGAATTACTATAATCAGGAGATCCCTGACTTTGTCTTTGTCAAAACTCATAATTACAGGTAGGAAACTCATAATTGTAAGAACTTCTCCCGCTTTACCATTGTGCCGTCAAGCATAAAAGAACTCAATTATAGTGGCTTCAATAATTAAATGATTAGTAGTTTAGTAGCAACCTCTATATTTATGTTTGACATTAATATTTGTCATTTTGGTACAGTATATTACATATTCACCACTGTCCAAAAGTAAGGTCAGTAAAATCCAAATTTTTTTAAATGTTTTTAATGTCTCCTATGTTCATCGAGGCTGCATGTACTTGATCAAATCTACAGTAAAACAGTAATATTGTAAAATATTATTATTTAAAATAACTGTTTTCTATTTTAACAGTATTGTGAAATAATTTTCTACAATTTAAATTGACTTGTTTTCTGTTTTAATTTATTTTTAAATGTAATTTATTCCTTTCAATATTGAAAACAGTTGTGCTGCTTAGTATGTTTGTGATAACCATGATACATTTTTACCAGGATGCAACATTTTGATGTCATTACAAACAAAGCCACACACAGAACCATTTTGGTATTATAGGATTAGTTCACTTCAAAATGAAACTTTCCTGATATTTTACTCACCCCCTTCTCATCCAAGATGTTCATGTCTTTCTTTCTTCAGTCGAAAAAGAAAATACGTTTTTTTTAGGAAAACATTCCAGGATTTTTCTCCCCACCATTGACTTCCATTGCAACCAAAATGTTGAAGGTCCAAATCAGTGCAGTTTCAAAGGGCTTCAGAGGCTCTGCGCGATCCCAGACGAGGAATAGGGTCTTATCTAGCGAAACGATCAGTCATTTAAAAAATAAATAAATAAATAAATAAAATGAATATACTTTTTAACCTAAATTGCTCATTTTGTACTGCTCTGCTCTTGCAATCAGGTCGGAAACATCACACTTGTGTTTACAAAGCGCACATGCGAAGACTAATACAAACGACCTGTAGCAAAAAAAAAAAGGTAAAACAACGATGTCGGATGATTTTAAAGTTGAAGATGGAGTGTTTTTTTTAAAGGGCGTTTATATTAGTCCTCGCACATTCGCTTGTGACATTTTCAACGTGATTGCGCAATCACTGGCGCACGCAAAGCAGCGCAAGATGAGCAATTTAGGTTAAAAAGTATATTCATTTTTATTGTATTTTTTTTAAATGCCCAATCGTCTCGCTAGATAGGACCCTATTCCTCGTCTGGGATCGCGCAGAGCCTCTGAAGCCCTTCAAAGCATTTGAAACCGCATTGATTTGGACCGTCAACCAGTTGGTTGCAATGGAAGTCAATGGTGTGGAGAAAAATCCTGGAATGTTTTCCTCAAAAAACTTATTTTCTCTTCAACTGAAGAAAGAAAGACATGAACATCTTGGATGAGAAGGGGGTGAGTAAAATATCAGGAAATTTTCATTTTGAAGTGAACTAATCCTTTAAGAGTGGTACCATAAAAATTAAATCTCATATGTCAGTAATTCTGACATGCAGCAGTGTGAATGCAGCTTTCCTGATGCATGAGGAAACAATTCCATTTACACTGGAAGTTACTTACAGATTTGCAGTAGCCGTTAACTAGTTCAAGTAAATGTTTTAATCTCTGGTCCTGTTCAAAAAACTATTTTCTTCACTCTGGTATTGACAGCAGACTCACCTCCACCCGGGACCATTTGCCTTTATATCGAGCCAAACAGTTTTTGCCACAGAAAGGCTGTGAAACCAGTAACTCTGATGTGACCTTTCACAGGGAAAAAGATACGTGAGCATATCCTGTCTGCCATACAACAGGAGTGAACATATCATGATCACACTGCTCTACACTGTGCTGATATGCACTACAGTACTGCATTAAACAATAAACAATTACTATTTAAAACAAATTGATATGTACATTGTTAGACACTCTATCACACAATCTGTGCCAGCAGGTAACCATTTACCAGGGATTATGTACTTGATGCCTGCTAATCTGATTAAACCCATAATCCCAATCTGTCTATTTTGGCCTCCTCAGAAGTCCCTAGCAACATATTTGAAGATACGCATACGGAGATTATGCCTATTGCAATTGCGTTACCTGGGAATGGAAGTAGTTTTCAGTCTTCTCCAGAATTTCGTTGAGTTTAGTCAGGCCTCTGGAGGGTACCTGACAGTAGATCGTCCCATCTGAACAAACGCTGGTCACGCTCACATTCATATAGGCACTGTTCACCTACGACAGGTAGATACAATATATGTTATTTATGTTATTCATATGTTAAAAGCCCCAAAATATAACTTAAAAAAAGTTTGGTGTTAGTACGATTACGAAAGAAATTGATACTTTTATTCAGCAAAGATGCATTAAACTGATCAAAAGTGACAGTAAAGACATTAATAATGAAAACATAAAATGTAAAAGAAAAAAAAATGTATAATGGTTTTCACAAAAATATTAAGCAGCACAAATGTTTTCAGCACTGATAAATAATAAGAAATGTGTCTTGAGCACCAAATCAGCATATTAGAATGATTTCTGATGGATCATGTGACACTGAAGACTTTAGTAATGATGCTGAAAATTCAGCTTTGTCAACGTACTTGGTAAAATGTCATCACTAGTCAGTTGTCATAATATTTCACTATATAAGTGAGGATATTGGCAACTCATAAGTATAACCACACCTAGTACACATGCTGGGTTTTATGGGGACATTCCATAGATATAATGGTTTTTATACTGTACAAACTGTATATTTTAACCCTAACCCTAAACCGACCCATCACAGAAAAACAGTTTCTGCAGTTTTACATTTTTAAAAACATCAACAACAAAAAAAAAAATACTTAGTATGATTTATAAGCTGTTTTCCTCATGGGGACCAAAAAATGTCTCCACAAGGACAAGGATTTCAGATATTGCCGTCTTTGTCCCAATAACGTAACCTGAACCACACACAATATTTCTCTTTTGTGCATTCTCCTGCTCACTTCCCAATCTAGTTGTCCAATAAACCTGGCATTGTATTTTACTATTATTGTTGGCTCTTTGATGAATTGCTTTTGCTCCTGTTTACTAAGTCGCTATGGATAAATATATTGTCTTCTAAATATTATATATATATATATATATATATATATATATATATATATATATATATATATATATATATATATATATATATACACACACCGATCAGCCATAACATTATGACAATTATGATAATATTGTGTTGGTGCCCCTTTTGCTCCACTAGACCCCTGAAGGTGTGCTGTGGTATCTGGCACCAAGATGTTAGCAGCAGATCCTTTAAGTCCTGTAAGTTGCGAGGTGGGGCCTTCCATGGATGAATGGATTTGTTTGTTCAGCACATCACACAGATGCTCGATTGGATTGAGATCTGGGGAATTTGGAGGCCAAGTCAACACCTCAAACTTCTTGTTGTGCTCCTCAAACCATTCCTGAGCCATTTTTGCTTTGTGGCAGGGTGCATTATCCTGCTGAAAGAGGCCACGGCCACCAGGAAAAAACATTTCAATGCAAGGGTGTACATGGTCTGCAACAATGCTGAGGTGGTACGTGGCAAAGTAACATCCACACGGATGGCAGGACCCAAGGTTTCCCAGCACAACATTGCCCAAAGCATCACACTGCCTCCACCGGCTTGCCTTCTTCCCATAGTGCATCCTGGTGCCATGTGTTCCCCAGGTAAGCAACGCACCTGCACCCGGCCATCCATGTGATATAAAAGAAAACGTGATTCATCAGACCAGGCCACCTTCTTCCACTGATCCGTGGTCTAGTTCTGATGCTCACGTGCCCAATGTTGGCGCTTTCAGAAGTGGACAGGGGTCAGCATGGGCACCCTGACTGGTCTGCGGCTATGCAGCCCCATATACGCAACAAACTGTGATGCACTGTGTATTCTGACACCTTTCTATCAGAACCAGAATTAACTTGAGCAATTTGAGCTACAGCAGCTCGTCTGTTTGATCTGCGCACACGGGCCAGCCTTCGGAGTGATCAACATGCATCAATGAGACTTGGCCACTCGTGACCCTGTCGCCGGTTCATCACTGTTCCTTCCTTGGACTACTTTTGATAGATACTGACCACTGCAGACCGGGAACACCCCACAAGAGCAGCAGTTTTGGAGATGCTCTGACCCAGTCATCATAATGTTATGCCTGATCGGTGTAATTTTTTAATTGTAATTATATTGTACAATATTGCTGTTTTTACTGTATATGCATATTATTTTACTGAATAAATGCAGCCTCAGTGAGCATAACAGACTTCTTTTAAAAACATTAACAAATATTACTAACCCCAAACTTTTGATTAGTAGTGTATTGATTATACAGCAGATCCATGTACGACAATATTTTCATGCTTTTTGTACATGCTACCTTCATACTACCATGGTACTCTTGAGGTACCTTGGTATCTTTCCCATAGTACCATCCCAATATTTTTTGAATATGAGGGTTTCATTGATTGTAATATCAAACACTATTTTTGGTTACCTTTAAGGGACTCTCTAAGGATCTGTCTTGCAGAGCTTTCATACAGGCAGCATTGATGTTGATATCATCATCTTGTGATGTGTCATACAGCACCACCAGTGGCACTTCCTCACGCTCTAAGATCTCAGCCAATAGGATCTTTCCAGTGGCCATGGACTCAAACCTCTTCAGTACTGCCTGCTCATGACTGAATGACTCCAGGCCTGAAACAAATTAATATATAACGACAACATTTGACATCAAATGCAAAACTATTTTGTCATAAGGAATTCTGAATGCAAATCTTACCTGCCAGTTTACATTTGGTGGCTTGGAAAGGCAATCTATAAAACTTTTCATGTAACTCAAATAGTTTGCTCTTGCTGATGACTTCGGAAAAGCCATGATCCACGTAGTACACCTGTTTAAACATCAACGTACAAGTGCAGTAATAATTATTAACAGAACATTATCTTATTTATGACAAAGATACTACACAAATTTCTCACAGATCAAAAGAGCCTCCGTTATGCACCAGAAAACCATAAAAATTCACTGTGGACTGCACTAAACCAGTGGTTCTCAACTGGAGGACTGGGACCCACTAGCGGACTTTCAAGGGGGACACTAGATAGCTTAAAATGATTTAAAATAAGACAAAACATGGTTTTAAATAAGCTAAAACAGCTAAAACTCAAGATGAAATCCCTCAACAACTGTCTCACAGAATTTTAAAAGTATGATTTCTAGACCTGTAAGTCGTGGAAATTATTTGAAAACAAGCAGCTTTGTCATTACAGCAGAATTACCAAAAACATATTATATGGGGGGCGTTTGAATATTGGAGTTAAGAGACATGGAGTTAAAAAGGTTGAGAACCACTACACTATACTACAATGTTCAACTGTGATAACGCACCTTGACCTTGTCAGCTATGACCTCACACACTTTTGCCCGGAGGATCTCCTCCTCTTCCTCAGCACGTACAGCAGTCAGCTGACCTGGTAATGGTGAGGTCAGAGCCATCTTGGTGTTGTCCTGCCCATAGAACTCTCTCATTTCATCTTCTAACTTCTCCTGCGCCTTGGAGTAACCTTCACCTATGTACCTACATATAAACACGCACACACACACACACACACACACACACACTTTACAACAATAAGAACAACAGTGGCCACCAACTTTCACAGTGCCCTAAAATATTTTTCCTTTGCAGGCATTTCTAAAAATTCTAAGCTCTAATCCAATTCAACCTGCTCTGAGATAAATAGAAACATTATAGTCAATTTGATTTGAAGCAGAAAAGTGTTTTTCTTGAGGAACTAAACTGTGGCACTCTGTTTACTGTCAAAATGCAATGGCATCTGGTTCTATACAAAGTTTATTAAGGCATGACAAGGGTCACACCTCTGGATCGTGATCTTAAAACGCACCTCAGAATGACGCTGTTTGTGTCACTTGCTTCAACCACCAGGACAGAAGGGTACTCCTCTCTAGGGATGACAAGAGGAGGAACATTCTGGCTGCTCAAACGAAGCTCTGCTGTCGTTTTTGTCTCTGAGCCAGGCAATGCCGGCTGGTTACGGTTCTCATCCTCCACTACTTTTGCATACAGAATTGCTCTTTTGGGGTTGTCTGGCATGGGGTAGTCAATCGTGCATATGTCTGAAAGCAGGGTGAGGTGGTCCAGCACAAACTCTGGTAGCTTACATTTATAGGTGTCCTGATAGAGTTTAGGCAGAGCGTGGGCCCACAGACCACTGCTGTATTTCAAGAGCAGCTCTCCAAGCTTCTGCTTGAGGTCCGGGGATAGAGCCTTGGGGGACACCGGAGTACTTGATTTGGAGGTGGAAGATGATCTTTGAATCTGAGGTTTTTTGTGATGAGATGGGGATTTGTCATATGTGGAGGGTGTAGCAGCACTATGTGGGGTAATCTGGCTAGTTTCTTTAGCAGGGTACAGAAGCAACTCTTGAGGTTTGCTGCTGCATGGTTTCTCCACCTGTAAACCAAACAACAAGACAGCTTTCTTATTCCAAGGACTAACTACACAGAGCTAATTTATTATTAATTCATCACTTTTCCTGTGGTCACCTTCTAATGTTAAAGCTTTTTGAGACAAAATAGTCAAATCATTTTTCCTGACCATTTTCCACTTTCTCTCCAACCCAAAATGTGTAGAGTTCTAAGTGCTACACACAGTCAGGATCAACAACCAAACAAGGAAATGTGGGTGCTCATATGTTACTGGGTTTGGATTTCTGACTTCAAAATGGTGTTTTTGAGTCTCAGGACGTTTTCAGACCTGTAGATTGTTTGATCTCTTTGATTCGGTTTAATTAGGCAACATTTTAGAGTGTCTCAAGTACAACTGTTCTCTCATTGGTTAGAGTAATCATATTTATATTCCGTTCATTAATCAAGATGGACTGACAAATTAGCTCCAACTAGCTGTCATTACATATGCACATATATGAATGTAAAGAAGCTTTGATTCCCACTCTAATATTTATATCATTTATCAGTTAGAGTGGAAATGAAGGCTTTGTCAGGACAGCATTCTTGCATTCTTCACCTGTATTGGAGAAGAGTAACAACATTTTAGGATGAAGCAGTAATGTGCTCACCCAAAGAATTAGACACTTCAGTTTTTTATGTAATGCATTTCCCATTATGAATTATTATACAGCTTGTTTGGTTAGTCTGTTGAGTCGGATTGCTTTTGTCGCCACAAGCAAACAGCTCCAGAGTTCAGAAATCAGAACGAGACCACCTTGTTCAGGCGATCTTGGATGGATTATTTTGGTGTGGATCCAAACGTGATTGCCGTGTTCAAATAATCCTAAACAAACCAAATTTATGGAGAAAATATGCCAGGTTCTGAAACAAGCAGTCCAAACAAGCCAGGTGTGAAAAAGCCTTTTTGAACTGGCAAGGTCATAAACGTTGTCATAAACAGATTCCCATGACTTGATCCCTTTAATGCCAAAATTAATGCATAATGCCAGCTAATGTGTCCTTATGCCATCAGACAGACTTGGGCTATTCAGTATATATCAAAAAACTTACAGTACAAATGTGAGTCCAATGTTCCAGATCTTTAAGTGCTTCACTGGGTAGATCTTGTTTGTAATGCTCCCGATACAGCTGAGGCAGCTTGGATACCCAGAGGCCATTGCTGTGCTTGTTAAGAACCTCTTTAAGACGGGACTGCACCAGCGTAGGACTGTAAGGCGCAGAATGAGGCAGTCTGGGTTTTGCTGGAGTTGTGTTTTCATTCAGGTTAGAAGGGGCTAAAAATATCAACAACATAAATGTTGCAGTTTAGTAACAATTCTGCATTGACAAACCATAAACTACAACTATAAACAGATATTTTGATTGCTGAATGAATTTGCAGTGAATCCCATCTAATAAAGTCTTATTCCTGCACATAAAAGGAGCTGTTCACCCCAAAATTAGTAGTCATTTTTTTATATACCCTCAGGTCTTTCAAGACAAATATGACTTTCTATTAATGACAATTTTCAAGTGAACTATCGCTTCAAGATATAACTAACAGCAACATCAGAATTCAGAAAACCTGAGAGATCCCTCTGTGTAACAGCAGGAGCTTTTTCCTGCTTGAGACAGAAGATGACTGTTTTCTTTTCATCCTTAATGAACATCCCATGCCTGGAATGTTTTCTGGGACAGGAAGTTAAATTGCTATGGACTCCAGTGTAATTGTAACATTTAAATAAGCTTCTTGTGGTTAAGAATGTTTAGGTGGTCTGCATGTTTATCACATTTTTCCACCCAAATTATGCTCACCATTGCTCTGCTGTGGATTTCGGGAGAGATGGGTATGAACTTCTTTCTGGAATCTGGAAGGAAGGGTCATCCTTTTGTCTGATCTTGAAAAATAAAACAAGAGACTATAGTAAAGAGAACAGGTAATATCTGTAAAATATCAATTTGTTGATAAAAGACGGAGTCACGCCCTTTTTTAGATTAATGATGATGATAATTAATTAGCCATTCAGTTGTATCCGAGTCTTGGCGATCCTATGGGCCGTCTCTCGCCATGCTTTCCGGTCTTCTGCTTTCTTTTTCAGCTGTTCTATGCTTTCTAAGTTTTAGATTATAAACTGCATATACTGCAAGATTACAACTTAAGGCCCATTCACACAAAGGCTTAATGATAATGATAAGATATAGTTCTAAAAATCGTTCTAAATATAAAAGAATATCAGAGTCTACACTCACCTAAAGGATTATTAGGAACACCTGTTAAATTTTTTCATTAATGCAATTATCTAATCAACCAATCACATGGCAGTTGCTTCAATGCATTTAGGGGTGTGGTCCTGGTCAAGACAATCTCCTGAACTCCAAACTGAATGTCAGAATGGGAAAGAAAGGTGATTTAAGCAATTTTGAGGGTGGCATGGTTGTTGGTGCCAGACGGGCCGGTCTGAGTATTTCACAATCTGCTCAGTTACTGGGATTTTCACACACAACCATTTCTAGGGTTTACAAAGAATGGTGTGAAAAGGGAAGAACCTCCAGTATGCGGCAGTCCTGTGGGCGAAAATACCTTGTTGATGCTAGAGGTCAGAGGAGAATGGGCCGACTGATTCAAGCTGATAGAAGAGCAACTTTGACTGAAATAACCACTCGTTACAACCGAGGTATGCAGCAAAGCATTTGTGAAGCCACAACATGCACAACCTTGAGGCGGATGGGCTACAACAGCAGAAGACCCCATCGGGTACCACTCATCTCCACTACAAATAGGAAAAAGAGGCTACAATTTGCACAAGCTCACCAAAATTGGACAGTTGAAGACTGGAAAAATGTTGCCTGGTCTGATGAGTCTCGATTTCTGTTGAGACATTCAGATGGTATTGATGGATTGAGTCAGAATTTGGCGTAAACAGAATGAGAACATGGATCCATCATGCCTTGTTACCTCTGTGCAGGCTGGTGGTGGTGGTGTAATGGTGTGGGGGATGTTTTCTTGGCACACTTTAGGCCCCTTAGTGCCAGTTGGGCATCGTTTAAATGCCACGGCCTACCTGAGCATTGTTTCTGACCATGTCCATCCCTTTATGACCACCATGTACCCATTCTCTGATGGCTACTTCCAGCAGGATAATGCACCATGTCACAAAGCTCGAATCATTTCAAATTGGTTTCTTGAACATGACAATGAGTTCACTGTACTAAAATGGCCCCCACAGTCACCAGATCTCAACCCAATAGAGCATCTTCGAATGGAGCTTCGTGCCCTGGATGTGCATCCCACAAATCTCCATCAACTGCAAGATGCTATCCTATCAATATGGGCCAACATTTCTAAAGAATGCTTTCAGCACCTTGTTGAATCAATGCCACGTAGAATTAAGGCAGTTCTGAAGGCGAAAGGGGGTCAAACACAGTATTAGTATGGTGTTCCTAATAATCCTTTAGGTGAGTGTACACCACAAGTATAATGACAATGGCAGAGAGCAACGATATCATTGCCATCACTTTCAGAATAATTGATAAATGATAAAAACATTGACAGCCAATCAGAATCCATCCTGCATTAAAGACCTCAAGCATTTAATGCGACAGGAGACATATAGTTATGGTTATCTTTATAGTTATCGTTCTTGATGTGACCAGCCCTTTAGTATTTTTCCCCCAAGATCTAATTTGTTGATAGAGTGTATCCAATATTATAAAAAAGTCAACATTTATTTTTATATATACAAAGAACCTCTTTAGGAGGACAAAAAGCAACCAGTTCGGATTTTGGTCCAAAAGAAGGAACCTCAGTCCACTAAAAATTATAATTAACTCATTGGTGACTTTAGAAAACTTGGAATATAGCGCATGAGTCCTATGAACCACATATGATATATTTGTGACCCTAGACCACAAAACCAGTCAAATGTTTTTTTGTTTTTTTTAATTGAGATTCTGATGAATAAATCAGCTTTCCATTGATGTATGGTTTGTTAGGATAGGACAATATTTGGCCTTTAAAGTTGTCCAAATGAGGTCATTAGCAAGGCTTATTACTAAAAATAATATTTTTTTATATATATTTACAGTAGGTAATTTACAAAATATCTTAATGGAACATGATCTTTACTTAATATCCTAATGATTTTTGAAATAAAAGAAAAATTGATAATTTTGACCCATACAATGTATTGGCTATTGCCACAAATATACCTGTGCGATTTATGACTGAGAGGTCGACTTTGAGGTCCATGGTCACATTTATGGTGTTGTTTTGGTGTCATTTGATACTCAATCCTTTTCATTATAGTGACACAGAAATATTTAGGATTCTTCAAAAATCTTTGAAATGAGAAATGAACATTTATCCTATCTATTTGTATTGCATGTATATTATTGTGAATGACTCATCGTTTGTTTAATTAAAAAAAAAAAAAAAAATTGTTGACCTCGTAATGTTTAATCAAAATATCTTAACTCAATCTTCCTGTGAAATGACAGACTTCTCTCTGGTGATGTATAAATAATTTTCCAATCTTAAACCCCACCCTTAATAATCACCTGAAAAGTTGCATTCATGAGTCCGATCATTAGCCAATGAATAGAAACAAGTTAGTACCATACATTTTTAAATAATCCATTACAATGAGATGTGTCACAATACAGAAGAAAAGATTTTGTTGCTACTTTCGTTTCATCGCAACTTTAAATCACTCACGTTTGGAATGACACTATTCCTTTAAAAGCTATGAGAGGAAAATGCTGCAAAGTAGAATTATGTTACAGAGACATAATACTTTTATAGCAAATACTACTTAGTGAATACAAATTTGCTTCTTAATACTTCATTATTGCTTGGTTATCCTCCTAATCACTGATTAAATAAAAGTCAGCCTAATACTGCAAAATAGCCTAGTAGTACTATTTTCAAAAACTCAACGGACAGCAGCAATATACAACAAATAATACAATGGTGATAGTAAAGACAAAAGCAGACATTTTGGCAAAGTACTGCAGCGTGATAAAGCAGGGGTGTGGAGGTCTTATTGCATATGATTCTAGGTATCAGATGAAACTCCCCCTCACTCTGTACCAAAGAGAAAGTGCTGATTCATTGTGGACTGGTTTAGAATGGCTAATCTGTGAGAGAATGGAGGGAGGATTAACAAAACCCGGTACACCCGCTTAACTCTGCCACCCTCTGTACCCTCACAGCCATTGTGTGTGTGCCACAGTAAGCGATACAGAACACAATTCTAAAGAGTGAGGTCAGTTGTTTGCTCTCAGTGATTTTTGGCTGAAGTGATCTCACACAAACACACACAGACAACACCCTTCATTCGGTTGCTGAATAAGCACTGGGTTCAGACAACACTGAAATGCTGAAATGCTCTGTTATTGCCAATCAAGTCAGACAGTAACAACAGCTAGAGACATCCAGTTGCTAAACTGGAAAATTAAGAGTCTGTGAAGAAATAAAGAGCTTGGCATTTCTGTTCACTCATTAGGACTTGATTTGTATTCTAAGCTACTTGCTCGGCAAAATGCTGCTCACACAATGGGTGCACTTACTTGAAAGATGCTTTTAGTAACAGCTGTACATTTTTTAAAGTTTTACCTATCAACTTCAATTGACTGGATTTTAATTAATTGGATATTATTATTATTTATTTATTTTTTTGAGACTTTTACCTTTCTGAAGGAAGGGAGGGTTTTCTTGTGGGTGTGTTTGGGGGTGTGTTGTGGGGTCTGCCACCTTTCCCATCAGGCTGGGAGTCCCTCATGCTTCCGGTGCGAGTGTCTCCATGACCCCCTCCACGACCTCCACCTCGCCCCAGACGTCCACGATGATCGGGCTGTCTGAGAGATGTCCTTGGCTTTGCTATGAAGGAGATGAGACAATATCTAAATCAAAAAAGTATTATACAAAATATAATAATAGCTCAAAATAATTCACATAGTTTTGGCCCAAATAGGCCCCATCCACAGAGACAGAACTGTGACAAAGTTTGAGTGTCCTGTGACCCATTGACAGTGTATGATAGGAACTGTCTCCTTGTTTCTTGATTGTAACAACAATTTCTGTCAACATAAAGCCATTAAAGCACACTTTCTCACATGGACATTAGTATTATTGCAGGATATTGTTTGCACCCCTATACCTAAACGTACTGCAAGTGAACAGCCCTTGGTGCCCTCCCAAAGAGGCACAAAATCATTTTCACGGACCTTTACTTTGACTGCTCTAAGCCTGTGAAATGATCGCCTATCTCAACCGGAGCTGCTGAGTCTTTAGCCATTTTCAAGAAACTGCTGAAGACGCATCTTTTTTTGTCAACCCATGACCCATTAAAACACTTACTATTCTCTATCTATTACTTAAAAAATTTGCTATGTGTACTGTGCTGTGTACTGTTGCATATTGTTGCCCTACTTTTGGTTTGAATGCTTCTATTGCTCTAGTCGCACTGGCTAAAAGCGTCTGTTAAATGATTAAAAGTTAATGTTTACACTGGTCGCAAAATCTTCTCCAATGGGTTAACTGCTGCTATAGGAGTGTACCCTGAGACATGATCAGTCTGATTCATGCTGGTTTAGCGAACCAGTTCAATGGATTCACTGAAAAAAATCGGAACTAAAAAGAACAATTTGTTCACAAATCAGATATTACTGCTTCAAGATTTGTGCTGTCAAGATTTTAAGTGAATTAAGGCTTAGATATCTGTCTGTTCATTACAAAAAACTGTAATATAACTTCAAAAGACTAGGGGCCAGTTTACTAAACAGGGCAAATTAGCATGAGAGCACAATTCCAAAAAATCTCTGATGGTAGTGATCTATTGACGATGCACAAATTAAAGAACACAGACGCAGCCAGATCATTTCCATAATGGCCAATGCAATCTACCAAGAGCAGCACAAATTAGCATCTGGTTTAAGACTTGCTTTTTTTTGGCCAGTAAATAAATGGCACAAATATCAGTAAACTCTGAAAGGTCTGAAAGGTAAACTCCTACAAATGAATATGCAATAAGGTCAGCCGCAAAATAACTGTCCATGCCTTTTCAGTGCTAGTTTTTCACAATGTGTTTTTAGTAAATCCTGACAGTAGTTTTTTTAACGCCCAAAGAGGGTTTGCGTTGGTGCAAGCTGTTAGTAAATCTGGCCCTTGGAATATTGTGCATGAATCATATTTCACTTTTATGGTGCTTTTGCTTCTTTTTGTGATCCATTTCTCAATTTGTGCTTCATGGAAGAAAGAAAACCACGTTACATGTTGGGAACAACATGAGGGAGATTAAAATGTAACAGTTTTTTTTCAATTTGGGGGTGAACTATCGATTTACAGCAACTATAAAAACATCAGGTATGTCACTTTGTCGAGTTTAAATCTAGCTGATAGCTTTAATCAAACAGATGAAGCATTGTAAGCAAGAGCAAACGCTTCACAAACAATCAGTGCACTTTATCAGATAATCTATAAAGTATTACTCTGCACATTCACAAACAAAAGAACCATGAAGTTTCTAGAAACCCACCATACAACATTCTCACTAGAAATTAGGGCATGAAACTAAAATATTACTCTCCTCTATACATTCTTGAAAACACAGCACATGTACATCATATCAATCAACCAGAGACTATGACTTAAAACCCATATTGTCTTATATACACATTCAGCATGACATCACACCACTAACCTGACTGTAACAGAATGACATCATACCTTCCAACCCGAACGTAAACCCAGATGACTGACTGCCTTCTAAAAGTGCGAGCCGTCCAACTGGCCTAGCATGGAGAGGTGACAGCAATTTAACACCTTTATCACTGTCTACAGCCCTCCTGAGATAAGCGTTCCACAGGCTGATAGTTTCTACAAGGCGGTGAGCTAAGAAGAGAGAAACAGGCAGGGCATCACCACAGCAGCAGCAGCAGTTGAGTCATTAAATAACAGATGAGAGAAGAAAAAAAAAGAAACGGTTTGAGACAATCCTCCCCTGAACAGCCACGCAGGCTCTGCTGTACCTCTTCACAACACTGCAGTCTCCAGACCTCCCTCTCTCTCCCTCTTACTCTCTCTCTAGGTCAATACAGATGCCGGCTTTCTGCTGTATCACGGCAAGCAAAGTCAGTACTGAGTCACTGATCAAGGGACAGCGTGAGCCCGAAAATGCCGGAGCTGACGGTGTGTTTGCAGTTCCCAGAACAGTCGCAACCTGTAATCTGAATGATCTAATGCAGAGCTTTATTCTTAGTACATCTAGAACCGCGCTCACATCCTCAGAGGAGTTTAAATAGGCCATATGCACAACCAAAGAAGACACGAGATGCACAGGACATTAGATAATGTTCTCTATATAATGGAGGACACATTACAAATTGCACAACGAAACTGTAAACTAAAATATAAAACAAAACACGTAATATACTTGATTTCTTTTGAAATTTATGTCATGACATATATATATATATATATATATATATATATATATATATATATATATATATATATATATATATATATATATATTATATATTTGTAATTACACATTTGTAATGATTATTTGCGATTTAGTACATTTAAAATATGTTAACTTTAAATGTAATATTGAATAACACTACAGTTATAGTACAGTTACAGTATCAATTACTTTAGTATGTTAGTCAATACATAAAAATAAGATTATTCAAACAAAAGATTATTCAAACATAATGATTTATAATGCACTTTAAAGTAAAAGATGTCTTCTGGATAACACATTACAAGAAATGTTGCATCCGTGCACCGTTGAAATGAACAAAAGACGAGAGTCTCACCGTTCAGCACAAGAGGAGCAGCCGGTTTGACTCTCATTTGACAGTTCACCATCTGAGGTCGACCGGTCCTCTTCGCTGTGCGCTGACGGGCCGCAAACTTAGTAATGTGGGCCATTTCGTTCCCTGTGATAGCATGGCACACTACCTATGGGTTTTTAACCATTTAACATTTTAGTATTCATATTTACCTGCTGAATTAGTGAATTTAAAAAGGTAAGTGAGAGTCTTACCTCCCCAGACTGCCCTTTATCCAGTTTCACGACCGAAGGCATGCTGTGCAGGAGGGCATCCAGTGTGGCATACCCCATCTGTTTAAACGGTATGAGCTCACCCGTCAGGTCTTTATACTCTAACTGCAGGTCGGAGAGTGACACGCCACTCTTGCTGGATTGGAGCACTGCCCGTACCATCTTCTTCACCAGTTCTTCATCCGCCATCTTAAAAACAACAAAAAGTCAGTGTTGGATTTGGTCTTGATAAACTACCATTCAAACGTTTGGGGTCCGTAAGACTTTCTAATGTTTTTGAAGGAATCCTCTTTTGCTCACCAATGCTGCATTTATTTGATAAAAAAATATAATAAAAACAGTAATATTGTGAAATTGTTAGGGTTTTATTCTGTTCTGTGGAATGTTTATTTGCTGTTCTCCTTCCTGTTACTTCTTGTGATTACTTTCTGTTTCCTAAGTTATTGATTACGCTCTAGTTTGAGTTACTAGCTGTGTTCAAATCACCCCCATATCCTCTTTCACTATTCCTTACATTAGTTCACTAATATAGTTCACTTGAGGGAGTGAATGAAAACGAGTGAGTGAATTCGGACACTGAGTGCGCCGGAAAGTCTGCCGCTTTTCCATAATTTGGTTTTGCTGTTTAATAATCATTTTAAAAAATTAGCAAACTGGCAGCTCCAGTAGTAATGAAAATGATTTATCTTAAACTGTTATGGATGAATAAAATAATAAAATAATTAAACAATTTAATAATCAATTAAAAGGAATTTATACCTGTATGATATTACGCTGTACCCACATTGGACCAGCGGTTTGGAAAATGAATGGATGGATGATTCAGCTGTGGGTGACATCTTCTGGTCAGTGCATTAAGGGTATTCTCTAGCCATTGAGCATGCATCAGTTGTACACTTATTGTGGTGCATTGTGGGATTGAATGAGTGCACTCAATAATGCCCACTATGGTTTCGGACACCACTACAAATGGCTGTCCCCTCAAATGATGCCCTATTTGAGGGTATAAAGGACAGTTTCGGCCACTGATTATGACCTAGGCTGAATCTGAAATCGCCCCCTAAAACTTCAATCACGATTCCCTACTTTAGTCCACTAATACAGTTCACTTGAAGGAGTGAATGAAAACAAGTGAGTGAATTCGGACAGCCACTGTGTGAACATCGGCTGTACACTCGTTATCGCGGTGCATTGTGGGATAGAATGAGTGCACTCAATAACCTCCACTATGGTTTTGGACGCCAATACAAATGGCTGTCCCTTCAAATAGTGCCCTATTTAAGGGTATAGGGGGCGATTTCGGATTCAGCCGTAGTTTGTTTCCGTAGGTACTGATTAGTTTCACCTGTTTCATTTAGCTCCATCTGTTTTGAATATTCCAGAGTTTTCCTTAGTTTTGTGTAGTTTAATAAATACTGTTGTTTACTTCCTCATCGTCTTCTTTGTGCGCTTATGTGACAGAAATATTATGGCAATTTAAAACTACTGTTTTCTATTTTAATATATTTTAAACTGTAATTTATTCCTGTAATGGCAAAGCTGAATTTTCAGCAGTCATTTCTCCAGTCTTTAGGAACACATGATCCTGCAGAAATCATTCTAATATGCTGATTTGCAGCTCAAGTAGCATTTCTTATTATCATTCACCAATCGTGCGAAAAGTTGTGCTGCTTATTTTCATGGAAACCATAAAAAAAATCTTTGATGAATAGAAAACTCAAAAGAACTAGTTTGTACCAACCGAAAAGTCTTTACAGTCAATTTAATGCATTCTTTTTTAATAAAAGTAATAATTTATTTTAAAAAAAAAAACACTGTACAGACCCCAAACTTTTGAATACATTTACACTTGATACCAATTAAACACTTTCACACCAACAGATCATTGTAAAGCCACACATTAGCAGAACATACAAGACTAAAGGACCCGGTCACAGGTCACGCTTGACTGTTAATGGATTTATGAGTTAAAGCTTTAGGTCCTGCATTGATCTCCTCTATGTTGAAGAGTGTTATTGATTACAACACATAGAAAGCTACTGGACAACAGTGATCTGATTGCTGACAAACAGTTAAACTCATTTAGAGTAAATCGCATCATGTCTTGTTGTCCAGACCAACCAATGGCTAGTAAGATCATGCAATTGCTGTACTATTGTCACTTCATGTCATTTTATTCTTACATGGATATGGTGGTATTGCTGATGTGACTAATGAATTGAGCAATGCACACTGCCTTCTGGACTAGCCGGTCACAACCAGACAGTTGCTCAGCACAAATGAATCATCACGTTCACATTGTTTATTCTTCTATGTCAGTCAAAATGGCTTATGTTCAAGAAAGCAAGAGTCAGGGCCAACCCCAGCAGTTTAAATCAGCAAGTAAACAAAGAGACCACATTCAAACCCTTGTGAACAATTTAGCATATATATATATATATATATATATATATATATATATATATATATATATATATATATATATATATATACATACATACACGGGCATCCAGTATGGTTTTCTGGCCTTGACCCTTACGCACAGAGATTGTTCCAGATTCTCTGAATCTTTGGATGATATTATGCACTGTAGATGATGATAACTTCAAACTCTTTGCAGTTTTTCTCTGAGAAACTCCTTTCTGATATTGCTCCACTAGTTTTGGCCGCAGCATTGGGGGAATTGGTGATCCTCTGCCCATCTTGACTTCTGAGAGACACTGCCACTCTGAGAGGCTCTTTTTATACCCAATCATGTTGCCAATTGACCTAATAAGTTGCAAATTGGTCCTCCAGCTGTTCCTTATATGTACATTTAACTTTTCCGGCCTCTTATTGCTACCTGTCCCAACTTTTTTGGAATGTGTAGCTCTCATGAAATCCAAAATGAGCCAATATTTGGCATGACATTTCAAAATGTCTCACTTTTCAACATTTGATATGTTATCTATATTCTATTGTGAATAAAATATAAGTTTATGAGATTTGTAAATTATTGCATTCCTTTTTTATTCACAATTTGTACAGTGTCCCAACTCTTTTGGAATCGGGTTTGTATATATATATATATATATAAAGAGCACTTATTACATTAATAATAAACTTTAAAAGAATATACTTGAGTGAGATCTGAATGTTGTTTTCAGACACTTAATTGCATATTGCAATTAAATGAAAATGTATTATAGTTTACATTTATTAAGCTTGAACTAGAACTAGGGTTTTTGAAACACTTAAGTAGGACTTACATATTTATATACAATTTCATAATTACTTCTATTGTCTTGAAATATTGTTAAAGTGTACTGTTGAATGATTTGACAAGCATTTAAGTATACTAAAATATACTTTAAAGTAATTTCTGAGACACTTATGTAATGTATTTAAATATATGTGTAAGTACACATTTGTAAAAATTAAGATGCAGTTTAGTACATTTGCATATGTTAAAATTAGAGTAAATTTGCTTTAGTATTTTAGTCAACACACAATAAGTGAACTTCTTTGAAGCACAGCAAAAGTAAAATGTTACAACTTTATTTTAGTGCCATGTTACACATCATGTGTTATACTAATAAATTGTGCAAATTTAGATGCAACTAACCTAAACCAAACCCTAATCCTAACCTATAGTACATGTAGTTAACATGTAGTACATGTAGTTAACTATTATTACTCAGTACTTGTAGTACATGTAGTACATGTAGTTAACATGTAGTACATGTAGTTAACTATTATTACTAAGTACATGTGGTTAACTATTATTAGTACTTAAATGTATAATTACATTGTAACACAGACACCTTAAAATAAAGTGTAACCAGTAAAACTTTTAATTTGACATTATTCCAAAGTGCACTTTTAACAAGTGTGCTTAAAGGGATAGTTCACCAAAAATGAAACCCCCATGGCATCCAAGATATAGGTGACTTTGTTTCTTCAGTAGAACACAAATAAAGATTTTTAACTCCAACCGTTGCAGTCTGTCAGTCGTATAATGCATGTTAACGGTAGCAGAATCTATTATTTGCCCGATCACTTACAGATCGTGTACATTGACCTCACTTACCGGAAGTGATTGCACGCTGAAGGCTGTTGGACATATGGTCTATTAGAGGTTAAAAAATATATATAAATACTGTTCGGTGTCTCGCACAAACCGAACGTTTTGTGCCTTAAGACATCAATGTGTCGTCACGAGCCGCAGGGTTTAATATGGATTTGTCTATGCATGTTTTTTTTTACTCTGATAGATATAAGCAGATTAATTTTTCGCTATCCCTTTAAGTGGGTTAAGAAATGGTCATGAAAGTGTACTTTCTTGAAGTAGAGTTAAGGGGCATAAAGAATGTTGTTATGCACAGAAGCAAAAATAAAAAGTGTTTAGGAAAGTGCTGTAGTGTTTTGCTGTCAAATCATTACATCCAAGGTATTTGTAGTGTATTCTTTTGTCGAAGAAGAAAACATAACAGTTAAATATAGATGATCATGTCTGTAATAAATGCCATGTTAAACCATGAAGCTCCCGGTAGTTGACATTGACAAGTATAGTGACAGCAGTGTCATGTGGAATCATTATAACTAACGTTACATCAAACAGCATTTAACTGGACTGCAAACCTTAACTGTTTTGACATTTCCTTTCCTTTCTACAACCATTTTAATCTCAAATCTAGGTGTTACATCCGTGTTAGAATGTCCGTGTTATTTGCCAACACACCTGTGGCACACCGAGAGCATCTCCCATGAACTGAAAGAGAAAGTAATGAGCGTCGACAGGGCAGAGCTCGTGTGTGAGCTGTATTTTCAATACAGAGACACACCCTTCATCGTGGACAGCAGTCGCCATCAAAACTTTTTTATATCCTATTATATTTAACACAGATCTTTTATAGTTAAATTACTTGATTTATTTAAAGTTCTATGTAGTTAGAGTATTTACAGCATAATAGCTGACATAAAATGGATGCACATCTTCACAGTTGAATGTGCGAAAGAATTTGCCCAACTATTGTCGCGAGCGTTGTCCTCCGGTCATGAAATCCCAAATATCTCACTATATACTTGTTTTAAATGTGTTTCAGTTTTATTTCACTGATTTGAACCGGCGGGTTATTATTTGCAGACTTTAGTTCACTGTTCATCAAAGTTACAATAGTAGCAATAAACTGACACTCGGCGTCTATCTCTTCCACCAAAGGCAAAGCTGCTTAAATATAAAGCGGCGAGTCCAGAAATGTCCACAGTGTCTTACCGCTCTATATGGATGTAGGCCGGTTGAGATGACAGCGACTGGCTCTTTGACACTGGTCGCAGCCGGTGTCCTCCTCGCGGTGTGTCCCGCAGGCACTGTGTGGCAGTCCCGCTGAAGCTACTCACACCATCCCATCTGTAATACACACAACCCGCATGCGCACTACACACCGCATTAGCAGGTACAAGAACTGCCTGCAGGCTTTACTGTACATAATTCGAAACAATATACTTTCGCACTGCTTTTATTTTATATTTTTTTCTACCGTACTGTACTATTGTACTGTGTTCTGTTGTACTGTACGGTTACTTACTGTCATAAAAAAACAGCATTAAATGTTTGGGATTTCTTTGTTAATGAAAATAACGTTTGATTGTAATTTACTGTGATTAAAAATTGCGAATCAATGTGCCGTTGTCAGTATTTGTTATTTTAAAGCATTTTATAGCATATTTTAATAGTTATTCAACGTTAAATTGTCGACATTATCAGTTTTGCAGACTATCAAAACAGCAAGAATGAGGAGGATGCCATGTTGCGAACTAAAACGAATGAGACGTGTCTTCCACCAGAGGGCGCTTTGCGGTTCAGAAACCCGAATGCCCCATTCAAACCTCAAGAGATCGTTGAAATAGGCCTATTTTAATTACAAAGAAAGGCTGTTCCAATTTGATGATATCTTTATAAACTAATTTTAATCTCTTCAACAATTCAAATGTGATTTGTTCCATTACAGTGACCAGCGCTGAGAAATGTAGGCTATATATCACGAGACAATCCGAAGATTGTCAATAAACGTTTGTATATTTACTTATCGGATATCTGAATAATGACACTGAGAAACGTCAAACCCTATTGAATTTAAAATATATAGTGTTTAAATAAAAATTAAAATCTGCCATTACCCAGACCAAAAGATTAATGATAATCTTTGATTAAACTGATTTAACAATAGGCTAATTGTCATTAAAAACAATGCATTTAACTTTTTTTCTAGATTCATAGAAACCCTCCTCGTTTAAAGGCAGCTGCACAGACCAGAAATAATAATAATAAATATTTTTATGTATTTTGTTTCTTTTGATGTATGCAGTTTCTTAACTACCAGTTGAGGGTATACATTTGTGCATACTTTAATAACTGAAACTGCATTTGATCAGTTCATGCATGTTCAGTTCTGGGAATCAAACCCATGATCTTGGAGTTGTTAATGCATCCTTTACTGTTTGAGCTTGGAAAACACACAGAAGAAGTGCTTTTCCACACTTAAAATGGCCTATTCTTTATAATATTCACAGTTAAAGTGGGCATAAAACAGAAGTTTCAATTCATACACTCATATTGTGTAGGCCTAAGTCTATTCATATTGTGTGTTCTGAATTGTGCCCACAAAAACACCTGTTCAGCTGCTCCTTAACACAAAAATCTAATCAGCCAATCACATGTTAGCAACTGCTGAAGTTCAAACTGTGCATCAGAATGGGGAAGAAAGGTGATTTAAGTGGCTTTGAACATGACGTGGTTGTTGTTGATGCCAGATGGGCTAGACGGCCTGGAATACTGCTGATCTACTGGGATTTTCATGAACAATCATCTCTAGGGTTTACAGAGAATGGTCCAAAAAAAGATCAAATATCCAGTGAGCAGCAGGTCCGTGATGAACATGTGATGAAAATGCCTTGTTGATGCCAGAGGTCAGAGGAGAATAGCCAGACTGGTTGAAGCTGATAGAGGCAATAGTAACTCAAATTGTTACAACCGAGATTGGTTGATTGGTATCCTATCTTATCTTACCACAGTCTACATGAGTATTGTTGCTGACCATGTCCATCCATTTATGTCCTCAAAATTGGCCATTGCTAACTAAATGGAGGCAGATCCGAATGCATGTTTGCAGTCAGTTTTCGAGGATATTTAAATATTTAGGACATTTATTTCAGCTGCATTCATGGCTTCATGCCATGAGGTAATTACTGTAATTTCGAGATTTCAACTTGCAAAAAGTGTTCATAACCTTGTAATTACAACTTGTAAGCTGTACAACTTGGCTCACTTGTACCACGTGACCTCTGTACCACCTGACCGTTGCAGATTTACAGTATTTAGGTATTGATGGTATTGCCATTGAAACGTATAATTCCCGGAACGTCCCATGTTATCATCTTGAAATTATGGTAAATTTGACATGCCGTGCTGTGAACGTAATTACGACATGGCTCCTGTCTTCGATTGCTCCTGTCTACCCTGTTTGCTATTGCTGCTGTGCTCGCATGTGCTCTGCTCTGCTCTTTTGGGATTTTTATTTGGTATAATTCTCTGTTGTTTAAACTGCTAATTATAACCTACTCATCTTCATATATTGTCTAACATTGCCTACCACATTAAATCTGACATCACTAGCTTTTAATCTAAATCACTATCACACGTTAGCTTTTCGCTAGCCTGTTAGCTTGCCATCTCTGCACCCGGGTTTCCTGTTTTCTGAGTTCACTAAACAACTGTGGTGAGTTGGATTAGTAAATAGACTCCATCAAACAACTTTGGTAAATTGGATTAATCAACAAATACGGTAAGCCATGTCTTCTTCTCCAGTCATTGTCACTTGCACCGCATGTTTCATGTTTAGTGTATCTGTCGCCGTTGGCGAGCAGGGCTTCACATGTGATAAATGTAAGGAGATAGTCAGGCTGACGGAGAAGATTTCAGAATTAGAGACACGCATCCAGACTTTATTTGAGAGTAGTGAGAATGTAACAGCTTCAGACACTGCTTTGGATACGACTAGCTTAGTGAACGTTGTACATTGTTCGGTTCTGGCTGTAGAGCCCATGCAGCAGGGCACTTGGGTGACGGTCAGACGGCATAGTCGCGGATCAAAAAAACACTCTTCCGTTCCGATTAGAACATCAAACAGGTTCTCCCCACTCAGTGACGCACCCACTGAGAATCCTGTTAAAAGTGCCCTAGTTATTGGTGATTCTATTACACGGAATGTGAAAATAGAGACACCAGCCACCATAGTCACATGTTTACCGGGAGCCAGAGCGCCTGACATCAAAGCAAATTTAAAAGTGCTGGCTAAAGCTAATCGTAAATTCTCTAAGATTATTATTCACGTCGGCACTAACGATGTTCGACTTCGCCAGTCGGAGATCACCAAAATTAACATTAAAGAGGTGTGTGAACTCGCAAGTACGATGGCAGATGCAGTTTTTTGTTCTGGTCCACTCCCTGTTAAAAGGAGTGATGAGATACTTAGCAGACTATCATCACTCAATGGCTGGTTGTCTAAGTGGTGTCCACAAAATAACATAGGGTTCATAGACAACTGGAAAAGCTTTTGGGGCAGACCTGACCTGTTGAAGAGGGACGGCATCCATCCTTCTTGGAGTGGTGCTGCTCTTCTCTCTAGTAATTTGGCATATAGTCTTAAAGCTAAACCTTGACTAACTGGGGCCCAGGTCAGGAAGCAGATGGACTGGCTTACCCGACCGTCTGCTAGCTGTCTCCCGTTACAGAAGTCAGATAAATCCCAACACATAGAGACTCTTTCACCTAGATATTATCACATAGAGACTGTGTCTGTTCCCCGAATTAGTAAATACAAGACCATTCAACAGTAAAAACTTAATTGATGTCAAACAAATAAACAACAGATATAATACAGATGATCAAATGATAAAGCTTGGGTTGCTGAATATTCGATCCCTTTCCCCAAAAGCACTTATTGTTAATGATATAATTACAGATAATAATCTAGATGTGCTGTGTTTGACAGAAACCTGGCTAAAACCTGACGACTACATTACTTTAAATGAGTCCACCCCACAAGATTATTGTTATAAACACGAGCCACGTCTGAAAGGTAAAGGGGGAGGGGTTGCTGTAATTTATAATAATATCTTCAGTATTACTCAGAAGTCTAGTTTCAAATATAATTCTTTTGAAGTTTTGGTGCTTTATGTAGCATTATGTAGTGTAATTGATAAATCCCGTTTGACATTTGTGCTGGCTACTGTATACAGGCAACCAGGGCACAATACAGACTTTATCAAAGAATTTGCTGACTTTCTATCAGAGATAGTACTGGCTGCAGATAAAGTACTAATTGTTGGTGATTTTAATATCCATGTAGATAATGAAAAAGACGCATTGGGATTAGCATTTAGAGACATTCTAAACTCTATTGGAGTAAGGCAACACGTGTCAGGACCCACTCATTGCCTTAATCATACGTTAGACCTAATATTGTCACATGGAATAAATGTTGATACCGTTGAAATTCTGCAGCAGAGCGACGACATCTCAGATCATTACCTAGCATCATGTATACTTAATTTAGCTAAGGCTGCAAAGCCGTCCCCTCGCTTCAAATATGGCAGAACTATCACTGCCGCCACTAAAAATTGCTTTTTAAATAATCTTCCTCATCAGTTTCATCTCCTCAGCATCCCAGATAGCCTAGAGGAACTCGATTTTGCAACAGAAACTATTGACTCTCTTTTTCCAGCACTTTAGACACAGTTGCTCCCCGGCGCTTAAAGAAGATTAAAGAAAATAGTCCAACGCCGTGGTACAACGAGCACACCCGGGCCCTTAAAACAGCAGCCAGAAAAATGGAGCGCAGCTGGAAGAAAACAAAATTAGAGGTTTTTAAGTAATTCATGGAAAGAGAGCATGATCGCATACAGAAAGGCCGTAAAAACTGCTAGATCTGCTTATTTCTCGACTCTCTTAGAAGAAAACAAACACAACCCTAGGTATTTATTTGATACAAGTGGCTAAGTTAACCAAAAATAAAGCTTCTACTTCTGATGGTTGTAAACAACACAGCAGTAATGACTTTATGAACTTCTTTACGTGTAAGATCGATAATATTAGGAAGAAAATTATAACCATGCAGCCGTCTACTACAGTATCACATCAGACAGAGCATTGTTGTGTCACTGAGGAAAAATTACATTCATTCACTGCTATAGGAGAGGAAGAATTGGCTAAACTCGTCAAATCATCTAAATCAACAACATGTATGCTCGACCCTATACCAACTAGGCTATTAAAAGAGATGCTACCAGAGGTCATAGATCCTCTTCTTAATATCATTAACTCATCTTTGTTATTAGGATATGTACCGAAAACTTTTAAGTTGGCTATTCTCAAACCACTTATTAAAAAACCTCAACTTGATCCTACAGAATTAGTCAATTATAGGCCGATCTCAAATCTACCCTTCCTGTCAAAAATACTGGAAAAGGCAGTGTCTTCACAATTATGTTCCTTTTTAGAAAGAAATGGTATCTGTGAGGATTTCCAGTCAGGATTTAGACCGTATCATAGTACTGAGACTGCTCTCATCAGAGTTACAAATGATTTACTCTTATCATCCGATCGTGGTTGTATCTCTCTATTAGTGTTACTTGATCTTAGCTCTGCATTCGATACTATCGACCACAACATTCTTTTGAATAGACTCGAAAATTATGTTGGCATTAGTGGAACTGCATTGGCATGGCTTAAATCATACTTATCTGACCGTTATCAGTTTGTAGCAGTAAATGAAGAGATGTCACACCGATCACAAGTTCAGTATGGAGTACCGCAGGGCTCAGTGCTAGGACCGTTGCTCTTCACCCTGTACATGCTACCACTGGGAGATATCATTAGGAAGCATGGCATTAGTTTTCACTGTTATGCTGACGATACTCAGCTCTATATTTCTTCACGCCTGACTGAAACTTACCAATTCACAAGATTAACGGAATGCATAGCTGATATAAAACATTGGATGTCTAGTAATTTCCTGCAACTTAATTAAGAAAAAACAGAATTTTTCATTATTGGACAAAAACTCTGCAAGTAGTAACCTAGAATACTGTCTAACACTCGATGGCTGCTCTGTCAAGTCCTCGTCGTCAGTTAGGAACCTGGGTGTGCTCTTTGATACCAATCTTTCATTTGAAAGCCACATTTCTAACATCTGTAAAACTGCATTCTACCATCTTAAAAATATATCTAAATTACGGCACATCCTTTCGATGCAAAATGCTGAACAGTTAATTCATGCGTTCATGACCTCAAGGCTAGATTACTGTAATGCTTTACTGGGTGGTTGCCCTGCTCGCTTAATAAACAAACTCCAGCTGGTCCAAAACGCAGCAGCTCGAGCTCTTGCTAGAACCAGGAAGTATGACCATATTAGCCCGGTTCTGTCAACACTGCACTGGCTCCTATTAAACATTGTATAAATTTTAAAATCTTGCTTATTACTTACAAAGCACTAAATGGTTTAGCTCCCCAGTACTTGAGCGAACTCTTAACGCATTATACTCCATCACGTCTATTGCGGTCTCAAAACTCTGGCCAGTTGATAATACCTAGAATATCAAAATCAACTGCAGGCGGTCTATCCTTTTCCTATTTAGTGTCTAAACTCTGGAACAGTCTTCCTAGCATTGTTCGGGAAGCAGACACACTCTGTCAGTTTAAGTTTAGACTAAAAACGCATCTCTTTACTATGGCTTACACATAAAACATTATCAATTTCTATTATTCAAATCAGTAAATGATTGTTAGGCTGCATTAACTAGGTCAGCCGGAACCGGGAACACTTCCCATAACACCTGATGTACTCGTTACATCATAAGAAGAATGGCATCTACGCTAATGTTAGTCTCTCTGTTTATCCCGAGGTTTACTGCAGTCAGCCGGATCCGGGCCGTATCCAGATCAGATGGTGGACCAGCGCCTGGACATGACCAACGCATCCCTGAAATGTCTGCAGAGAACATGTCAAATAAACTTCCCCGTAAATGCTGCATCGACACGACATCCTCATTAAACCCGTCTTCGGCGTGATGACTCCAATCTTTCGAATAATCTTACGAATATCTATTTACCTAATATGAATTAACACCTGCTATGTTGCCAGAATTATAATCATACACTGTTTGTTCGTCGGCCAGAGGAGAACTGGCACCCCGACTGAGCCTGGTTTCTCCCAAGGTTTTTTTCTCCATTCTGGCCCTGAAGGAGTTTTGGTTCCTTGCCACCGTTGCCTCTGGCTTTTGGCTTGCTCAGTTGGGGACACCTACATTTCATCTATATTACCGATCTGCCCGCATTGACACTATATGAGTCATATACAACTTTAAAGTCGGCTTCAAACAGAAGTTGTGATAGTTTCTTCCTTATTATGACGTATATATCCGAGTGAAGCGGCTTCTCGAACAATGAAAAGGACACAAACAATGTTGATTACATCATTGTGGATTGTGAGTGACAGATCCAGCCCTCACACCAGAAGAGCAGACATGTCTCAGCATCAAGATGGAGGGGAAATTATTTTGATAGATTATAAGGACATTATTGTTGTTGTTGTTTTAAATTATGTGCACGGATAAAGCATTTATAATAAACCTTAATATTCCATAAAAATCTAATACACATTTTTTTGATTTCTTGGTATCTGTAATGAAATTCAATAAATAAATAAATAAAAAGTTCTTAAACGGTTGTTCTCTTAAAACCCTATGTTCTTAGTTTATTTATTTATTTATTTGTGTGTGTGTGTGTGTGTGTGTGTGTGTGTGTGTGTGTGTGTGTGTGTGTGTAGGCTTGTATTACATCGTGAGGACAAACTGTCCCCACAAGGATAGTAAAACCTGAGATCACCTATAGGAAAGGAAATGAAATAATAAACATACTAAATTATGTTTTTTTGTTTTGTTTTGTTTTGTTTTTTTTTTGAAAATGTAAAAATGCAGAAGGTTTCCTGTGATGGGTAGGTTTAGAGGTAGGGTTAGTGTAGGGGGATAGAATTACACCTATGGAGAGTCCCCACAAAGATAGTGACCATAAAAAATAAAATAAAAACAAAAGTACTTTTTTCCTTCAGTCTAGGCCAGAGGTTTTTAAACTTTATGAACCCCCAAATATGATGAACCTTTTATGAGGGACCTCTTCCTAAAATCCATCTATATATATTTATGTATGAAAAAACATTTAAACTGTTAGATAGATAGTAAGTGTGACATTATAAATACAATATATTGTTTCCAAACTTAAATTGGCTATACTTAATGTTGGATGTATAAACCTGTATAAGAACATTTTCAATTAAAAAAATGATTTGTAGCAACTTTCAGAATAAATGTACGTAAGCGGCTTACACACAGCCTTACAACCCCAGTGATCAAGAGAAAGGGGACTATAGTGAGAAAAAGTCAAGAAAGATACAAAGCAAACATACAATTCTGGAAAGTATGTATACGGCAAGAAAAGGAGAGAAACATTTAGAAATGAAACAGAATGTTCAGCGGACTTTATCCATTTTTGCTTTGTATTTTTATTCTCTGAAACTTTCTGGGGACCCTTAGAACCTTCTGGAGGACCCCTGGTCCCCGGACCCCAGTTCGAAAACCCCAGGCAATCAGAGAGGAAAGGGAAATGCTGACACTCTTCCTCTGAAGTTTTTTGAGTCCACCCAAATACACAGACACACCTACTACAAGTTTACACTCATAATACGGACCCCCAGCGATACTTTGCTTCTTTAAACGTATTGTTTACTCAGTATGTGATTATTAACTTTTTGCTAAAAGGTGTGCGTGTCAAGGTCACATTTATTTATTTATTTAAAAATGCTTAGTTATGCCAGAATCACATAGCTAACACACCTCCGACAGGCGTGCGGTGGACCTGTTGCCTTTCGGGACGTTCACTGTCTTTACACCTTCACCACAGAAGGACAAGAGTCGCAGCAGTGTTGTAATGATGTAACGCTCTTAAAAGCAGTTCTGCCACCTGTGCGCTTTTATTTGGTGTTAGTGCGATGAGCGCGTGATCTACAGTAGAGCGCGCGGTCATTCTCCTCTCCGCTCCGTTCGGAATTCTGACGGGATGTCAGCCGCTGCTCGTAGAAACTCGTCCAAAAACGGGAACGACGTGGATTCCGACCCGGACAGAATTCGGACGATACGCAGAGAGCTGTCGAATGAGTACACACACAATGAACGGGATAATATTATGGAGTATTCATCCAAAGGTAGGGATTTGGGTGCAGCAGCATGACCGACCACCATAGACAATTAAACGAAGAAAAATGTAGCTATTACATTATGTAGCGGTAGCCTACTGTATTTGTATTCTTATATTGAAAGTATGAAGTTGATCCTGATATAATAATAAACTTGGCCACACTTATTGCACTAAGACTGATAATGGATAAAATATGAATCTATAAATATGAAAATCATAGTAAGCTATATATATATATATATATATATATATATATATATATATATATATATATATATATATATATATATTCTTCTTACAAGGTCCCAATCAAAACATGGTGGTATATTAATGAATATTGTTTTAATTGGTAATCATTTCACCTGTCTTTTCTGTGTCCTTCATTTCATGTTCCATCCTCTTAGTATTTTGTAAAATACCTGTAACTAATCCAGGAAGTGACATCAACATTTTTTGTGGGAAAACAGCAGTAAAAACATGAATGTGGTAATTTATGTTTTTGCTGATGCTTGCAACAAAAATGTTGATGATGTCAGTCACTTTATAACTAACATTAGTTATTTCCAACCTGTTAGTTTCCTGTATAAATAATTAAGTTATCATTTATAAAGTGACTTTATAGATTCTGTGATGTTTTGTGATAACTGGTTTATCTTTAAAATATCAAATATCATAATTAACTTGACACACTCATGTATGTTACCTCTCTGTCCTCAATAAGCAATGGCTAAAAATAGTTATTTATTTCCATCCTGTTAGTTTCCTTTATAAATAATGAAGTTATAATTAATGACGTTTAAATATCTAGACATCACACCACATGTATTTCCTAAAGTCTGGCCTATTAAGAGATTCCTTAAACAACACACTTATATTCATCTAGTGAATAAGGTAAAGCATAACAGAAATGGCCCGCGCTCTAAGGGCCAAGATTAAGCAAATGTGCAAATTTCTTTTCAGATTTTAAGACCTCAAGAGGAAGTGTCAAAGGTACTTCAGGAGCTACTGATGATAATATACCAACAGGTAAATCCAGGTCACAAATCCGAAGTTCATTTCTAAAACTCCTTTAATACACTGTGGCTGATGTGAACAAATCTTGTTGATTGTGCAAATGACCTCCATTTACCTTAGATAATAATAACACGATAATATCAGTGAAAATACTATGTGGAAAAACTGTGTAGAGTTGGCAGTAATCTGTCAGTGTAAACAAGTTAAATTTACTCACCCTCATGTCGTCCCAAACCTGTATGACTTACTTAAACACACAAGAAGATATTATTCTGAAGAATGTCAGTTAACCAAACAGTTTTGTTGATCTTTGACCTCTATTGTACAGACACTGAGGCTGCATCCAAAAATCACATACTCTCAGAGTAGGTACTTCATTTGAATAAGTAATTACTTTGCGACCACTAGAAAAGTATGTTTTAGTATGAATGTGTGTTGTGTGAATGTAATCCAGATGCATTACTTACACCGGAAGCACTTTATTTTACAGTCCTGTTTCGCACATACTATGTACTATTGTAGTAATTACAAAAACTGGGTAATAACTAGGTACTAGTCCTGAACCTACTCCTAAACCTAACCTTAACCCATGGAGTTACTTTATATTGCTCAGTACTTTCTTGGTATGTACACTGTAAGTACACTGAAAGTGCACGTACTGTAAAATAAAGTGCAACCCATTCACCATTTAAGTCAGTTGCGTTGCTTCACTGTCATTCACAAATTCTCTCCCCGTGGCCTCATGGTATAGTAAAGGTCAGAATCTCGCTAGAAGTAGTAAGTAATCTGAGATATTTTTGCCTATGCTGTTTAATTTGGACATACTACTTTTTCACTTACTGTTTTTCACCTATATGCGATTTCTCATGCAGCCTGAGACATTTCACAAAAGAAAGGGTGGGTAAATTATAACAATTTTAATTGTTTAGTGAGCTATCCATTTCATTGAACTCTGACCTGCTCTGGTGACACTCAAAAAAAAGTAACTTTTAGAGATCATACCTTGGACTTTACAAAGCACATTGAATGTCACTTATTAACTCTCTCCGTTAAACACAGCAGTGAAACATCATATGACTATGGTCAAATTCTAAATCTGAACCATAGACTGAACCATGAATACTGCTCTCAAAATGAATGTTTTAGATTATAATTGACTATAGTAGAACTAGACCTGGAATTTACAGCAGTATAAAGGCTAGATTGGTTTATGTCACATTAACTGACCATCCCCCTTACATCACCAGCTACATCATTTTCCATACACATTTACTACAGCTGACTGAAATATTTTCCATGTGTAGGCTGATCTGTTAGTGTTGGATGCAGTGGTAGATATAATGCATATACACCGTTTCCTGTTGCAGTGTTGGCTATGCAGCTGGCTTTGGTGGAGGGGCCAGATCGACTTCCTGCCGACGAGGGCACACAGGAAGTGCTCTGCAGGAAACTTTGTGTGCTGGAAGCTGACCTCTCAGGGGTCAAGACCTTAATCTCTGTATGGGCATCCATATTTGGAACACATCACATTTTCAAAACCTTAAATACACACATTTAACATACTGGTTTCCCTGTGTTGCAGGAACTGTCCGCTCATTTTGTATCCATCAACAGTGGCGAAAGGACTATATTTATCACTTTTAAAACCCTTGAAGAAATATGGAAGTTCAGCACGTACCACAGAATGGGTCTGTTCTTATTTCACTGTCACAGATATGCTGTTGTATCAAACTGTGTTTATTAATAATGGCAGTTATTGAGTCCAGTACACTACCAGTAGAAATTTGCATTTTGAAATTTAGATTTTTAATGTTTTTGAAATAAGTATCTTATGCTCACCAAGGCAGCATTTATTTGATAAAAAAAATGCATTATAACCTTTTTCTAATATTGTGAAAGATTATTAAAAAAGAGGTGCATCAATTTTTGGTCAAGCAGTCTCCCCCAGCACATCCCAAATACTTGAATGAATTGAATCTGGACTCAGAGGTGCCAATTCATGTGTGAAAATTATTCTTTATGCTCCCTCGCAGTCTCAACCATTCTTTCACAATTTGAGCCTGATGAATCTTGATATTGTCATCCTGGATAATGGCCATGATGTGTCTTCCTACATGCTTGTTTAAGAAATGAAAAACACTCCATCAAGTAGGATTAGAAGAACTGTTGCCAGACATAGGCTATAACATGCTAGAAACAATAATCACTGCAATAATGATCTAGTCATAGACTATTTAAATCCAAACAGCTGCTTTTTTTTTGGTCGGGGAGTGTATTTTAAAATGTAATTTATTCCTGTGTGATCCCCAGTCTTCAGTGTCATACAATACTTCAGAAATTATTCATCAAAACATACAAAAAAATATTGATGATTCCAAACCAGTTGCATAACCAACAAAAAAAAACAACTAAAAAACAACAACAACAACAACAACAAAAAAACTAAAATTGTGCTGGTCCCCCTTTTTGCTGCCAAAACAACCCTGACATGTCGAGGCATGGACTCCACTAGACCCCTGAAGGTATGCTGTGGTATCTGGCACCAAGAAGTTAGCAGCGGATCCTTTAAGTCCTGTAAGTTGCGAGGTGGGGCCTCCATGGATCGGACTTCTTGTTTGTTCAGCACATCCCACAGATGCTCGATTGGATTGAAATCTGGGGAATTTGGAGGCCAAGTCAACACCTCAAACCATTCCTGAACCATTTTTGCTTTGTGGCAGTGCGCATTATCCTGCTGAAAGAGGTCACAGCCACCATGAAATACCGTTTCCATGAAAGAGTGTATATGGTCTGCAACAATGCTTAGGTAGGTGGTACGTGTCAAAGTAACATCATGGATGGCAGGACCCAAGGTTTCCCAGCAGAACATTGCCCAAAGCATCACACTGCCTCCGTCGCCTTGCCTTTCGTCCCATAGTGCATCCTGGTGCCATGTGTTCCCCAGGTAAGCGACGCATATGCACCCTGGTCCATGCTCGCATGCCCACTGTGCTTTCGGTGGGTTGGACAGGGCTCAGCATGGGCACCCTGACTGGTCTGCGGCTATGCAACCCCATACACAACAAACTGCGATGCACTGTATATTCTGACACCTTTCTATCAGAACCAGCATTAACTTCTTGAGCAATTTGAGCTACAGTAGCTTGTCTGTTTGATTAGACCACATGGGCCAGCCTTCACTCCCCACGTGCATCAATGAGCCTTGGCCACCCATGACCCATTTTGGCATACAAAATGGCGCCGCTGTGTTTGGTCGCCGTTCAGGTCGCTCCGCGAAGACTGTGCTTTTATTTACTATTTTACTTTCTTTTACTCTCAGTTTTTACAAACTTATCATCTGCATTGATCTACTACGACAGCAAAACTCTTTTGGACATTGGTTACCTCTACACTGGACTGTTTCAGGACACTTTCGCCGATCCTCTGTGGCCATCTGAGATTCTTGAACGCCGAGTTGAACAATGGACAGAGCCAGCGGCGTAGAACAAAGAAACACCGTGGGAAACGTGCTGGTATCCGTAACAGACTGAGGAAAAGGGCATTCAGACCTCCTCTCCCGAGCATTCTTCTAGCAAATGTTCAATCCTTGGATAATAAGATGGACGATCTTAGAGCCAGGATAAGTTTTCAACGGGACATGAGAGACTGTAATATCTATTGTTTGTCTGAAACATGGCTCACGCCCGCGGTCCCGGACACAGCTGTGACGCCGCCGGAGAACTTCTCTGTTTTTCGGATGGACAGAACAGCCGAGGCCGGTAAACAAAGGCGGTGGAGTGTGTTTCATGATCAACAAGAAATGGTGCGATCCCAGGAACATCACCATTCTCTCGCGGTCCTGCTCACCTCATCTGGAACATTTAACAATCATCTGCCGCCCATTCTATCTGCCGAGGGAGTTTTCTGCGGTTGTCGCGACCGCCGTTTACATCCCACCGCAGGCAGACACAGCGCTGGCTTTATCTGGCCTTCATGATGTTGCCAGCGGCGTCATAAACCAACATCCCGGACGCGGCATTCATTGTCGCGGGCGATTTTAACAAAGCAAACCTAAAGAAAGTCCTGCCAAACTTTCACCAGCACGTCTCCTGCCCCACACGAGGAGCAAACACACTGGATCACTGCTACTCTCCGTTTAAGAACGCCTATAAAGCGCGGTCACTTCCAGCGTTTGGCAAATCGGATCATGCCGCCATTTTCCTCACTCCCGAATACAAACAAAAGCTCCTCCAGGAACCCCCGGTGAGGCGGGAAGTTAAGCGTTGGTCGCCCCACTCAGAGACCGCGCTTCAGGCAGCTCTTGATGACGTTGACTGGGACATGTTCCAGGCGAGTTCAGCTGACGTAAGCGAGTTCACAGCGTGGCGCTTTGCTTCATCAACACGCTTACAGAGCAAGCCACGCAAACAATAACAATAACGTCCTTCTCAAATCAGAAACCGTGGGTGGACAATTCAACCGCGGCAGTGAACGTATACTGCTGCTTACAACGCGCCGTCTCCATTCAGGGAATATGAATGAATACAGATCGTCCTGTTATGCTCTCAGACGAGCAGTTAAAGCCGCAAAACTCCGTTATAAAGACCGAGTGGAGTCTCATTTCCAACTCAACGACTCGCGGCGCATGTGGCAAGGTCTGAGGTCCATCTGCTCCTTTGGATCTAAATCCTCTGCAGAGGCAAGCGTTGATCCGTTGCTCGTGAACGAGTTAAACTCTTTCTATGCTCGCTTTGACTGTAACCGCGGCAACGCGACTCCGCCAAGTGGCGCGTTAGAGAAATTACTCAGAGCAGCAACAATCACGTGATCTCTGTCTCGGAGGATGAAGTTCGAGAGCACTCAAGCGTGTGGACGTCAGGAAAGCTGCTGGGCCGGATGGTATTTCAGGTCGTGTTCTGCGGTCCTGTGCTGATCAGCTCACCGGGTTGTTTACATCTATCTTTAATGAGTCCTCGCTACATCTGTGGTCCCCACCTCCTTCAAAAAATCCACCATCATCCCTGTCCCTAAGAACAGTAAACCCTCTTGCCTAAATGACTATCGTCCAGTGGCTCTCACGTCTATAGTCATGAAGGTCTTTGAGAGACTCATTAAAAACACCATTTGCGCCTTCATTCCTGACACTTTGGACCCTCTTCAGTTTGCCTATCGTCCCAATAGATCGACTGAAGATGCCATCTCTCATGTCCTCCACTCCTCCCTCACTCACATCGACAGCAAAAGTGGGAACTACGTAAGACTGCTATTTATTGACTATAGCTCAGCCTTTAACACCATAGTTCCCACCAAGCTAACCTCCAAACTCCTGGATCTCGGCCTGAATCCTTCTCTCTGCCACTGGATTGAGGACTTCCTCACTGGCAGGCCTCAGGTGGTGAGAATAGGCCAGTCCACCTCCACCTCCATCACCCTGAGTGTGGGAGCTCCACAGGGCTGTGTCCTGAGCCCCCTGCTCTACTCTCTACACGCATGACTGTTTGTCCACACACAGCTCCACCTCTATCATCAAATTTGCTGATGATACTGTTGTCCTGGGCCTCATTTCCAACAACAATGAGACGGCATACTTGGACGAGGTGGAGCATCTAACAGCATGGTGCCAGGACAACTGTCGCTCTCTGAATGTTGGCAAGACCAAAGAAATGATTGTGGACTTCAGGAAGAGACAGCAACGGACATACTCCCCCTCATGATCAGCGGGTCACCAGTAGAGAGAGTGAGCAGCTTCAAGTACCTGGGAGTAAACATCTCCGAGGACCTGACCTGGACTGCTCACATTCAGACACAGGTGAAAAAGCCAGGCAAAGACTGTACCACCTGGCGCCAGCTGAGGAAATTCAGGCTTTCACCAGCTATCCTGAAAACTTTCTATTTAGGGGCGATAGAAAGTGTTTTAACTCAGTGCATCACAGCGTGGTATGGGAACAGCACCAGTCATGACCGCAAAGCCCTGCAAAGAGTCGTGCGCTTATCCGGCGTATCTCAGGGTCAGCTCTCCCGCCTCTGCAGGACGTCTACACCAAACGCTGCAAAGGTAGAGCTACCAAGATCATCAAGGACTCTAATCACCCTGCAAACCCTCATTTCACGCTGCTACCATCTGGTAGCGCTTCCGAAGCCTGATGGCCAAAACTGAGAGACTCAGGAGGAGCTTCTTCCCCAGGCCATCAGACTCCTGAACTCAGTCACTTAACATCACGTGACTTCACGCCAGGATAAACATCGATACACTGACATTGCACTGCACTTTCTGTTCTCGTTGTTACTGTGTAACAACCTGTCATAAACCTGTTTGCACATTATACTCTTTATACATTTGTTAACACATATTTATAAGTCTACAGTTTACTCACTGCAAAGTCTACTTCAATTATTTTATTCCACTTTATCCTTATTTGTTACCTTTTTTTTTTCTCTTGACTTGATTATTTATAATTCTACAGATATATATATATATATATATATATATATATATATATATATATATATATATATATATATATATATATATATATATAGATAGTACTTTTTATATCCTATTTCTATTATAATTTCTTCCTTGTGTTTTTAACTGTGAATTTGCACTGTCCATGGAGCGGACCTGTTTACATTTCACTGCCGGTTGTATATTCTGTATATAACTGTGTATGTGACAAATAAAACTCTTGAATCTTGAATCTTGACCCTGTCGCCGGTTCCCCACTGTTCCTTCCTTGGACCACTTTTGATAGATACTGACCACTGCAGACCGGGAACACCCCATTTTTCCTGCTCTAACACATCAACTTTGAGGACATACTGTTCACTTCCTAATATATCCCAGCCACTAACAGGTACCGTGATGAAGAGATAATCAGTGTTATTCACATCACCTGTCAGTGGTCATAATGTTATGCCTGATATATTAAAGATAAATATCTCATGACAAATTTGTGATTTCCACCAGGCTTCCTGGGTCAATGTATGGAAAATCTTCTCATGGACCAGGAGTTCTGGTTACTCTCCCTTGATCAGCATTCAGGAATTGAGATCTCAATTAAAGAGGATATACTAAATCTGATGTATAAAGGCTTTCTAATGCAAGAAGGTAATACATATTGCTTATGAATACTATACTTAATATGAATGAGAATAAAGCTACATTTTTATTAGTATTTGATTACAGAAATGGATTGGATATGTGAATATCACTGTTATTCGTAATTAAAATGTATTGTTTACTTTTGAGGATCTTTCTTTGGATGCTGCACAGCAAATCAGATGTTTGATAGCTCTACGTCAGGTAGCGACCTTTATTTGGAGAAGGGGGATATCGCCCTGTTTGAGCCTCCATTCCTAGGTTCAGGGTGGACAGTGCTGTCACTAGCAGACGGGTCTAGAGGAACCAAGCCCAAACCAGCTCTGGAGCCAGTCATACCCTTTCATGAGTATGTCACCTTCTGAATTTTATTTGAATTTATTGTCATAAAAATCAACAGAGCACCCAGAACTATGAACAATTAATTTTCTTTACTTCCTAAGGTGGTTTCTAAAGTCCTGCCCAGAGAGTGTATTAGTGGGTGGTGGAAAGGACACTAGTGACATTCCATTACAGATTGGTGAGAAAACGTTTAAATTATTGTACGTTATTATACTGTATATAAATTACCGTCCAAAAGATTGGGGTTGGTATGCTTTTGAAATAAGACTTTTATGGGCACCAAAGCTGCATTTATTTGATCATAAATACAGTAAAAACACTTAGATTTGGAAATAATGCAATGTGGACTGTTATTTATTCCTGTGATGGCAAAGCTGAATTTTCAGCAGCCATTACTCCATTCTTCAGTGTCACATGATCCTTCAGAAATCATTCTAATTTGCTGATTTGGTGCTCAAGAAATGTCTCGGTTATGTATGTAACCCTCGTTCCCTGAAGGAGGGAATGGAGACGTACGTCGGAACTGACCGACATATTGGGGATCATCTTCAGAGAACAAGCTGCTTCGAGTGTATAGAAAGAAGCCAATAACGTTGGCATGCGGTCCACACACTGCCCTGCAGCGAGGGTATAAATACGGAAGTGGAATACCGCATCCTCGCTTTTCCAACTGAGGAGCCGAAGTGACTCAACCCTTCAGCGGAAGCACAGCACCTGGCGACGGGACATACGTCTCCGTTCCCTCTTTCAGGGAACGAGGGTTACATACGTAACCAAGACGTTCCCTTTCAGTCGGTCACGTTCAACGTACGTCGGAACTGACCGATGAATTGGGGATCCTACAAACACGCCAGGGATGCTGGCCCTTCCATGTTGGGGCGAAAGCCAGGGCTCCAAACCGGGAAGGTCCGTCACAGCTGTTTTCCTGCAAGACCCACTCAGAGTGACTATTGGATAACGCTGGGAAAGCGTGCCCATCTCAGAAGATGGAATGCTGCGGAGCCACGTCCTTCAAATGGAAGGAGAGGTGGCAGAATACACATAGGGACTAGCCTATCAGGGGTCCCTAGCCCATCTCTTTCAGAGATGAAAGAGCGGGCTCTGTCAAGGGAAAGACACGGGGCTAGCTGAGTAGGGTAGCTGGTACCGTGGAGAATACACATATGGGGTTGCCGTAAGGGAACCGCTACATATGGACATCCAGCCTACACACGTTCCACAAGCATACGGGTGTAGGGCTGGCGTCAGACGGCAGCCACGTCTGACACCGAAAGGGTGACGGAGGAGCTCGACAGGGTTTGCCATTGCTGGGGAACACAACTGGAGAAGAATAGACGCACGTATCCGGCCCAGGGGGCGGGAGTGGCGTTGCAAGCCGACACAAGAACGGGTACTTCGCGCTTACCGGCCACTAGGTACGCTATAGGCACACGGAGGCTATAAAATCTAGCGAACGTGTTAGGTGGTGTCACCCAGCTTACAGCTCAACAAATGTCTGCCAGCGAGGCACCTTGAGCCAACGCCCAGGATGAAGCGACACTCCTAGTTGAGTGTGCTCGCACCCCGAATGGGCAAGGCACGTCTCACGACTGGTACGCTAAGACGATAGCATCCACTATCCAGTGGGCTAACCTCTGCTTGGAGACCGCCTTTCCCTTCTGCTGGCCTCTGTAACAGACGAAGAGCTGCTCTGAGGTTCTGAAGCTTTGAGTCCGGTCAATATAAGTGCGCAGGGCGCAGACGGGACACAAAGCTAGGGCACTGCCTCCTCCGAAGGCAGCGCTTGCAGGTTCACCACCTGGTCCCGGAAGGGAGTGCTGGGAACCTTGGGCATATATCCGGGCCAGGGTCTCAGGCCTGAGTGTTCCAGGGTGGGGCGGAGTGAGGGGGAGAAGGCCCGGGGCCGTCACACACTGCCAACCTGACCCTCTCGGGGCCCAGGGAGGGAGGAAACTCTGAGAATGTGGGTACCACTGGACTCCAGAGAGCCATATTCCACTTCCATATTTATGCCAACTTTATTGGCTCGTTTCTATACACTCAAAGCAGATTGGTCTCTGAAGATGATCCCCAATTCGTCGGTCAGTTCTGACGTACGTCGGACGTGACCGACTGAAAGGGAACATTTCTTATTATTATTAATGTTAAAAAGTGCTATGCTGCATAATATTTTTGTGGAAACCGTGATACTTTTTTCAAGATTCTTTGAAGAGAAAGTTCAAAAGAACAGTGTTTGTTTGAAAAAACTTGAACAATGTAGTCTTTACTGTCACTTCATATAATGCATCTTTTTAGAATAATAGTATTAATTTATTCTCTTTTAATTTCAACAAGTACTACATGTTACTAAAGATAAATAACTAAAAACTACAGATGAAGTATATTGCATTGGATATTATGTACAAGACTGACAACTGAAAGTATAGAGGAAGGATATTAAATGAACAAAATCACAAAATTGCAGGGAAAATAAAAATACAACTTTGATATGTGTAAAAAAGAAAAAAGGTTGCTGTAATAAATATGCACATTAGATTTGTCACTTGCAATCCTTATGGTTTGAATAGTATAATTGTATAAGAATAGAAAAGCAGTAGAGCAAGAAGCTTTAAAGTAGTTCACTTTAAAATGAAAATTAGCCCGTGCTTTACTCTCCCTCAAGTCATCCTAGGTGTACATGACATTCTTCTTTCAGATGAACACAATCGGAGTTATAGTAATAAATATCCAGATGCTTCCAAACATCTTCTGAAGCGAATCCATGGGGTTTTGCAGAAAGCGTAATGCCTCTTACAGTTCAAAAGGCTTATACTACGTTCTAGTAATATGTTGCATCAGTTACGTTTTCTTCATAAGTTGAATACAGAAGGCGGTCTGTTGGAAGCAAGATATTTTACTTTATAACCCCACTTCAGAAGGCCTTTATTAACTCTCCGGAGCCGTGTGGATGTTTATGATGGATGCATGTGCTTTTTTGAGCTTCAAACTCAATGGACCCCGTCACTGCCATTATAAAGCTTGGAAGTGTCAGGATATTTATTAATATAAATTATGTTCATCAGAAAGAAGAAAGTCATATAAACCTAGGATGGATTGAGGGCGAGTAAATCATGGGGTAATTTTAAAGTGAACTACTCCTTTAAAACTAAAGAAATAATAATGAATAGAAAATGATAGAGGATCAAAAATCTGTAGGCTCTACTCTGAGATTTATATATGTAGAAGATTAATATACTACAGAATATAACTCGATGGGATTTTTTTAGACTTAAAGCTGTATATCTTTTATTTTAGTCATTTAATTTTTTCATAACAGTGCAGCATTGTTATCATCAGTCAACTAACTTAACTCAACCACAACTGTAACAATATCTCACACAGCAGTAGGGGTCTGTGAGACCACAGAAGACTATGAAGCTGATGGACCAGATGAACTGAGTTTCCAGGCTGGTGAACGTATCATCATCATGGGCCTGCTGGTAGCCTGTTTTGAATGGTTTATGGGAAAATCAGAGAAAACTGGGGATATGGGACTTGTCAAAACCAACCTGGTCAAAGCAACCGGTTCATTTTGTGAGTAAGTGCTAGCGTGATTTTATGAATATATTAATTTGTTTGTTCACAGTTTGGTAACACTTTATTTTGATTGTCTAAAATGGACTTTCTACTATACACTCACCTAAAGGATTATTAGGAACACCATACTAATACTGTGTTTGACCCCCTTTCGCCTTCAGAACTGCCTTAATTCTATGTGGCATTGATTCAATAAGGTGCTGAAAGCATTCTTTAGAAATGTTGGCCCAAACTGATAGGATAGCATCTAGCAGTTGATGGAGATTTGTGGGATGCACATCCAGGGCACGAAGCTCCCGTTCCACCACATCCCAAAGATGCTCTATGCTCTGAGATCTAGTGACTGTGTATATTTTAGTACAGTGAACTCATTGTCATGTTCAAGAAACAAATTTGAAATGATTCGAGCTTTGTGACATGGTGCATTATCCTGCTGGAAGTAGCCATCAGAGAATGGGTACATGGTGGTCATAAAGGGATGGACATGGTCAGAAACAATGCTCAGGTAGGCCGTGGCATTTAAACGATGCCCAATTGGCACTAAGGGGCCTAAAGTGTGCCAAGAAAACATCCCCCACACCATTACACCACCACCACCAGCCTGCAAAGTGGTAACAAGGCATGATGTTCTCATTCTGTTTACGCCAAATTCTTGACTCTACCATCTGAATGTCTCAACAGAAATCGAGACTCATCAGACCAGGCAACATTTTTCCAGTCTTCAACTGTCCAATTTTGGTGAGCTTGTGCAAATTGTAGCCTCTTTTTCCTATTTGTAGTGGAGATGAGTGGTACCCGGTGGGGTCTTCTGCTGTTGTAGCCCATCCGCCTCAAGGTTGTGTGTGTTGTGGCTTCACAAATGCTTTGCTGCATACCTCGGTTGTAACGAGTGGTTATTTCAGTCAAAGTTGCTCTTCTATCAGCTTGAATCAGTCGGCCCATTCTCCTCTGACCTCTAGCATCAACAAGGCATTTTTCGCCCACAGGACTGCCGCATACTGGATGTTTTTCCCTTTTCACACCATTCTTTGTAAACCCTAGAAATGGTTGTGCGTGAAAATCCCAGTAACTGAGCAGATTGTGAAATACTCAGACCGGCCCGTCTGGCACCAACAACCATGCCACGCTCAAAATTGCTTAAATCACCTTTCTTTCCCATTCTGACATTCAGTTTGGAGTTCAGGAGATTGTCTTGACCAGGACCAAACCCCTAAATGCATTGGAGCAACTGCCATGTGATTGGTTGATTAGATAATTGCATTAATGAGAAATTTAACAAGTGTTCCTAATAATCCTTTAGGTGAGTGTAAGTGACTTTGCAACTATTTCAACTAACTCTCATAATGGCTACATTATATATGCTAACACTTCATTTTTATGCTCCGCCAACAACAGACTAATGGTGTGTTCACACTTGGCATGTTTGGTTAGATTAAAACGAACCGTGGTGCGTTTGGTCTTTTGGTGCAGTTGGTCTGGTTGGTCCGTTACTACGGTTCATTTGAAAAAGTGTGAACGCTGCCATCCGAACCCTGGTGCGCCTCTAACAAGCAGAAAAGATAGGTCTCGGACGGTCTTTTTCCAAACAAACAGGTGTGGTTCGAATGTGAACGCAATGTGTGGACGCAACATGGACCAAAGTCATGCAATCCTAAAAAGGACAGAAGGCTCAAGCATACCTGTTTTTTCTCGTCATAATCGTGATGGTGCCAATCACAATTTAATACAGGCATCAGAACCGTGTCTCCTCACAGTAGATCTTCGTTTGTGTATGCGAAATGGAGGGATTTTCCGTTTTGACTCCTTTACACATTTTATAAGCTCTTCACAAGTTCTCAGCTGATCAAAATGCATGTAGGCTACGCACGTACAATGAACACATTAGCCCACAGCATTGTTTCGGATGTTCTATAAGTTCCATCACAAAATATGTGACCCAAGCTTACCCCTGCTGACCTCAGGTTGTAAACATATCCCTAAGCCTTAAAGGTGGGGTAAGTGCTTTCTGGTAACCAATGTTGATATTTCAAAACACCAAAACAAACACGCCCCTACCCCAAAGGGGTCTCTCGCCCCTATTTTGATAGCTCCACCCCACACATATGTACGCAGCAACTATGGTGGAATCTGCTGTGCAAGCCGGCCAAGGATATGAGATCATCAATAAGTGAAAGCAATGTGTGTTACTAAGGTAATCCAGGTCAAATGTTCAATGAAAAAGTCATCCCTTCCATCCCAAAAATACAATTCTCATGAACAACTCGATAGCATGAGCACGACAGTCCAACTAACGAATATATTCAATTATGACAAGATTAGAGGGTTATATCGATCACTAAAAAAGGACCCAAAGGAAACAAACATATATTAGGAGTTTGTCTTACTTTTCAGACACACTGCGAGCTGACGCTTGAAACAGACAGTGGTGTATAGGATGTGGAAATGAATAGGTCTTTATCGTCGCTGAAGTGAACGACGATACGATTGCAAATGGACAAACAAGCGAACACGACACACAAGCATACTCAAGCAAAAGCCAGCATATATTAGTTCTGTGAAACAAAACAAAGCCAATCTCAGCATCCGATTGCAGGCCTTAGCGTGTTTTTTTATCTGCCATCTCTCCCTTTCTGTTGTCGCTCGGCTAATGTCCGTCCTGTGTTGTGTCTTTTGAATGAGTAATGTCTTGAAAAATGTCTTTTGCACGGAGCGATCTCCTCACCATCATTAGCAGACACGCCCCTTACTGCTGACTGGCTACAATTTGTTTTGGTACTCGGCCGAGACACTTTTATAAAGCATTTTTGAAATAACACTTACCCCACCCCAAGGTTTGATTTCTTTAGGCTCGGTGTTAAATGTCAATTTGAACGCTAAGCAGACCAGGACTAAATGGGGTTTTTTTTGGCCCAGACCAAACAAACAAACTAGAAGTGTGAACACACCCCAAGTTAATATTGCAACTATGTCAACTTATTCTACTAACCCAAACCCTAACCTAACATTCTACTAACACTCTAATGAGAGTTAGTTGACGTAGTTGCAAATTTATTTATAGTAGAATCTAAAGTGCAACCCACAGTTTTACTCATGATAACTTTATCTTGTGCTTACATCACAGATCATCTGACATTTTCTTGAAAGACGAGGACAGACAAATTATTGCCTTGGATCAGGACAAAATTAAAGAGGAGACCATTTCTTTATTGAAGAAAATATGCCAGTGTGATATTGGCACAAACTACAAACTTGGTAAGGCTCACTGGTTTTTGAATCTTAACATTTTAGCATTTATAAATTAAGTTTTATTTGCTTTCACAATAGTATCTGATTTATGAAAAGCATTTGTCAAGAAAAAAAAAAAAAAAAAAAAAAGAGGATGGTGTTCCTAACAGAGCTAATGGTCTCCACAGAGGTAGAATTACAGGCACAAAGAAACTATGACAACACAAAACACGTCAACTAAAGTCTTGTAAATATCCTGGTCGTAAGCTTTTCTTTTGTGTGGTGTAAACACAGAACCTAAACCACCTCTATTGTTCCACCTTTGGGAAACTGAACAGAAGATTAGGAAACTAATTTATCACTGCGAGAACTAGTGACCTATACAATAAAATGCCAAAACAAGCAACACATCAGTATTCATTGTAAATGAAAAATAGTAGTCTTGACATGGTGGACGTATTAAAAAGCTCATAAATCAGTACAGAAAAATCAGCTCGTCCAGGGAAGAACTCGTGGCGCCCTGAGACCAGAAATCGCATTGCTGGAAATGCTGTTGTTCTCCCTAATATAAAGAGATTCAAGAGATTCAAGAGTTTAATTGTCACATACACAGTTATATACAGAATATACAACCGGCAGTGAAATGTAAACAGGTCCGCTCCATGGACAGTGCAAATTCACAGTTAAAAACACAAGGAAGAAATTATAATAGAAATAGGATATATAAATATATATAATAAATATATATATATATATATATATATATATATATATATATATATATATATATATGTCTATATCTGTAGAATTATAAATAATCAAGTCAAGAGAAAAAAAGGTAACAAATAAGGATAAAGTGGAATAAAATAATTGAAGTAGACTTTGCAGTGAGTAAACTGTAGACTTATAAATATGTGGTTAACAAATGTATAAAGAGTATAATGTGCAAACAGGTTTATGACAGGTTGTTACACAGTAACAACGAGAACAGAAAGTGCAGTGCAATGTCAGTGTATCGATGTTTATCCTGGACGTGAAGTCACGTGATGTTAAGTGACTGAGTTCAGGAGTCTGATGGCCTGGGGAAGAAGCTCCTCCTGAGTCTCTCAGTTTTGGCCATCAGGCTTGGAAGCGCTTACCAGAAGCGTGAAATGAGGGTTTGCAGGGTGATTAGAGTCCTTGATGATCTTGGTAGCTCTACCTTTGCAGCGTTTGGTGTAGGCGTCCTGCAGAGGCGGGAGAGCTGACCCTGAGATACGCTCAGATACTCTTTGCAGGGCTTTGCGGTCATGACTGGTGCTGTTCCCATACCACGCTGTGATGCACTGAGTTAAAACACTTTCTATCGCCCCTAAATAGAAAGTTTTCAGGATAGCTGGTGAAACCCTGAATTTCCTCAGCTGGCGCAGGTGGTACAGTCTTTGCCTGGCTTTTTTCACCTGTGTCTGAATGTGAGCAGTCCAGGTCAGGTCCTCGGAGATGTTTACTCCCAGGTACTTGAAGCTGCTCACTCTCTCTACTGGTGACCCGCTGATCATGAGGGGGAGTATGTCCGTTGCTGTCTCTTCCTGAAGTCCACAATCATTTCTTTGGTCTTGCCAACATTCAGAGAGAGACAGTTGTCCTGGCACCATGATGTTAGATGCTCCACCTGTCCAAGTATGCCGTCTCATTGTTGTTGGAAATGAGGCCCAGGACAACAGTATCATCAGCAAATTTGATGATAGAGGTGGAGCTGTGTGTGGACAAACAGTCATGTGTGTAGAGAGTAGAGCAGGGGGCTCAGGACACAGCCCTGTGGAGCTCCCACACTCAGGGTGATGGAGGTGGAGGTGGACTGGCCTATTCTCACCACCTGAGGCCTGCCAGTGAGGAAGTCCTCAATCCAGTGGCAGAGAGAAGGATTCAGGCCGAGATCCAGGAGTTTGGAGGTTAGCTTGGTGGGAACTATGGTGTTAAAGGCTGAGCTATAGTCAATAAATAGCAACGTAGTTCCCACTTTTTCTGTCGATGTGAGTGAGGGAGGAGTGGAGGACATGAGAGATGGCATCTTCAGTCGATCTATTGGGACGATAGGCAAACTGAAGAGGGTCCAAAGTGTCAGGAATGAAGGCGCAAATGGTGTTTTTAATGAGTCTCTCAAAGACCTTCATGACTATAACGTGAGAGCCACTGGACGATAGTCATTTAGGCAAGAGGGTTTACTGTTCTTAGGGACAGGGATGATGGTGGATTTTTTGAAGGAGGTGGGGACCACAGATGTAGCGAGGACTCATTAAAGATAGATGTAAACAACCCGGGCGAGCTGATCAGCGCAGGACCGCAGAACACGACCTGAAATACCATCCGGCCCGGCAGCTTTCTGACGCGTCCACACGCTTTGAGTGCTCTCGAACTTCATCCTCTGAGACAGAGATCACGTGATTGTTGCTGCTCTGAGTAATTTCCTCAACGCGCCACTTGCGGAGTCGCGTTGCCGCGGTTACAGTCAAAGCGAGCATAGAAAGAGTTTAACTCGTTCACGAGCAACGGATCAGCGTTCACCTCTGCAGAGGATTTAGATCCAAAGGAGCAGATGGACCTCAGACCTTGCCACACATGCGCGCGAGTCGTTGAGTTGGAAATGAGACTCCACTCGGTCTTTATAACGGAGTTTTGCGGCTTTAACTGCTCGTCTGAGAGCATAGCAGGACGATCTGTATTCATTCATATTCCCTGAAAGGAGACCGGCGTTGTAAGCAGCAGTGCGTGCGTTCACTGCAGCGCGGATTGGAATTGTCCACCCACGGTTTCTGATTTGAGAAGGACGTTATTGTTATTGTTTTGCGTGGCTTGCTCTGTAAGCGTGTTGATGAAGCAAAGCGCCACGTCTGTGAACTAAACACGTCAGCTGAACTCGCTCGGAACATGTCCCAATCCACATCGCCCAGAGCTGCCTGTAGCGCGGTCTCTGAGTGGGGTGACCAACGCTTAACTTCCCGCCTCACCGGGGGTTCCTGGAGGAGCTTTTGTTTGTATTCGGGAGTGAGGAAAATGGCGGCATGATCCGATTTGCCAAACGCTGGAAGTGACCGCGCTTTATAGGCGTTCTTAAACGAGAGTAGCAGTGATCCAGTGTGTTTGCTCCTCGTGTGGGGCAGGAGACGTGCTGGTGAAAGTTTGGCAGGACTTTCTTTAGGTTTGCTTTGTTAAAATCGCCCGCGACAATGAATGCCGCGTCGGGATGTTGGTTTATGACGCCGCTGGCAACATCATGAAGGCCAGATAAAGCCAGCGCTGTGTCTGCCTGCGGTGGGATGTAAACGGCGGTCGCGACAACCGCAGAAAACTCCCTAGGCAGATAGAATGGGCGGCAGATGATTGTTAAATGTTCCAGATGAGGTGAGCAGGACCGCGAGAGAATGGTGATGTTCCTGGGGTCGCACCATGTGTAGAGACATGTGTAGTTCATGATTATGTTGCTCTGCTGTAATATTCAACCAATCTGATCAAAATGATGGTCTATTACCAACTACATTAACCAGAAGTCTAAATGCTATTGCATATTACAGTGGTTCTCAACACTGCACATTTTTAATGTCTCTCTTATATGACATGCTCATATCTGACCAGGGTTGGGAACCACTAGCATATGATTCAAGCTGTCTTAATTCGATGAAGGAAGGTAGCATTTTTTCGGCCACATACATCATTGAAGCTAACTAATTTCAGTAAAAACAACAACAAAAAAAAAAACATTACATTCCAAAGTCATAAAGAATTTACAACTACTTATCCTTCACAAGGAACAATGGTCCTACAACATATGCAGCCGACAAATGCGACCTCCGGAAGAGACACAGCCTCTGTAACATTGTAAGCTCTGCATTAGGGATTCTCATCTTTGGGCCTCGAGGTCCACTTTTCGAGTTTTGCCCCATCAAGAGCTGTGGCCGAAATCGCCCACTATACCCTTAAAAAGATAACTATTTGAGGGGACAGCCATTTGTAGTGGTGTCCGAAATCATAGTGCATGTTATCGAGTGCACTCATTCAATCCCACAAGGCACCATAATAATGAGTATAACAACCAATGTATACCCATAATGCACTGTGAGAGTCGGCGAGCCAAATTAATGTCTGACCAGATGATGTCGCCCACAGCTGAAGCATCCACCAATCTATTTTCCAAACCACTGGTCCAATGTGGAAACGGCATAATTTTATAGGGGTATAAGTTACTTTTAATTAATTATGAAATAATTTAATTAAGGTTTATACATGCTAGTTTCCATGACAGAGTTCAAGATAAATGTTTTCGTTACTACTGGAGCTGTCAGTTTGCTACGGTTTAAATAATTATTAAACAGCAAACACAAACTATGGAAAAGCAGCAGCCCTTCTGGCTTCACTCACTCGTTTTCATTCACTCCCTCAAGGGAACTGTATCAGTGGACTAATGTAAGGAATATTGAATGAGGGTATAGGGGGCGATTTTGGGCATAGACCTGGTCTTCAGGATTACTAGAAATAAGCATATTTACATACAGTTATAGGCATGTGACTTTGATCAAGGTTGGGGCTGAACTCTGCAGGAATGTGGATCTCGAGGGCCAGAGTTGAAAACCCCTGCTCTACACTGACCTGTCCTGAGGAAGCGATTTGGCCACATCCCTGACAACCGCTGTGGTTGCAAGCTTGTCCACTTCTGTAAGACGTAGATATGAACAGATGTTAAAGCTTTTAATTACATCATACAAACAAATATTTGCACATTTTGTACTATCAAATGAATTTTAAATGCAAAGTTTGGTGGAGGAACGTTAGAGGAACTGCAAAGTTTTACTATTAGTTTCTGTTTACTATTTCCTTTTAGTTTTATTGGCACACAACTGACAGACTTCAGCTTTAAAGTCAGCATGAGACACAAAGTTGCAATAGTCATATTGTCCAAGTGAAGTGGCTTCTTGAACAAGAAAAAAAAAAACATAGGGCAAGACTTGATTTTGCCCATGGGGATCATTGGATCATTGGATCATCGTGGACTGCGATTGCTGTGATCTCATGTGAGTGATAGGTTGTCCTGTCCTCGCACTAAAAAACACTTTAATAGAGCTGTCGTTGCAAGACGGAGGGGGAAGTACACATTTATAATAAATACTGCAATATTCCATTAAAAAAAAGAAGTGTCAATTTTGATTTTATGGTGACTTTAACTCAGGATATACTCCTATAACTCAGGTCAGAGTCTTACCTTCATCCCAGTCTTCATCACACACAGGTGCAGTCCAGGTGCTCAATGGGATTTGAAACTTGCAATCAGTCTTCTCACTGGCCACTTTTAACATTGAGAAAGGAGACTGTTATCAGCTGAATGTCGGGTTCATTATGCATGGGGTGTGTCTGTAGTAGTCCAATATTATGAAGGTGAAATGGTAAACCAGCTCTTACCGTAGGTCTCATTAACAGAGCATCGGTCCACACAGTTTGAGATGTGATGGGACAGCTCATGTTTTCTCATCAAGTGGCGTGCATTAAACGGACATGCCCATAATTCACCGACCAATTCAGGGTGATTCTAGAAATAATATTAAGATCACAGACATCTATCAGTACTCAATACTTTTAGTTTTAACATCATGATGAAACAGAAGTATTGACAGATCTTTTCTTCCATGTTGCGATTTTGACTAAAACAGATGATTGAAAAAGAAAAAAGTATAGGATAGAAACTTGGTTCTATTCATCAGTTATTGATTAGATGGAGGCAGATCTGAATGAAAGCTTGCAGACAATTGTAAAAAAAAAAATATATTTTTAAATAAATAAAAAGGGGTGGGGGGTGGAGTCCAATATGTGTCACCAGAGAGAAGTCTGCGTTCACTGAAAGCTCAAGTTTTGACATTTCGCTTAAACATTTTTTTTAAATGAAACATTTGCATAGATGAATTGTTCAAAAGATTGCATTTATAAAATAGATAGAGGGAATTTTCATTTCATGCTAAACTTAGTTATTGATTTAACATCAGCAGCTAGATTAGCATTATCAGCGCTTGCAATGCGCCACACGAATACTGGTAAATATGTAATAAATATTTAAGCCCAGAACATTTGGTTTTAATCCATCATCTGTCTAATGTGTCATTGAGTGCTACAGATTCCCTCATTCATTTTCATACAAGTAGACCGTTTACATTTTGTGGGCCTACATCTGGACTACTAGCATCTTTTTAGCACTTTAAGTTATGTAAAAAAATCAAAAAAAGCTTTAAATTTAAAGTCATCCTGTGATCCTTGCTAGTTGAGTTAGCTGTGTTAAAAATAAAGAAATAAACAATAACGGGTTAGTTTACAAATATTAGGCTACATTGACATCATCGTTGTCGTTAGATTTTCAATGGGATCTTAATTTACCTTAAATTTCTTACCCATGTTAAAAATTAAAAGTATTCAGATTACAAAAATATGCAGGAAACCTATGCATAAAATGGTCTAATGATAGTTTATTGCTGAACATTGTGGAGATGCGCAAATAAAGAAGTAGGCTAATAGGAATTTAGCTGTACTGTATAATCATCAGTTATTGATTAGATGGAGGCAGATCTGAACACACACACACACACACACACACACCCTCCTGCATTTGATGAGGTGGTAGGGGAACCGGCAGGCCCGGATCAGATGATGTGGGTCATAGGGGCACACCAGCAGTTTGTCAGGGTTACAGAAATCTATGGAAAAATAAAGGCAACTGTAAACGCAAACCGAGGTCCGTCAATGTAAGCTGCGTATACTTTCGTGCGCATGTTATTGGCGCTTCATGCGTCTCTGCGGTTTTACCTTTAGGCTCTTCCCATCGTGGAGCTGAATCATCGTGAATCATCTCAGATTCGCTGCCTGCCTTCGACATCTCTGCCACACTGTCCTGCAGTTTAAATGCTAAAACACAATGTGATATAATGGCATTATCACTAAAAGCAGACACGTACATGTCGCGGCCCACGGGGCTCAACAAAACAAAACTTTTGTGATGGTAGTGAGAAAATAATACTTTAGATTTCGCTGGGTTTTTTTTTTTTTTTTAACCGTGCTGGTGATTCGTGTTCACATACAAATTACATACAGACAGCATACAGGGTCACAACAGGTTTTAACTTACCAAGATGTGTCGTTTAGTTCAGCCGTGTAATCAATAACAGTTCTAGAAGCACCTGAAGTGACTTACATTAGTCAGCCACTTGAGGCGCTAAAGAGTAACTAAATGAAGTAACGTGACAGGAAAGACTTGGCTTTATGGCTTTAAATTTCTATTTCTCTCTTAATTCTGTCTCCTTTTAACAATTTTTTGTTTTACGTACCACAGATCTGGCAAAAGAAATTCCAGGATCAGTTCAAAGTAAGTTCTATCTATCTATCTATCTATCTATCTATCTATCTATCTATCTATCTATCTATCTATCTATCTATCTATCTATCTATCTATCTATCTATCTATCTATCTATCGTAATATATTAAATATTCCATCCATCCATCCATCATCACATAATGTATGAAGTATACCATCCATCCATCAAGTAATATATGAAATATATCATCCATCCATCATCCACCCATTACATAATATATGAAGTATACCATCCATCCATCACATATGAAGTATACCATCCATCCATGCGTTTTTAGTAATTAAACATTTTAATTACTAGAATAACGCTTAGTATGGGCTAAATACAAACCCGATTCCAAAAAAGTCGGGACACTGTGCAAATTGTGAATAAAAACAGAATGCAATGATGTGGAAGTTTCAAATTTCAATATTGTATTCAGAATACAACATAGATGACATATCAAATGTTTAAACTGAGAAAATGTATCATTTTAAGGGAAAAATAAGTTGATTTTAAATTTCATGGCATCAACACATCTCAAAAAAGTTGGGACAAGGCCATGTTTCCCACTGTGTGGCATCCCCTCTTCTTTTTATAACAGTCTGCAAACGTCTGGGGACTGAGGAGACAAGTTGCTCAAGTTTAGGAATAGGAATGTTGTCCCATTCTTGTCTAATACAGGCTTCTAGTTGCTCAACTGTCTTAGGTCTTCTTTGTCGCATCTTCCTCTTTATGATGCGCCAAATGTTTTCTGTGGGTGAAAGATCTGGACTGCAGGCTGGCCATTTCAGTACCCGGATCCTCCTTCTATGCAGCCATGATGTTGTAATTGATGCAGTATGTGGTCTGGCATTGTCATGTATGTTGTTCTAGAACTTGGATATACCTTTCAGCATTGATGGTGCCTTTCCAGATGTGTAAGCTGCCCATGCCACACACACTCATGCAACCCCATACCATCAGAGATGCAGGCTTCTGAACTGAGCGCTGATAACAACTTGGGTTGTCCTTGTCCTCTTTAGTCCGGATGACATGGTGTCCCAGTTTTCCAAAAAGAACTGGAAGAATGATAACTTCAAACTCAATTTTTCTCTGAGAAACTCCTTTCTGATATTGCTCCACTATTTTTGGCCGCAGCATTGGGGGAATTGGTGATCCTCTGCCCATCTTGACTTCTGAGAGACACTGCCACTCTGAGAGGCTCTTTTTATACCCAATCATGTTGCCAATTGACGTAATAAGTTGCAAATTTGTCCTCCAGCTGTTCCTTATATGTACATTTAACTTTTCCGACCTGTCCCAACTTTTGTGGAATGTGTAGCTCTCATGAAATCCAAAATGAGCCAATATTTGGCACAACATTTTAAAATGTCTCACTTTCAACATTTGATATGTTATATATATATTCTATTGTGAATAAAATATAAGTTTATGAGATTTGTAAATTATTGCATTCCTTTTTTATTCACAATTTGTACAGTGTCCCAACTTTTTGGCATCGGGTTTGTAAAATAATGATCTAATTTTATTTGAACAAATGTATGTATTATTTTATTCTCTGTCTTTAGACAAGACTCAAGAAGTGAACAATCTAAAACTAAAAGTCAACCACATTTTGAGTGAGGTATATGAGACTCAAAGAAATGAAGATTCATCAGTCAGCATCAAGCACCAGACGGAGAAAGAAGCTAATGATACAGAGGAATCCCAGGAAACCCCCCGTTTTTCTGTCTGCTCCGAGCAGGACAGCACCAGTCCAGATGGACATCATGCTCTCCTCTCATTCTTGAGCAGCCATGACCACCAGCCAGAGTTCATGCTCTTGTACAGCGCTTACCCAGAATTCCTCATCTCACATTTTGAGGGTCACTCTGATGAGGAGGATATAGTGGCGTATTTAGGCGTAGCCCGAGAACTGGCACGAAAGAAGCGCGTCTTGTGGGCGCAAAGCCGAATCTGTTTTCTTCTTGGACAGCTTTGTGCTGGGAGGTCAAAGTTCTCTCAAGCTCGGGTTTATTATGAGGAAGCCTTGAATGTACCCAGGGATTGTTTCACAGACATGTTTCTGCTTTCTGCCATTTACTCCAACCTGGCACTCATCTACCTAACACAGAAGAACCATGAAAAATTTTTCACTTTGTCAGAGCGCTTGTCTGCTTTGTTGATGGCTGTCCCTGATTGTTTGTTTGGCTGTGAGGACCCTGAGGTATTAAAGTATGTACTAAAAAAGGCCATCCTGGCCAAGAATCAACCTGCCGAGGCCAGAGCCTGCTTCATCCTGGCAAAGCTCCACCTTAAGCTTAACGACAGCATGAGTGCAATCCCGTTCATCGAAAGGCTTTTGATCCTTGCTGACGAGGTTCCTGAAGCATGTAATGAGACAGTGAGCCATGTTTTCCTGGTGTTAGCAAGACTCTACAGCGACCAGAGTCTGCTAAGTTTGGCTGAAAGCTGCGCACGACGAGCATCACTTCAGGTCAGTGTTACATGATAGTGGTTTCATAGAGCACTTAGATTAGATAAATGAAAGAAAAGATACTAATTTATTGCATTTATTGATTTTATTGAATATATATATATATATATATATATATATATATATATATATATATATATATATATATATATATATATATATATATATATATATATATATATATATTATATATATATTTAATTTATATTTAAATTTAAATATAAATATAAAATATACTGATCAGGCATAACATAACATTATGTTCCTAATATTGTGTTGGTCCCCCTTTTGCTGACAAAACAGCCCTGACCCGTCGAGGCATGGACTCCACTAGACCCCTGAAGGTGTGCTGTGGTATCTGGCACCAAGATGTTAGCAACAGATCCTTTAAGTCCTGTAAGTTGCGAGGTGGGGCCTTCCATGGATGAATGGACTTGTTTGTTCAGCACATCCCACAGATGCTCGATTGGATTGAGAAACCATTTTTACTTTGTGGCAGGGTGCATTATCCTGCTGAAAGAGGCCACAGCCACCAGGAAATACCGTTTCCATGAATGGGTGTACACGGTCTGCAACAATGCTTAGGTAGGTGGTAGGTTTCAAAGTAACATCCACATGGATGGCAGGACCTAAGGTTTCCCAGCAGAACATTGCCCAAAGCATCACACTGCCTCTGTCGGCTTGACTTCTTCCCATAGTGCATCCTGGTGCCACGTGTTCCCCAGGTAAGCGACGCACATGCACCCGGCCATCCATGTGATGTAAAAGAAAACGTGATTCATCAGACCAGGCCACCTTCTTCCATTACTGTGTGGTCTAGTTCTGATGCTCACGTGCCCACTGTTAGAGCTTTCTGAGGTGGACAGGTGTCAGCATGGGCACCCTGACTAGTCTGAGGCTATGCAGCCTCATATGCATTAAACTGCGATGCACTGTGTATTCTGACACCTTTCTATCAGAACCAGCATTAACTTCTTGAGCAATTTAAGCTATAGTAGCTTGTCTGTTTGATTAGACCACATGGGCCAGCCTTCGCTCCCCACGTGCATCAATGAGCCTTGGCCACCCATGACCCTGTTGCCGGTTCCCCACTGTTCCTTCCTTGGACAACTTTTGATAGATACTGACCACTGCAGACCGGGAACACCCCACAAGAGCTGCAGTTTTGGAGATGCTCTGAGCCAATTGTCTATCCATCACAATTTGGCCCTTGTCAAACTTGCTCAAATACTTATGGTTGCCCATTTTTCCTGCTTCTAACACATCAACTTTGAGGACAAAATGTTCACTTGCTGCTTAATATATCCCACCCACTAACAGGTGCCGTGATGAAGAGATAATCAGTGTTATTCACTTCACCTGACAGTGGTCACCGGTCATGAAGGCTGTGTCTCATTTAATTTAATTTCGAAGGCTGCGTCCTCCGGAAGACACATCCTGTGAAGGATGATTCAATCTGATTCAATCAGAATTAACCGAGACATCCTTTGTAGGACACACAGGCAGGAAGTATCACATTGCTATGCCAACACGTTCAGCCTCGTATAACTTGAAAATGACTATGAAATGTTTCTTGCCTTGACAGCAAAATACTGTTCTAAACATTTAAAAAGCACTAAACACTAATAATCCTGTTTACCACAACTATCTATTTGAGGTATTACTGATTAAAAACAAAAACAAGCTTGAAACTACTTACATTTAAACACCACATTTACACTTGCATGTATATCTGGCAGTGGTGCCATTTTTTCAAATAATAAAAAAAAAAAACGGTTGTTAACGGTGACGCAAAGAATATATATACATGAAGAGTTCAGATACAAAAGCCTCTAAGTCTGTCTGACGTTGTTCTTTAAAATAAGCATTTTTGTCAGGCTTCCATCTATAGGTTTTTACCTAAGTACCGGTACTTCTGAATGGGCTGAGGCTGGGATTTAGTGGGTTTGAAGTATTTTATGTATTTTATGAATGTATACTATATGTGAAGCATTCACTCAGTATCATTATCTCATGGCTAGTAGTGGCTTTTAGAGGCTCACCTAACGGATTATTAGGAACATTCAATTTCCCATTAATGTAATTATCTAATCAACCAATCACATGGCAGTTGCTTCAATGCATTTAGGGGTGTGGTCCTGGTCAAGACAATCTCCTGAACTCCAAACTGAATGTCAGAATGGGAAAGAAAGGTGATTTAAGCAATCTTGAGCCGGTCTGAGTATTTCACAATCTGTTGAGTTACTGGGATTTTCATGCACAACCATTTCTAGGGTTTACAAAGAATGGTGTGAAAAGGGAAAAACCTCCAGTATACGGCAGTCCTGTGGGTGAAAATGCCTTGTTGATGCTAGAGGTCAGAGGAGAATGGGCCGACTGATTCAAGCTGATAGAAGTGCAACTTTGACTGAAATAACCACTCGTTACAACCGAGGTATGCAGCAAAGCATTTGTGAAGCCACAACACGCACAACCTTGAGGCGGATGGGCTACAACAGCAGAAGACCCCACTGGGTACCACTCATCTCCACTACAAATAGGAAAAAGAAGCTACAATTTGCACAAGCTCACCAAAATTGGACAGTTGAAGACTGGAAAAATTTTGCCTGGTCTGATGAGTCTCAATTTCTGTTGAGACATTCAGATTGTAGAGTCAGCATTTGGCGTAAACAGAATGAGAACATGGAACCATCATGCCTTGTTACCACTGTGCGTGGTGGTGGTGTAATGGTGTGGGGGATGTTTTCTTGGCACACTTTAGGCCCCTTAGGGCAAATTGGGCATTGTTTAAATGCCACGGCCTACCTGAGCATTGTTTCTGACCATGTCCATCCCTTTATGACCACCATGTACCCATTCTCTGATGGCTACTTCCAGCAGGATAATGCACCATGTCACAAAGCTCGAATCATTTCAAATTGGTTTCTTGAACATGCCAATGAGTTCACTGTACTAAAATGGCCCCCACAGTCACCAGATCTCAACCCAATAGAGCATCTTTGGGATGTGGTGGAACGGGAGCTTCGTGCCCTGGATGTGCATCCCACAAATCTCCATCAACTGCAAGATGCTATCCTATCAATATGGTCCAACATTTCTAAAGAATGCTTTCAGCACCTTGTTGAATCAATGCCACGTAGAATTAAGGCAGTTTGGAAGGCAAAAGGGGTCAAACACAGTATTAGTATGGTGTTCCTAATAATCCTTTAGGTGAGTGCGTGTATGTATATATATATATATATATATATATATATATATATATATATATATATATATATATATATATATATATATATTTAATTTAACTAAATTAAATCTAAAGTTAATTAATACAATTATTAATTTTTATTTAATTAATTTAAATTTAAATAAATAAAATTAACTACAATACAGTAAATACATTGATTTGTGCATTTATCCATTCTCTTTCACAGGTAGGAGCCATCGTATCACAGGAAATTTTTTTTTTTTTTTTTAAACTTAATAAATTAAAAATAAAATTAAAAATAACATAAAATTATTACTGTACATTTTATTTAATTAAATATAATTAAACAAATGTTGATTAATACAATTATTAAAGTTTTTTTATAATAATTTGAAATTGAATTCGAAAATGAATTAAATAAAAAATAAATAGGTAAATATTCAGTTAATTAAATAATATAATTTAGCTTTTATCCAGTCTCTTTCACAGGTAGAAGCCATAGTGTAAATTAAATTTAAATGATTTTTGTAATCCAATTATTACATTTTATTTAACTAAATTCAATTAATTTAAATTAAATGGGTAATTAATTAATACAATAAAAGATTAAAAAATGTAACCAGTTAATCAAATTAAATATATTTATTAGTGCATTTATTCATTCTCTATCACAGGTAGAAGCCAGTTTCACAGTTTAAATTTAATTTAAATAAAATAATAATAATTTAACTAAAAATTTAAAATGTAATACAATTATAACATTTTATTTAATTAAATCTGATTAAATTAAATAGTTAATTATTTTATACAAAAAAAAAAAAAAAATATATATATATATATATATATATATATATATATATATATATATATATATATATATATATATATAATATATAAATTGAACAAATGAATCCAATTAAATAAACTTATTTGTGCATTCATCCATTTTTCACAGGTAGGAGCCACCGCTTCACACTGTCTTTGTGGTGTCTCGCTGTTGATGGAAAATGCATCAGAGCTGTATGGAGTGGCCATCCCAACACAAGTGGCTCCATACCTGACCCGTGCCACTGCTTTAGTTTCCCCCGGCAAGGAGCCTGCGCTGAGTCATGTCCACGCTCTGTGTTTGTCTTGGCTCTTCCATAGACACAGCAAGCCCGACAGAGCTGTTCGCTACATGCTCACCGTCCTCGACCACAGCAGCATGTCCAGCATTGGTCAGTCAGACACTACTGCTGCTCTCATATGGATGGCGTGGCTGCACATCTGCAACCAGCAACCCGGCACCGCTCTGGAAGTGCTAGATGCTGTGCTGTCATCACTGCCCGAGCACTGTACCACGCAGCTGGAAGGTGTGGTTTACAACATGCGGGCCATTTCATACAGACATTCAGCGGACATCCGACAGGCAGCTGAGAGTTACCGGGCTGCAATCGAGATATGCGAGGAGTTTGAGGACAGACATAACTGGGCCATAGCGTTGGCCAACTGTGGATTCATGTGTTTGCAAATCAAGGCAAAAAGATTGGCAGAAGAATACCTCACTCAGTCAGTGGAGCTGTTCTCTGAGCTGGACGATGAAGGGCATGAACTCAGTTTTATTTCAGTGCTTCTTGAGTTAGGGAAACACTTTATTTCCCAGGGAAAACATGAGAATGGGAAGATCTACTACGAATGGGCCCTGCTGACTGCCATGTACATCGATCACATGGATAGTAAGTCTTTATCATGTCTGTGGTCACTGGAAGCATTATCTCTACCAGTATCTAGAACATCATGAAGACAGAAGTTTGTAGTAAGACATTAGAGTTGGATTTTTGTTTCTGGTTGTATTTAAAGCCAACATGAAATCACAACTGACTCTTTACTTTCTTAAAGCAATAGTTCACCCAAAACTATACATTCTCATTTTGTTGCTTTCATTCATCTTCAAAGCTCAAATGAAGATGTTTTTAATGAAACCTAAAAGATTTGAGAGCATTCCATCTAAACGTTGATGCTTCAAAAAGTTCATAAAGACTTTGTAAATGCAACCCATATTATTCAAGTGTATTAATCCAAGTCTTCTGAAAAGACATAATGACTTTATGATGAACAGGTTTCATTTAAGCATTGATCAGCGCAAATCAAATATGGACAACAGAAGCTTGTACTTGCTTGATGTGCGAGAATAAACCTTATTGGTTCTTATGCAAGCTCCAACATTGTGTCTTGTGTGTCAAGCAAGCATGTTTGAGCTGCTGTTTACCATAATGTGCTAATTCTATGTCCGATCAGTGTTGATATGTTAGTAAAAACTTAAATTATATCTGTTAATCATATAGGCCCAATTTCACAGACAGGGCTTAGATTAAGACAGGATTAGGCTTTAGTTCAATAATAAGGCATTTAAGTAGCTTTTATAAACATTCCTTACAAAAAACAATTACTGGTGTGCTTGAGACACAACAATGGCAGTGACATTTAAGATATGTTAGGTGCAAGTTGCTTTTAGTTAAAACCGCTCAAGCATGCATTTTAGTCTGGGACCAGGCTTAAGCCTTGTCTGTGAAAGCGGACAAGTTATTGTGTTGTCTTGGATTAAACTGCTTGATTCATTATTACATTTTTTTTAAATAAAAATTTTTCATTAAATTTAAAAAAAAATTTCATACATTTATTTTATCAACTTTTTTGAAGGGTCAGAAGAGTTTTGGTGTTACGAAATCTCTCAGGTTTCATTAAAAGTATCTTCATTTGTTTTTTGCAGATGAATGAAAGTTTTAAGCCACGGTTACACTAAACGTGAGCATGTGAAATTTCTTTGGACACTGGTCATGATATGACGTCATGCTGCGCAGCTTCTTTTTATAAACATGAATTCAACTAATAGTAATACCTTTAAAATGTAAAAAATATACAATCTCCTCGACTTTACTGCAAAAATATCATTCATTTAATTCAGCCAAGAGGTCCCGCCATGACGTATTGATCTTCTATTGATCACACGACTTCACGTGATGCGAATTCGCAGGTCAGTGTTCTCAAACTTGAACTTTGGAACACCGAAATGCTAAACTTTTTGCATGAGCTTGTGTTTCCTGTCTGATGCATTTACATTCGTTTGAATGGAAGTCAATGGAACGAAAAGTGTAGTGTGACCACCCCTTTATTAGTTTGGCATAAAAGTGTGTAATTGATAATAAGATACGACATGACATGATAAAAATGATTCTGAATGCATTTAACTTGCTCCGACTCTCAAACGACTTTCCTTTTCAGCTGATGTCACAGCCCTTCCCCTCCAACCACTTGACTACATTACATGCCCACTTTTCATGATCCAGTCAGTTCCATTAGATACAATTGATTACCATAAATTTTAGTATTGGTATTGTATACTATAGTTTTTGGGATGGTCTATTTTCAGGTATGCTGGTCACATGATACCTTCATGCCTCAAAAAATATATTCTTAGGGGATGTTACATGACACAATTTTCAAAAAAAAAAAAAAAAACATTTTGGCCACTCATTTACATATTTACTCATTTTGAGGGCCTGAAAATGTCTCCATGTAAACAACAAAAAAAACTAATTTGTGAAAATATAGCATGCAGATTACGTGTTCAGTCTGGTCTTTACAAATTGGCATCGCCAACTACTGGCCTGGCATACATAACACAGCATTTTTAGTTGTTTTCGCGGATGTGAACAGGGATCGTTTTGACAGCATTTTCGTCTGTACGTGAAAAACTTGTCATGAAAACGTAGTATACTAGAATTTTGGGATGGTCTATTTTCAGGTTTGCTGGTCAGCAGACTTATACCTTAATGCCCTAAAAATATATTCTTATTTGTTGGACAACAGGCCAGCTGCAAGCCACATGTCACCTGTGTCAACTATACGAAGACGTGTGTCCAGATGAAGCCCAGTGTATCATCTACAACAAGCACCAGCTGAACCTTGTCCAGCGGATAGGAGACAAGAGCTTAGAGGGAGATATACTGGAGAAGATCAGCCAGCTGTACCTGAAGCTGGCCACCGAGAAGTGAGACCTGCCCTTGATAACATTTAAAAAAGATTAACAGCAATTGCAATGCATTAAAGGCATAGTTCATGCAAAATAATAATAATAATAATAATAATAATAATAATTAAAATATAATATATATATAATATATATTGTCATAATTTACATCAATTGGCTTTCTTCTGTGGAACATAAATGAAATGCCATCACAATGAAAGTCAATGGTCACTCAAACGGGTTACCAACATTCTTCAAAATATCTTCTTTTGCATTCTGCAAAAGAACGGATACAGGTTTAGAATGACATGAGGGTGTGTAAATGATGAAATAATTGGGTAAACTATCCCTTTAATGTTGAAAGTGTTCAAATATAATAAAGTACTCATGCCATTTGTGTATCCAGGAAGGACATGGTAGTTTAGCCCTTTAAAGTAGTAAAGTTAGTTAAAGGTAGTTAAAGTTCTTTCATTAATAATGAGTCAGCAGGAAGACATCATACATTATTAAAAAGACTGCAGACAGCCTTACTAAAATTCTTGGTCATGTCATCTCACAGAGCCAATAGAGCTGCTTTAGATTACACCAAACAGAGTCTGGGCATCTTCATCGACTTGGGCAGGAAACGTAAGGAGGCTCATGCCTGGCTACAGGCAGGGAAGATTTACCACATCCTCCAACAGACAGAGCTAGTGGACCTCTACGTGCAGGTGACAACTGCCTTCATTCAGCGCTCCTTCCCTGCATTCTTTGGAGCTACTGTGATTGGAACTACTCTCACCTAAAGGATTATTAGGAACACCTGTTCAATTTCTCATTAATGCAATTATCTAATCAACCAATCACATGGCAGTTGCTTCAATGCATTTAGGGGTGTGGTCCTGGTGATTTAAGCAATTTTGAGCATGGCATGGTTGTTGGTGCCAGAAGGGCCAGTCTGAGTATTTCACAATCTGCTCAGTTACTGGGATTTTCACGCACAACCATTTCTAGGGTTTACAAAGAATGGTGTGAAAAGGGAAAAACATCCAGTATGCGGCAGTCCTGTGGGCGAAAATGCCTTGTTGATGCTAGAGGTCAGAGGAGAATGGGCCGATTGATTCAAGCTGATAGAAGAGTAACTTTGACTGAAATAACCACTCGTTACAACCGAGGTATGCAGCAAAGCATTTGTGAAGCCACAACACGCACAACCTTGAGGCGGATGGGCTACAACAGCAGAAGACCCCACCAGGTACCACTCATCTCCACTACAAATAGGAAAAAGAGGCTACAATTTGCACAAGCTCACCAAAATTGGACAGTTGAAGATTGGAAAAATGTTGCCTGGTCTGATGAGTCTCGATTTCTGTTGAGACATTCAGATGGTAGAGTCAGAATTTGGCGTAAACAGAATGAGAACATGGATCCATCATGCCTTGTTACCACTGTGCAGGCTGGTGGTGGTGGTGTAATGGTGTGGGGGATGTTTTCTTAGCACACTTTAGGCCCCTTACTACCAATCGGGCATCGTTTAAATGCCACGGCCTACCTGAGCATTGTTTCTGACCATGTCCATCCCTTTATGACCACCATGTACCCATTCTCTGATGGCTACTTCCAGCAGGATAATGCACCATGTCACAAAGCTCGAATCATTTCAAATTGGTTTCTTGAACATGACAGTGAGTTCACTGTACTAAAATGGCTCCCACAGTCACCAGATCTCAACCCAATAGAGCATCTTTGGGATGTGGTGGAACGGGAGCTTCGTGCCCTGGATGTCCATCCCATAAATCTCCATCAACTGCAAGATGCTATCCTATCAATATGTGCTTTCAGCACCTTGAATCAATGCCACGTAGAATTAAGGCAGTTCTGAAGGTGAAAGGGGGTCAAACACAGTATTAGTATGGTGTTCCTAATAATCCTTTAGGTGAGTGTATATGTGGGGGATCACGTATTGAGCGTAAACTCAAATTCAGCATTTAAATCAAATTGAAATATGATTAATTGAACTTTGTGTTAAATCTAATTTGTCTGTATGCATTGACTGAGAGTCTAAACAACACACACCACTACCACCTCCTTCAATACTTTTTAATAGCATCTAGGATACACCTCACACTCTCAGAAAAAAAGGTACAAAAGCTGTCACTGTCACTGGGTTTTGTCCTTTTTTGTCATACTAGTTTTTGTTCTATTTTCTATTTAGCATCAATTTATTTTTATTTCAGTTTTAGATTTAGTGATTTTAATACTTTAACTTAAACTGAATTATTTCATAATATTTTTAAGATTATTTTAACAACATTTATATTTTATTTTGTTTTTAATAGTTTTAGGTTAAGTTAACAATAACAACACTGCTGCACAGCTATAGTCTAGACAAAATGTTAAGTATTCAAAATATAAAATATTTTGATTTGTTTAACATTTTTGGTCTCTAAAAATTTCCATACTTCTATTTGTATTGTTTCATAATTTTTATGACTTAAATGTGAAAAAATGGTAATAATACGGTCTGACTAGGCAACCGCTCCAGGTAAACCCTACGTTATGAGGACAAAATGTCCCCACAAAGATGGCAATACCCGAAATCCTTGGTCCCCATGAGCAAAACGGCTTATAAATCAGACTAAATTATGTTTTTTGAAAATGTAAAAATGCAGAAAGTTTTCTGTGATGGGTAGGTTTAGGGTTAGCGGATAGAATATAGAGTTTGTACTATATAAAAATCATTATGTCTATAGAAAGTCCCCATAAAACATGAAAACACAATGTGTGTGTGTGTGTGTACATGTTTTTCTATCCTGGTGGGGACTTCAACCTGAATGCACACTGTCTCATGGGGACTCATGTCACCGTGGGGACCTAAATTGAGGTCCCATTAAGAAACAAGCTTATAAATCATACAGAATTAGTTAGTTATTTTAGGGGTAGGGTTAGTGTAAGGGGATAGAATACACAGTTTGCACAGTATAAAAACCATTACGTCTATGGAGAGTCCCTACAAAGAGAGTAAACCAGACAAAACCACATAAACCAGTGTGTGTGTGTGTGTGTGTGTGTGTGTGTGTGTGTGTGTGTGTGTGTGTGTGTGTGTGTGTGTGTGTGTGTGTGTGTGTGTGTGTGTGTGTGCGTGTGTGTGTGTATCATTAATAGGGAAACAAGCAATTTGACTGCATGCCATCTAAAAGTTTCATTTCCTATGAAAAATTGCTTGACCTTTCTCTATGTAACAGGTAGCCCAGGACATGGCCTTGAGCACAGGAGACACACTCTTCACCCTGGAGATGTTGGAGGCAGCTGGGGATGTTTTCTTCAACAGTTCACAGGACAGAGAAAAAGCCATCTGTTTTTACAGGGTAGGTCATGCACACATTGTTGAGGAAGAGGGAGGTCTTTCGCACTGTGTTGTTATTGTACTCTGTGAATGTCAAGTCCCTGTCATTTCCTTTTTCTTTATTACAGGATTTTTTATTAGAAAACATTCATCACAATCATAATTCTTCACTGTGTTTGTGCTAAGAATGTGTGTATCTGTGTGTTTTTAAGGACCGAGCCCTTCCCATCGCAGTGAAGACGAGCAGTGTGCGCTCTCAGCTTCGGCTGTGTAATAAGCTTTCAGAGCTCCTGCTGCAGCTGGGACAGTGTTCAGAGGCCATTGAGTACACTCAAACTGCATTAGACATTAGCGTGAGTCTGGGTAGGTTAACACGTGTGCACGCAATTTTAAGATTGTGGCTTCCTGCCAAACATTTAGTCTGTTTTAGAGAATAAAGCACACATGGTAAACTCATGTTCACAACAGTAAACAGCCAAAAACCTTTAGGAGAGACAAAATAACAGTCTTTTCGTTCATCTGTGTATTTTCTTACAGCTGACCATTTAAATGAACGGGTGGCATTCCATCGCCTCGCCACATTGTACCATTGTCTGGGTCAGTTTGAAATGGCAGAGCACCACTTTCTGAAAGCCCTGTCCCTGTGTCCCTCACCCCTGCAGTATGACGAGGAAGCCTTGTACTATGTCAGGGTTTACCAAACACTTGGAGACATCATCTTCTATGATGTAAAGGTAAGTCAATGGACATCTGCCATTGGTTTGATAAACAGTTAGTCCCGCTCCAAAACTGGTTGAAATTGGTTGAGCCAATATCAGGCTGGGGTGTGTTTCCCGAAGAACAACGTAATTCCGTACTAAACTACAATAGTACGAGGCATTATTGGAGAAGCTAACTAACGTCTCGGTTACGTATGGTAACCCTCGTTCCCTGAGGGAGGGAATGGGGACGTACGTTGGACGTCACCAACGAATTGGGATCACTTCAGGGAGCCCCTAACAGCTTCGAGATATAGAGAACAGGCCAATGAGAATTGGCGTGCGAGATTTGCATCTCGCGCTCCGCCCCGCGTCGCGGGTATAAAGTGGAAGTGAAATGCACGCACGTTTGTTTTTCACTGAGGAGCCGAACTATTGACTTGGCCTGCAGTGATGGTACAGCAATTGTGGCGACGGGACGTACGTCTCCGTTCTCTCCTTCAGGGAACGAGGGTTACCATACGTAACCGTGACGTTCCCTTTCAGTCGGTCACATTTGACGTACGTCAGATGTCACCGACGAATTGGGATCCCTTTGGAACACGCCACAGTTGCTACCACTTCCAGCACCCTGGGAAAGCCCCTCAGACCCCGGCTGTTCCGGGCGGGGAAATTCACGCAGGGAGAGTCAGCTGCTGTTCCGCAAGACCCACTCAACCGACTATTGGATAACGCTGGGAAAGCACCCCTGGTGGAGTGGGCTCTTAACCCGAGCGGGCAGGGCACATCTTGGGTCTCATACGCCAAGACGATGGCATCCACTATCCAGTGGGCCATCCTCTGCTTGGAGACAGCCTTTCCCTTCTGCTGTCCTCCATAACAGACGAAGAGCTGCTCTGAGGTCCTGAAGCTTTGCGTTCTGTCCACGTAAGTCCTCAAAGCGCGGACGGGACAGAGAAAAGCTAGGGCTGGGTCTGCCTCCTCCGAAGGCAGCGCTTGCAGGCTCACCACCTGGTCCCGGAAGGGAGTGGTGGGAACCTTGGGCACATATCCAGTTACCAGGCCCGAATTCCAGGCACGATTCGTCGACCGAAAATGCCTGCAGGTCCCCTACCCTCTTGATGGAGGCCAATGCAGTCAGGAGTACTGTCTTCAAAGACAGAATTTTTAACTCAGCTGACTGCAAAGGCTCAAAGGGAGGTCTCTGCAGTGCAGTCAGCACCAGAGACAGGTCCCAAGAGGGTATAGAAGGAGGGCGAGGCGGATTCAGTCTCCTCGCCCCCCTCAGGAACCTGACGATCAGATTGTGCTTCCCTAAGGACTTTCCGCCTACGAAGTCATGATTGGCGGCAATGGCGGCCACATAAACTTTGAGGGTGGAGGGAGACAGCCTTCGCTCCAACCCGTCTTGTAGGAAGGAAAGCACGGAACTGACCGAACACCTTCGGGGGTCTTCTCGGCGAGAAGAGCCCCATTCGACGAACAGGTTCCACTTTAACGCGTAGAGGTGCCTTGTAGAGGGCGCTCTAGCAGAAGTAATGGTGTCTACCACAGCTTGTGGCAGACCGCCTAGAACCTCCGCGTCCCGTCCAGGGACCAGACATGGAGTTTCCAGAGGTCCGGACGCTGGTGCCAGAGGGGTGCCCGTCTCTGAGTCAGGAGGTCCTTCCTCAGAGGAATGGGCCAAGGAGGTGCTGTCGCGAGGAGCACTAGTTCCGAAAACCAAGTCCTGTTGGGCCAGTACGGAGCGACCAACAGGACCTGCTCCTCGTCCTCCCTGACCTTGCACAGTGTTTGTGCAAGAAGGCTCACTGGGGGAAACGCATATTTGCGTAGGCCCCGGGGGATGGCGGGCGAGTTGTGACATGCGACGGGAGCGTAGACCACCCTGTTTGTTGATGTACGCAACGGCCGCAGTGCTGTCCGTACGGACCAGAACATGCTTGCCTCTGAGCGGCGTTTTGAAGTGGCTGAGTGCAAGACGAACTGCTAACAACTCCAGGCAATTGATATGCCATTGCAGCTGGGGCCCTGTCCACAGACCCGATACTGCAAGCCCGTTGTACGTGGCACCCCAGCCGGTGGATGAGGCATCCGTGGAGACAAAAGCATGCCTGGACACTTGTTCTAGAGGCACTCCTGCCCGTAGAAATGAAGGGTCCGACCACGGGCTGAAGGTTTGGCGGCATCTCAGCGTCACTTGGACACGGAGAGTTCCGCTGCGCCACGCCCATCTCGGGACCCGGTCGTGGAGCCAGCGTTGGAGCGGTCTCATATGAAGCAATCCCAACGCCGTTACTGCGGCTGCGGATGCCATATGCCCCAGGAGCCTCTGAAAATGTTTCAGTGGTACCGCTATCCTGCGTTCGAACGTGTTCACGCAGTTCAACACTGACTGGACGCGCTCCTCTGTGAGGCGCGCCGTCCGGGCGACCGAGTCTATCTCCATCCCGAGAAAAGAGATTCTCTGCGAGGGGCAGAGTTTGCTCTTCTCCCAGTTGACCTGAAGCCCCAATCGGCAAAAGTGACGGAGCACCATGTCCCTGTGTTCGCACAACTGCTCTCGCGACTGGGCAAGGATCAGCCAGTCGTCGAGGTAGTTGAGAATGCGAACACCACGCTCTCTCATGGGAGCAATGGCCGCCTCCGCGACTTTCGTGAAGACACGGGGCGATAGGGCCAGCCCGAAGGGTAGGACCTTGTACTGATATGCTCGTCCGTCGAATGCAAAGCGTAGGAACGGTCTGTGTCGAGGGAGAATCGAGACATGAAAGTACGCGTCCTTCAGGTCGATCGCTGCAAACCAATCTTGGGGACGGACGCACCTGAAGATGCGTTTCTGCGTTAACATCCTGAACGGCAGCCTGTGAAGGGACTGGTTCAGAAGTCGCAGATCCAAGATCGGTCGTAACCCGCCACTTTTCTTGGGCACAATGAAGTACAGGCTGTAGAAGCCGGTCTTCATATCGGCTGGAGGGACCGGCTCTATCGCCCTTCGCCAGTAGGACTGCGATCTCCGCCTGGAGCACAGGGGCATTCTCCTACGACACGGAGGTGAAGTGAATGCCCCTGAACTTGGGGGGACGCCGGGCGAACTGAATCGCATAGCCGAGTCTGATAGTACGGATGAGCCAGCGAGACGGGCTGGGAAGCGCTAGCCAGGCTCCCAGGAACCGTGCAAGTGGGACCAACGGCACCACAGACGTACCCGCAGCGGGCAGCGCGGCGGCATGCAGGGGACCCGACACGGGCGGCATGGTAGCGGCCCAAGGTGGGGTCTGAGTGTGCTGTGCAACACTTACCTGCTTCCGCTGAGGGGGCACGCGAGTGTGGGGAGGCCGTTGGTGAGCGTCCCAGACACAGCCGGCACCCCCTGCTGGCGATAAGAGAGGCACCTGAGGGTGACAAGGCATGGAAGCATTGAACACCGCCGAGCGCGCTCTCTTGGCACCCAGAGATTTCGGAAACTGCTCTTCTATTGACAATTTGGGTGCTGCTAGCACTGGGGCTAGCGGCGGAACAGGATGACACAATATCGCCCCTGGCCCTCCTCGGAGAGGTGCTGCGGCCGTCTCCCAGAGAGCAGTCTCCTCCATCTCTGGGTGGCCCGTCTCAGGGTCTCTTACAACGGTGCTTGCCACCTGGCTTGGCAGCGGCCTGAGCGGGCTGGACGTCCTTCCCACGGCCGGCTCCAGGAACCGAGTCTTATCGGTCTCCCTCATGTCGGCCAGGTTGAGCCAGAGATGCTGCTCCTGGACCACTAGAGTGGACATCGCCTGACCAATGGAACGGGCGGTGACTTTCGAAGCCCGGAGGGCGAGGTCCGTCGCCGTCCAGAGCTCCCGGAGGAGCTCTGGGCCAGGGCTACCCTCGTGCATATCCATGAGTGCCTGGGCCTGATGCACCTGAAGCAGCACCATGGCATGCAAGGCGGACGCAGCCTGGCCACAAGACCTGTAAGCCTTCGCAGTCAGACTGGAGGAGAACTTACAGGCCTTGGATGGGAGACGTGGGTCACCGCGCCAGTTGGAGGCGGTCGCCGGACACAGTTGCATCGCGACGGCCCACTCCACCAGCGGGATCCCCACGTACCCCCTGGCTTGCCCGCCGTCAAGGGTAGTGAGGAGGGAGGAGCCACCGGGTCGGTTCCTGGCACTAAAGGGTGTCGACCACGACCTGGTGAGCTCCTCATGCACCTCCGGGAAGAAAGGCACCAATCGTCCAACCTAGAAGGTTCGGGACGTGGTGGAGGGTTCCACTCAAGCCCGACCTTTTCGGCGGCCCGGGAAAGCATAGCCGTCAACTCGGGGGCCGACTCGACCGCTGCCACTCTCCCAGAGGGAGGCAGTGCAGCCGAATCGTCATCCTCTGAGGACTGGAACTCCCCCTCCGATGCAGCGATCGACATCTGCTCATCCGCCGGAGCTCCGAAGGACACCACCGGACGCCCATGGGAGGGGCCAGCGGGTCCCTCCGGAAGCTCAACCGGTAGCGGCGCTTGTGAGGGATTAGGGGCCTGCGGAGGTACGCTCGGCGGGTTTGCCCTAACCGTAATCCTCAGGTCACCCCGGCCATTCGTCGAAGTAGATCTATTCTGGGGAATAGAGCTAGATCGAGGCATGGGTAGGGGGACTCCACCTTCACGAATGTAGGTGAGTCTCGACCTAAGCGCTGCGATAGTCATGTTCCCACAGTGAGAACATGAACTATCCACAAAGGCTGCCTCAGCGTGCTGTAAGCCCAGGCACGTGATACAGCGATTGTGACCGTCAGCGGGTGACAGGGAACGACCGCATCCAGTAGCGCACGGGTGGAATGACATCTTGAAAAAGACGCAGTGTCACACCCGTGTAGCTCTTTTTGTGAGGAAAACGCTCTTTTTTTGTGTTGAAGCACTCAGGGGAGGACCGCGGCAACACACCGGGAAATAGTGCAGCCCGTGTGTGTGCACTCACAACTCTCTTTATTTGCTGTGAAAACAGCAGTTGTTTTTTAATGCAGCAGAGGGCACACGCCAACACACGCGTCTTCCTCTCTCTCTCTGGTCTCGTTCTCTCTACTCTCTACTCTCTCTTCTCTCTCTCTCTCTCTCTCTCTCTTTTCGCTCTTCATCAACGCCATTCGGCTCCGAAGTGAATGACAAACGTGCGTGCATTTCACTTCCGCTTTATACCTGCGACGCGGGGCGGAGCGTGAGATGCAAATCTCGCACGCCAATTCTCATTGGCCTGTTCTCTATATCTCGAAGCTGTTAAGGGCTCCCTGAAGTGATCCCAATTCGTCTGTGACGTCCGACGTACGTCGAACGTGACCGACTGAAAGGGAACTAGTCACTCATGACTTTTTCCTGAAAGCGTTGGAACTTTGGTGCAAAGTCGTCGTTCGAACCACGTTGGTTAGAGCTGTTGTTAGTGATGTCACGCAGGTGGTGAATGCTGACTTCTGCTGATTCATCATGTCGAATTATTGCTGTAAATAATGAACGCAGTATAAGAGGAATACTTTGCTATTTTCTTTTCTACTGTTTTGCTTTATTTACATGTTTAAAGGTGCAGTATGTGAATTTTAGCGGCATCTAGTGGTGAGGATGTGAATTGCAATCACCCACTGCTCACCCTTCCCTTTCGAAGCACATACAGAAGCTACAGGGGCAGGCACAGGACAAAAATGTCATCGTTAGAGAGAGGAGAGAGTGACTAGAGCTCTGTAGAGCAGTTTGTCCTTTTAGGGCTATCGTAGAAACATGGCAGCACAAAATGGTGACTTCACTGTTCCCGCGGTGTATGAAGATTGAAATGGCTCATTCTAAGGTAATAAAAACATAACGGTTCATTATGTAAGGTCTTTATACACCACTGAAAACATAGTTATATATATTATATTGCATTTCTGTCAATAGATCCTCAAAAAATACTACACACTGCACCTTTAATTCAATTGCGTTACCTCTTATGTCATACTGACGTACAATGACATCCCCAGCATATTAGAGCACTATTCGAAAACGGGACTTTACGGGATCATAGCTGGCAAACAATGCTTTTGAGAAAACGCACCCCTGGTCAGGAAGATTAAACAAGCAGTGAAATATTTTGAAATCACAATAGAGCAACAGTATTGGGAAATCAGTGTACCTACTTAGCTGTCTCTACATATTAATTTGGAACAGGAGAAAGTATTTCAAAATAAAAACAATCACACATTACTTTAACTCCAGATCTGCAGTAATCTGAAATAAACCAGAAGATGGCAGTCAAGGTACATACTGAATAAATGATGATTTATTCACACCTCATTCACATTCACATCCACTCCACATCCTTACTCATATTCAGAATATAAATATATTTATATTTAAATATATAAAGAATATTGTATATTCAGGCATTTCATCAGCCTGTTTTTTCTCATTCAATATGACAATAATAATAACAACAACAATTGAATATGTTTTTATTTTATAATTATTAAAAAAATAATAATAATAATTCAAATAAATCAGTAAAGAATTAATTAAAATACTATATGGACTCTAAAATAAGAAAATTTGTATTTAATGAACAGTATGTTTACAGAACAAGAGTTACATTAAAAACTGTTAAATGGATATGGATATTTTAATTTCTTTGCTTTAAAATGTTAAACAATATAGCTTTTATTTTGGTGATTTATAATAGATTTATAAATGATTCTCAATGCAAATTTGGTAAGATGGTTGTTGTAACATTAAAGTGGCTCAAACTCACAGCACATATGGAGTCCGTGTGGAGCAGCATTTACAGCAAACCGAGCTGCTCTGAGACACTCAAAACACTAGATCATGAGCTGCACACATGTGAATGAACACAGTGCCACGCTTCGCCGGCACTTAGCAAGTTTTAATTTTGACACAGCTGCTAGATGCAGTGCTGTCAGAAGCTACGGCATGCATGCATGAAATAAAATGTTTTTGAAAACGCAGCTTTTTTATTACTCTGATCTACGCATTCTCATGGGAAATATTCCAGTACTTCACATACTTCCTAAAATACGGAAATCTATATATCCTCCTGAGAACCAGGGGAAAAATTTTGTGAATTTTTTTTTTTTTCCCATGTCATTACATTGTTTAGAGCATAAGAAAAAAATATATTTTTGAAAAATTATTTCATTCATATGTTAATCTATGTCCCCTGTAGTGGACACACCAGGACTAATTATTATAAAAAAATTTAATGATATGAATAGGCAAAAAGAATGGGATTTTTTTAATAAATTTTTTAATCACCAATCAATTTTTAGGTTTCAGGATTTTTTTATACCAAACTTTGTACAAAGATGATTCTCAACTATGTTATGAAAGATATAACAAAATGATTTGATATATAATGCACTCTCAGAAAAAAAGGTACAGTGCTGTCACTGGGGCGGTACCCTGAGGTACAACAGTGAAAAGATACATCTTTGTACCTTACTCGCCCCTAAATGGTACATATCAGTACTTTAAGAGTCCATATTAGTACCTTAAAAGGTACATATCAGTACTTTAAGAGTAAATATTAGTACCTTTTCGGTTTTGTACCTTAGGGTACCGCCCCAGTGTCAGCACTGTACCTTTTTTCTGACAGTGTGCAATATGTGGGTCAAATGGACATAAGCGGGTTTTCCCATTATATACGTTGTATCTAATTTGCATATTAATGTGTTCTTGGGGCAACATGTAATGAAAAAAAAGAAGTATAATAATGGGAGTAGAAATTGGCAAGATTTTCATAATAATATCTAATATTTAATATAAATATTTATGTATAATTTCTTTCCTTATTCACTTGTTGTGTCTCCCAAACGCCTGATAAATATGATTTAAGTCCCGGTCTACAGTGTATGAAATCAATGCCGCGTCGTAACAGAAAGTCATATTTTGAACCCCATAACATTATCCTGAGATGGTGATTTATAACAAACAATTAAAAAATTTGTGAGATTTAAATGATAATTCCGAGTGTTAAATTTGATCATTAAATTAATGGAAGTCATTTTTAAAGTCCAGGGAAAGGCAGTTGTCATTGTGGTATCTGTGAAAATCCCTGAATGTACTCTGTATCTGGACATCCAGACTGAAAACTGAATAATAGAATTCACTAAAATATAATGTCCACTACAGTGGACAAAAGTCTATTCCTGGGTCCCAGGGGGATAATACACAAAATCACATCTCTGTATATCAAATTGTAAAACCTTCTCTGTATCCCAGGATCCATTTGATGCAGCTGGCTATTATCACTTGGCCTTGGCTGCTGCTATGGATCTGGGCAACAAGAGATCTCAGCTGGAGCTGTGCACTCGATTGGCCACCATCTACCACAACTTTCTCATGGACCGTGAACTCTCTCTGTTCTTCTACCAGCGAGCGCGAGCTTTCGCTAATGACCTCCACATTCGCCGTATCAACCTGGCTCCAGACTACAGTTTCAGGACCACAGCCCAGTACAAAAACACAATAACTGGGGCAACAAGATAGAACTGGACTCTAATGGGATATGACACTTCCACTGCATGTTTTGATTTGACTTGTGTGTGAATTTTCTATGTTTACTTTTATTTGCTGGATGTTATGTGTATTAGTTGATTTATTTACGGAATGTCTGACTCATATAACATGTTGATTCGTCCAGCAAGTGTTTACTGGAGTGTAAGCAATACAACTTTCAGGCACAGTTTGCTTTCGGACTAAAAAAATAATTTTACATGGTCTACTTGGCACAAAATCCCATGATGGATAACCTTTCTTTCTTTCTTTCTTTCTTGTTCTCTAAAGTTTATAATGAATATCATCTGAAGATTTTACTGTGGCTGATTTTCCATTCTGTAAAAATGGTATTACCTTTGGCTGACACGTGATGTCACTGAACACATTACCTCAACAAGGGCTGTTCTGTTTGTACTAAGTGCAGAAAAGAACAGGCGTTGTAGTTTTAAATAAACATGTTCATGCCTGGTGAAATACATGACTTGCTTCAAACCCTCCCAGTTCAGTGAAAACAAACCCACTGGCACTGTAGGGTTTAGTGCCATGGCGGCATTCAAATATGTGCCAAAAAAAAAAAAAAAAAAAAAAAGACCATGTTGGCACTGATCATCAGTTTAATACTGTAATTGAATTGCTTAACAATATAAAGTTGCAAGCTTTCTTTGACTGGCCAAAACAAACCTTGAGTACAAGTATCAAGATCAGGTCTGCTCTTTTGTTTGTTTATCCTACAAATAAATCTGTTGGTATATCCAAGCAGTTTATAATAACTAATTCCGGATCAATTAAGCATGACAATCAGGGGACTACATGTAAGTACACTGGATTTGGCAAGATGATTATGTTTTTAATTCATGACATTTACAGATGTTGGATCTTTACAGTTATTTGTGGGAAAAGACGTACACTTTAGAACAAACTTTTAAAAAGAGCAAAAAATACTTTAAACGAATACTAAGTGTGAACTTAATGTAATGATTTCAGACACTGAATGAATAATGAGTGACTAAAATAAAAATATATTATCATTTACATTTATAGTAAATGCACTTAGTTGAACTTAAGAGTGCTTTTTGAAAAAGAAAAAAAACTTAAGTTGGATTTAAGACTTCATAATTACTTACAATATTATAGCTATTGTATTGCTGAATGTTCTGACCAGCATTTAAACTAAAATATGCTATAATGTAATTTACTGAATGTGTGTTATTGATGATATGTATTATTGAAACATGTATGTCATGACTTATGTATTTAAATATATTTGTAATTTCACATTTGTAATGATGACGTTGCAATTTAGTAATATATTAACGTTAAAAATCTGCAAGTAGCCTGCATTTTTATTTATTTTTATTTTATTTTTTTACTTTGAAATGTTTAAGTACGCTACACTACAAGTGTACATTCACTACAGTTAAGCTCAGTTCTCTTTCACTGATTGGACCGAGATAGCAGAAATTCTAGGCTGCAAATAAAACGTCGGAAATATGTTTACTACTTTTATCACATACAAAACACGTTTAACTGCAAATAAACAGCATTCGAAAATGGCACAACCCTTTTAATTCTAGAGTAAATTAATTTGAGTGCTGTTTATTGTTAACTTTGTTTTTGAGCTGCAACGTGACGTAAAATAGGCCTAATGAATCGGTTCTCTGAAACGAAATGTTCGAAAGAACCGATTCGCGGAAAGCAATTTGGGGCAAATGAAATTCCCCGCCTCCTCTGGGAAGAAGAGAAAAGCAGACTTCAGTCGAGGATGTTGAGATGGTCGGCAGATGCAGAAGTAACAGCACCATACATCGAGAGGCTTCACACACGGTTTCAATCAGTTGCACGTGAAAGCAACGGCATTTGCGCGCACCAAGAGATCAGATTGGATTGCATAAGAAATATTCCTCTTTCTGGGACAGCCACTTCACTTTGGTCTTTCAACTGAGCATACAGGAACGCATACGTCTCATCTGAAAGTCGCTTTTTGCATTGGAAGTCTGATGCGTAATGGTGATCTCCAGAGGGCTGTCTGATAATTAAATCGTTTTCATTTAAACCCCCCAAAATGCGGGTCATTCTCTTTGTATCGGTAGTTTTTCTTTACATCAAAAATGCTGTCGCGGATACCAAACTCAAGTGTCCGGAGCGCTGTGATGTGAGTAGGTGTCCGAGCCCGAGCTGTCCCAGCGGGTATGTGCCGGACCGCTGTAACTGCTGTCTGGTGTGCGCGCAGGGAGAGGGCGAGCCGTGCGGACGCAAGGACGATCTGCCCTGCGGGGACGGTCTGGAGTGTAAGCACCCGTCTGGAAAGAGACTGTCCAAAGGTGTGTGTCAGTGTAGGTACAGCAGTAAAGTGTGTGGCAGTGACGGGAACACGTACGGTAACATCTGCAAGCTGAAGGCCGTGAGCAGGAAAGCGCTGCAGCAGGGTCTGCCCGCGGTCACCAACGCGCACAAAGGACCCTGTGAAAGCAATCAAGGTAAGTGATTTGTGTATAGCAAGATGATATTCAACATATAAGCCTATCAAAATATGTATTTATACCGTTATTTATGCTTAAAATGTAATCATTAAATGGGATTGACCACAGTCTCCACAAAAAATAAATAAATAAATAATGATAATTAATGATAGTGGTAGCAAAAGTAATCACACGTGCAGTAATTGTAAAAAGTAATTGTACAGTAACAGTATTTTTTTTTTTTTTTTTTTTTTTTTTTTTTTGTTAGAGAAATATAGGATGTATGACATTAGGATAAAACCTCTCCATCAGTTTAGAATGCCAAACACTCTTTACATCATGTAGTACAAGTCACACACACACACACACACACACACACACACACACACACACACACACACACACACACACAATATTGAAAACTTGTTTGTTTTTGTGAATTGTGGGGACACTCCATAGGCGTAATGGTTTTTATACCATACAAACCGTATTTTCTATCCCAAGATTCAAGAGTTTTATTTGTCACATACACAGTTATACACTCACCTAAAGGATTATTAGGAACACCATACTAATACTGTGTTTGACCCCCTTTCGCCTTCAGAACTGCCTTAATTCTACGTGGCATTGATTCAACAAGGTGCTGAAAGCATTCTTTAGAAATGTTGGCCCATATTGATAGGATAGCATTTTGCAGTTGATGGAGATTTGTGGGATGCACATCCAGGGCACGAAGCTCCCATTCCACCACATCCCAAAGATGCTCTATTGGGTTGAGATCTGGTGACTGTGGGGGCCATTTTAGTACAGTGAACTCATTGTCATGTTCAAGAAACCAATTTGAAATGATTCGAGCTTTGTGACATGGTGCATTATCCTGCTGGAAGTAGCCATCAGAGAATGGGTACATGGTGGTCATAAAGGGATGGACATGGTCAGAAACAATGCTCAGGTAGGCCGTGGCATTTAAACGATGCCCAACTGGCACTAAGGGGCCTAAAGTGTGCCAAGAAAACATCCCCCACACCATTACACCACCACCACCAGCCTGCACAGAGGTAACAAGGCATGATGGATCCATGTTCTCATTCTGTTTACGCCAAATTCTGACTCTACCATCTGAATGTCTCAACAGAAATCGAGACTCATCAGACCAGGCAACATTTTTCCAGTCTTCAACTGTCCAATTTTGGTGAGCTTGTGCAAATTGTAGCCTCTTTTTCCTATTTGTAGTGGAGATGAGTGGTACCCGATGGGGTCTTCTGCTGTTGTAGCCCATCCACCTCAAGGTTGTGCATGTTGTGGCTTCACAAATGCTTTGCTGCATACCTCGGTTGTAACGAGTGGTTATTTCAGTCAAAGTTGCTCTTCTATCAGCTTGAATCAGTCAGCCCATTCTCCTCTGACCTCTAGCATCAACAAGGTATTTTCGCCCACAGGACTGCCGCATACTGGATGTTTTTCCCTTTTCACACCATTCTTTGTAAACCCTAGAAATGGTTGTGTGTGAAAATCCCAGTAACTGAGCAGATTGTGAAATACTCAGACCGGCCCGTCTGGCACCAACAACCATGCCACCCTCAAAATTGCTTAAATCACCTTTCTTTCCCATTCTGACATTCAGTTTGGAGTTCAAAATTCTGTATGATTTATAAGCCTTTTGAAAAATGGGGACATGGGTAATGTCCTCATAAGTCACCCTCTCCTTGTAATACCTATGTCATACCCATGTCATTATACACATTTGTGTCCTGATATGTCACAAAAACATGTGCACACACACACACACACACACACCTAGTCAGACCGTATTATTACCATTTTTTCACATTTAAGTCATAAAAATGATGAAACAACACAAATAGAAGTATGCGATAGAAGTATGTGTCAAAATTAAAACTTGCTAAGTGCCAAATGTGAGTTCACATTTCAGGTTGAAGCATGGCACTGTGTTCATTTACATGTGTGCAGCTCATGATCTAGTGTTTTGAGTGTCTCAGAGCAGCTCGGTTTGCTGTAAATGCTGCTCCACACGGACTCCATATGTGCTGTGAGTTTGAGCCACTTTAATGTTACAACAACCATCTTACCAAATTTGCATTGAGAATCATTTATAAATCTATTATAAATCACCAAAATAAAAGCTGTCAAGTCAAGTCACATTTATTTATATAGCACATTATACAATACAGATGTTTAATACAGAAGCTTCACAGTAATAAACAGGAAAATAGCAGTGTTTATACAACAGTTGCTTCTGGTTCTTGAATCTGATTGGTTGAGAGCCTTTTATCAGCCGTGCAATATTCTACTATTAATGTTGCAAAATTCATTAATTATAAAGAAACTTTATTCATTAATTCTAGCTGCAAGCAGCTCTACAGAAGACAATAGTGTCAATATTCAGCTTAATTTAGTTCAATGTTGATACAGTTCAGTTCAATAACAGGGTCAATGTCAGAGTTCATCAATTGTGAAATAAGTGAAGTTCCAAACGTAATTTAGGGAGGAGCGAGCCCATCTAATCTTCCAATCAAACAGTCAACAGCCAGAGTATATAAGCAGCTGCTTACCTCTCCTCAGTCTCAGATGTTCCAGCATCCCACCACCTCCCCAAACTCCACCTTTATCTTAGGTAGCTTGCCCTACATAATCATTTAGTCACTGTGGGGGTATATCAGAGCTCGAATTGAAACTGCTTCATCGAGCCCCTCATCAGTAGACAGCAAGTCAAATAAGCTTAACCTAAATATTTTAAGATTATATGGGCAAACAAATTCGTTAAATTTAATATAAAGCAGCTCTATAAGACAATAGCCTCATTATTCAGCTCAGATTACTTCAGTGTTGATTCAAGACAGGTCAATAACAGTGTCAATTTGCAAATTTCACCAATTATGAAATAATTAAATTATGTTTAATTCAGCTATAAAGCAGCTCTACAGAAGACAATAGTTTCATTATTCAGATCAATTCAGTTATTTTTTTTATTCTCATCCAATAGTGTCAGTGCAGTTTACCTCAATTCTGGGGATAAATTGGTTAACAAACACACTTTAAGAACTTCACAGAAGTGCAGTCAGTATCTCCGGTAGCAACACCATGATGATTGAGTGTACTGTGTTTTTCAAGTCTTATAATCCCTGCATTCAGAAGATACTCCATTGAGCTCTAGCGACCATCACATATCATAACTCCACTGATAATCAGATGAGCCATCATGGGGTTTTAGAGCAATTGGAGCGTGACCTCAAACTTGACGTGCAAATGGAAGCAGCAGTTTCGGAAATATCTGCTTTGTGCTCTGTAGACCAGGGATGATTTCCTCTGACTTCTCACTGGAGGTTGCCCTTTTGCTCTGATTTTGGACAAGATATCAACACCCTATAATTTATAATTAAAAGGAAATATTTAACTGCTTCCAGATCAACAGTAAAACATTATCTATATGGTGACAGGAAAAGGGAGGAGGCACCTATTGGAAATGGTGCCACCTCTCTGGAGACACAATATCAGTCTAGAACTGAATTCAAAGTCTACTGATGGGGTGAAATGATGTGTATCAAGACAGATGACCTGGTTAGCTTTTTAGGTCTGTTAACTCCATAAACACAACAATAATTTAGCAAAACCAGGTTTAAAAAAATCAAGCTGGTAGCAATCATTCACCCATTAGTTACTGCCCCTGCAATGCCACTGGCCACTATATTTGGTGAATTACCCAGTATTGAGGCAAGCGGCAAAACTATAAGCAATAGAACCCACAGAAATGCCTATTTGGAGAGCAGCAAATCATTAAAAGTCACATAAATTATAGTCTATCATTCTATACAATTTAGGCTACTAAGTCTAAAACCTCAAAATAAAACACTAACTGTTGCAATCGTTGTATTAAGTAACCAAGTGCCTTAGATGATGCCCAGATTGTGTGATCAGCTGCTTTTCTGATGTCTCGCCTCTTTACCATTTCAGACTGGAAAAAATGAATGCGGAAACTTTTGAGACATTCATCTTTGGTTTATGCCTGGCTGACTTTGGGTTGAGTGGCATTTTTCAATATTATATGTAATTGTCTAAATGAATTTGCACACGTTGCCAGTGGAAGCTGACTTACTTGGCAGTCATGAAATCTTAGAGGTCACGGCTCCGTGATGCAGCCATACTGGAATGTGCTTTTATATGGGGTGTTGCTTTTGATTAATGATTAGCAGTGGAATGTAACTTTATTGCATGCTTCTTTTGGGTTCTCACAAAGCTTATATATATATATATATATATATATATATATATTGCCAAAAGTATTGGGACACAGGTCACAGGTCACAGGCCACAGGTGTATAAAATCAAGCCCCTAGGGATCAGACTGCTTCTACAAACATTTGTGAAAGAATGGGTCGCTCTCAGGAGCTCAGTGAATTCAAGTGTGGTACCGTGATAGGTTGTCACCTGTGCAATAAGTCCATTCGTGAAATTTCCTCACTACTAAATATTCCACGGTCAACTGTTAGTGGTATTATAACAAAGTGGAAGCAATTAGGAACAACAGCAACTCAGCCACGAAGTGATAGGCCACATAAAATCACAGAGCGGGCGACACAGTGCACAGAGGAGTGGCCAAGTTTCTGCAGAGTCAGTAGCTACATACCTCCAAACTTCGTGTGGGCTTCAGATTAGCTCAAGAACAGTGCGGATGGAATGGGTTTCCATGGCCGAGCAGCTGCATCCAAGCCTTACATCACCAAGTGCAATGCAAAATACAAAGAGTTGGATGCAGTGGTGTAAAGCACGCTGCCACTGGACTCTACAGCAGAGATGTGTTCTCTGGAGTGACGAATCACGCTTCTCTGTCTGGTAATCCAATGGATGAGTCTGGGTTTGGCAGTTGTCAGGAGAACGATACTTGCCTGACTGCACTGTGTCAAGTGTAAAGTTTGGTGGAGGGGGAATTATAGTGTGGGGTTGTTTTTCAGGGGTTGGGCTTGGCCCCTTAGTTCCAGTGAAAGGAACTCTTAATGCTTCAGCATACCAAGACATTTTGGACAATTTCATGCTCCCAACTTTGTGGAAACAGTTTAGAGATGGCCCCTTCCTGTTCCAACATGACTGCGCACCAGTGCACAAAGCAAGGTCCATAAAGAGTTTGGTGTGGAGGAACTTGACTGGCCTGCACAGAGTCCTGACTTCAACCCAATAGAACACCTTTGGGATGAATTAGAGCGGAGACTGCGAGTCAGGCCTTCTCGTCCAACATCAGTGCCTGACCTCACAAAATGCACTTATAGAAGAATGGTCAAAAATTCCCATAAACACACTCCTAAACCTTGTGGAAAGCCTTCCCAGAAGAGTTGAAGCTGTTATAGCTGCAAAGGGTGGGCCAACTCCATATTAAACCCTACAGATTAAGAATGTATATACACATTATTACAAATACACATTATACAAATTATATATATATATATATATATATATATATATATATATATATACACATATGTATATTAAAGCTTTATTAGTCAGAATTGCGAGATATAAACTCTTTTAAAGACTTTATAAAGACTTTTTTCTTTCAGTTGAAAGTTTATATCTTGCAATTCTGACTTTTTCCCTCAAGATATGAACACGCGATTGCGAGTTATAAAGTCAGAATCGTGTGATATAAAGACGAAATTCTGAGAAATAAAGTTAGAATCGCGAGATATAAACACAATTTGACCTTTTTCCCCTCCAAATTGTGAGATATAAACTAGCAATTGCGAGAAAAAAAGTCAGAGTTGTGATATAAAAAGTGGCAATTACCTTTTTATTTTTATTCAGTGTCTGAAACAATCTTTCATAGTTTTCAACATTGATAATAATAAATGTTTCTTGAGCAGCAACTCAGCATATCAGAATGATTTCTGAAGGATCATGTGACACTGAAAACTGGAGTAATGATGCTGAAAATTCAGCATTGTCATCACAGGAATAAATTACATTTTTAAATAAACATATTAAAGAAAATATTATTACTGTGTTTTTGATCAAATAAATGCAGCCTTTTGGGGTCTTTCTGGGTCATTTTCCATTATTGTTTATGTATTAACACATTTCTGGGGCTTGCAACAACTCTTAAATACAGCCTAGACAAAACTTTATTTAACAAAACATTAATTATTAAATAACAGAGACAGTGATCAAAGGTAAGTGCAATGTAAGCAAGGTGTAGTATTTAAAGCAAGGTTTTAAACAGTCTTGATTCATTAATGACTTCAAATTTTAGGTTAGTAGGACACAAGGGTGTGCACGCAAAGGAAGGATGGCTGTGCCAACATGGCCAAGAGGAAACAGCAGTCAAGGGAAAAACCACCCTGATGTTTGCAGAAAATAACATGCCCTAATTACTGTAACTTTACACACTGAACACACTTTCTTCATTCTCTTTCATGCACATACTGCACACCCAACACAACTCAAGCATGCATGAGGATAAAAACCACCTACTGATGTTAGACCCAATTATAGAGGAACATTTCCTGTGTTTGAAAAGACTTGCTCCAACTATCATCACCGCATGCCATCTGAATCTGCAGGAAAGAATTTAAACACTGCATGACTGCTAATCATGCCCTCTTGAACCAGAAAGGCTATTTGGGACTATAAAAAGACAGTAGTTGCATTAGAAGAAAACATAATGCTGCTGGTTTTGCTCTGATTATAGTAAGATTATTAACATGAGTAATTCTTTCTGCTAGTATAGGTCCCACACACCCCAACAGTCCGAGGTACAAATTCAACTTCATTGCTGACGTGGTGGAGAAGATCGCCCCTGCTGTTGTGCACATTGAGCTGTTCCTAAAGTAAGCCCAAACACTTGCAAACACTTTCATGGTGTGGCAGCCATCTGTACAGTGCTTTAAATCTGGGGGGAAATGAGGAAGGTGTTTGGCAAACACAGCTGTGTGAGAGTCACTGCTGTCTGTAGTTAAGCTCAACATGCACTACTGCTTTTGCCAAGCTTGACCCAGGACGTGGGATAGGATTGCGTTATTTTACAGCAATTTACTGCAGAGCAAAAACTCAATCAAATATTAGTGTCACTGTCACTTGATGGTGGATCTGGTGAAGAAGCTGTCAGCGATCAAAATATTGATTTTGAAGATGTTGAAAATGATAGTTCTGAGAATATGTTTGAGATCACGAATATGTGATGCTGAATGTACTGAAATGAGCTCTGATGAGGACAGTGATGATGGTTAAAACATCTGCTCAAACTGAACCCTTCCAAGCCCCAAAAGGTAACAAAATATCCTTTATTTTATTCTTCTGTAAGTGTTACTCTAATATCAGGAGCGTTTTATATTTTCGCGATAGGTAGAGATCCATCCGTGTTAGATATAGATCAGGGTCGCTAAAGACCCGAATATGTAAGAATGATTGGTGAAACATTCTTGCCTTTAAGGGTTAAAAACACTGGTGGAGAAAGAGTTAATGAAATAAAAGGTTGCTTAAATATTCTTCACTGCCATGTTTCTTTACAGACTTACAGCAAGTACAATTTTAAAAAGTGCACTTTGTAACAATGGAAAGTTAAAAGTTTTACTTTAAAGTGCATTTTAAAGCATTGTATTTTATGTGTATTTCAGTATTATATATAACGTTATTTGTTAATGTTCTAAATTATAACATTATAATGTGTATTATAACATTATAATTTACAAATGTGTAATTACAAATATACGTAAATACATGACACAAGTTACAATAGAAATGATATTAAAGTATATTTTAGTTCAGCATGCTTGTCAGTACAGTACATTTGGCAGTATATTTGTTTATCAAGTCCTACTTAAGTGGGTCAAAAAAGCAAAAAAAAAAAAATTAATAATAATAATAATAATTGGAGTTTTAACCCTTAAATGCATGACTTTCACCAATCATTCTTACATATTCAGGTCTTTAGTGACCCTGATCTATATCTAACATGGATGGATCTCTACCTGCCGCGATAATATAAAATGCTCCTGATATTAGAGTAACAATTACAGAAGAATGAAATAAAGCATATTTTGTTACCTTTTGGAGCTCAGAAGGGCTCAGTTTGAGCAGATGTTTTAACCATCATCACTGTCCTCATCAGAGCTCATTTCCCAGTACATTCAGCATCTGGCTCATATTCACAAAACTATAATTTTCAACATCTTCTAAATCAATATTTTGATCGCTGACAGCGTCTTCACCAGATCCACCATCAAGTGACAGTGACACTAGTATTTGACTGCGTTCAGTACTTGCTCTGTAGTAAATCACTGAGCCATTTCAAGTTTTGTGGAATAAAGGTGAATTGCTCTTATTCAGTCATCAAATATTCAATTATTGTTGTGCAGAAAAAACAAACTTACACTGTTACACACCTCGGGTCGTTAGTGACCCTATACAATTTTTTTACAAAAAATGAATGGTAAAACAGTTATTCTTTTATAATTTTATTATTGTTTTCTTTTTATATTGTTTATATTAAATTGATTGATATCTAACTTTAAAAAAAAGAATGAAAGACCTAAGGTATGCGTTTAAGGGTTAAATACATTTTTGAATCACTCAGTGCAAGTGTATGAAACTAAATAGTGTGAATTTTGTCAGATTCCTATATATGTTCACTTTTGCCCCCTAGCCACCCCCTCTTTGGTCGGACGGTTCCGCTATCCAGTGGTTCTGGTTTTGTAATGTCAGAGACTGGGCTGATCGTGACTAATGCCCATGTGGTGTCCAGCACTACATCTGTTTCGGGTCATCAGCGACTCAAAGTACAGATGCGTGATGGGGATGTGCATGAGGCCACTATCAAAGACATCGACAAGAAGTCTGACATTGCCACTATCAAAATCAACCCACAGGTAAGATAAAACTGCAAACTGTTTTTACTGCACTCAAAGAGCAATCTTTATAATACAAAAGTCAAAGTGTGTTTAATCAACTACTTCTTACATCCCCATTGGCAGAAAAAGTTGCCTGTTTTATTGCTGGGTCACTCTGCAGACCTGCGCCCGGGTGAGTTTGTGGTTGCTATTGGCAGCCCGTTTGCCCTGCAGAACACAGTGACGACAGGAATTGTCAGCACCGCACAGAGAGATGGGAAAGAACTGGGTCTCCGTGACTCAGACATGGACTACATCCAGACTGACGCCATCATCAACGTAAGACACAGAATAACGCATGTTAAGAGTCTTACTGGGTGTTGCTCTCTATACAACTTCTGAAATTCATTTCTGAAATCACTTTGTATGTAAGAAGTAATGCTTTTTAGTCATAATGTCCATATTATAGAAATTATGATAAGAGCTGAGTTGAACATAACTCCTCAAGGACTGAACAAAAATATAAATTGTGAGAAAAATATTAGTCAAAGTCTTTATCTATTAAAGTCAATCATCTTTTGCTAGCATTGCTTTTCTTTTTGATTATCAGGATTTATGATTGCATTGCTAGAGTTTTCATAATCACTCCCTATTTTATTCTTCTTTACACTAAAAAATGCTGGGTTAAAAACAACCCAAGTTGGGTTGAAAATGGACTAACCCAGCGACTGGGTTGTTTTAACCCATCGATTGGGTTGTTTTAAGCAAACATTTAACCCAACCGCTGGGTTAAAACAACCCATTTACTGGGTTAAAACAACCCAATCGCTGGGTTGGTCCATTTTCAACCCAACTTGGGTTGTTTTTAACCCAGCATTTTTTAGAGTGTAACAGTTTTTACTTGCAGTTCTGACAGTTGGTTCTTGTTGAGTGTTGGAGTGGAAACTATTTATTTGACGTCTTAGATTTTTTTACATTATTTTCCGTTTTGGATTTATATTTTTGTCCAATTCTTGAACATTTGTGTTCAGTACTTTTGGCACATATCGAACCCCATATATAAGGTACTGTATGTAAAATAGTTTGAGCACCAATAATTAACATAAATTAATATTTCATTTGATCTTCTGACAGTAGGTTCTTTTGAATTTTGGAGTGATTTTAGAGTCAAAGTCGATTTTTACTTTATTTTATGTTTTGATTTATATTTTTGTTCAATACTTGAACATTTATGTTAATTAATTTTGGCACAAATCTAATCCCATATACTAAATATGGTATGTGTAAAACAGTTTGAACACCAATAATTAACTTTTGTTTTCTGTTCTCAGAGTGATTTTAGAGTGAAAGTCTCAGATTTTTACTTTATTTTATGTTTTGAGTTATATTTTTGTTCAATACTTGAACATTTATTTGAATTAATTTGGGAATAAATCTAACCCCATATAGATAAGGTATGTGTAAAATAAGGTATGTGTAACACCAATAATTAACTCTTTTTCTGTTCTCAGTATGGGAACTCAGGTGGACCACTCGTGAATTTGGTAATTATTTCATACTCTGATATGTCAGTTTTCTCAGACTCAGGAATAGCTCACCTAAAAATAAAAAATTCTGTCAATGTTTACTCTCCCTCATGTTTTATTTTCTCTTCTCTTATGGAGCACAAGATATGATTTAAAGAATATCCACTCTTTTCAATGTAATTTGAATATTTCAGTCTGTGCCTCAATAATTCACCTTTGTGTTCCACAGAAGAACAACATGAGTTTAAGGAAATTATGACAGCATTTTCATTTTTAGGTCTCCTTTTAATACTCAAACACACTGATATTGATTTAATTTTTCTTCTTAATTTGTCTTCTATAAGGATGGAGAGGTGATAGGAATCAACACCCTCAAGGTAGCTGCAGGAATCTCATTTGCCATTCCTTCAGACAGGATTACTCAATTCTTAAATGATTCATTGGGAAAGCAAAACAAAGGTACATGGCACAGCTTTTGTACAAGGGAATTTGAAGGGGAGGTCAGAGTATTAATTATCTGATATTAAACATATGTTTTATTTTTGAGAACCATTCTTTCTGGGTTAAATTTGTTCAAACTTTTACATATCGTTTCAGAGACAAGATCAGTGAAGAAGCGCTTCATTGGAATCCGAATGCTCACCATCACAGAAGCGTGAGTAAACCACATGTAAATGAACACCGCTTTGCTCTTTAGTGTGAGTGTGTGTGTGTCTGAATGTGAGGTATTCTGTCTGTCTCCTCCAGTCTTGTGGAAGAGCTAAGGCAGCAGAATCCAGATTTCCCTGATGTCAGCAGTGGGATCTACGTCCATGAAGTGGTTCCTCACTCCCCTGCTCAGAAGTAAGCATCAGCCAAACCAGATGATCTGTGGTCTTTCAGTTGTGGTTGTGCTTCAGAACTCCCAGCCAAGAAGTTTGATCTCTGTCTGTGTACACTCAAAAGTACAATCAAAAAGAAATGTCAGATTTGTATAAGACAGGTTTATGGTTTATTATCATTAGCATTTCTTACAAAGCATATTCTGAAATTAGGATAAGCTTTGAAGAAGACATAAGTATGTTGAATTAATTCCTGCAAACATGACACTTTTATTCAATCTATTATATGACCCTCTGAGATATTTCTTAATATCTGCCGTCATCCATGACAACACTGCCTATTTCAGACCTCTCAGGCTACTTTAATGTATCACACTGCATACTTCCTCTCTCTCGTTTCATAAAAACACAACTGGCACCATCTCAGTTTATTGTAGTGAAAATGACCTAAAGCTGCCAGACAACAGACTGGAAGTCATTCATTTCTAAAGGAGAGTTGTAAGGGAGCTGTGTTTCGACCAAATGTGTATGCAGAATTTTTGTTTGTTAAAATATTTAAACTTTTGTTGCAAGACTGGCCCAACCGGATGGGATATATTCAGACTTAGTTAATATTTAGTGTCTTTAACTACTATGTAATAACATTTAAATTACTCATTTGATACACTGCACTTATTGTGTATTTACCTGTTTTTATATTGTGCTTTATGATTTATATATACCTGCATGTATAAAATATACCTGCATGTATTTACAGCTGTAATTAATTTCTGTAATTACATCGGTAATTAGCCGTACCTTACACTTTTACCCACCAAACCTGTTCCTAACCTTACCTGTATTCCTCCTCAATAGCAGTATAAGTGTTTGAACATAAGTACTTAGTACTTAACATCATTTTTATTTTACATAAGTGCATAGTAGTTAAAGACACCTTTTTAAAATCTGACCCTATTTTGTAAAATGCGATTTTTTTTTATTTTTTATTGATTAGCTGTATAAAACCCACTATGCATTTTTCAAACGTATAGGGCAGTAATTATTATTATTATTATTATTTATTTATTTATTTATTTATATATTTTTTGCATGTGTATATTTTCCTAAATTCATTATTTGTTCGAGCTTCCAATAATGAATAAGCTGCTTTACAACCATTCTGAAAATTGCATGCGAATGCCACTTGATAGATAAACTTTGGACAGTTGTTTTGTACATTGTAATAGTTACAAACTGCTCTGAGACTTGGGTTGAAGATCCAAATTATTGGGACAATCCAGAATCATAATCCATATAACGAGCAAAGGGTCCAAATTATTGGGTTGAGGATCCAAACTATTGGGACAATCCAGAATCCTAATCCATATAACGAGCAAAGGGTCCAAATTATTGGGTTGAAGATCCGGGACAATCCAGAATCATAATCCATATAACAAGCAAAGGTTCCAAATTATTGGGTTGAAGATCCAAATTATTGGTACAATCCAGAATCATAATCCATATAACGAGCAAAGGGCCACACAATCCAAATAAGCAACAGGGCAGAAAACACAGGAAAAAAGGGTAATCCAAATACGGGCAGAGAAACAAAAAACCCAGACACAAGAAAACCAGGATAATGCTCAGAAATGAAGTGTACAACATACAAGGCTGAATCCAAAATCGCCCCCTAAATCACTATTCCCTACTTTAGTCCACTAATACAGTTCACTTGAAGGAGTGAATGAAAACAAGTGAACGAATTCAGACAGCCACTGTGTGTACAACGGCTGAACACTCGTTATCGCAGTGCATTGTGGGACTGAATGAGGGCACTCAATAACCTCCACTATGGTTTCGGACACCACTACAAATGCCTGTCCCCTCACATAGCGCCCTATTTAATGGTATAGGGGGCGGTTTCGGATTCAACCCAAGACTTCGCAAAGAATGAGTGAAAACACAGTGCTTAAATGGGCAGGCATTATCAAGATAATGAGACACAGGTGGAAGTCTTCAAACATAATGAGTCCAGGCAATGGATTATGTGAACTGAAGTTCATAATGGGAAAGTAAGGAAGTCAGGAGGAGAGCCCTCTGGTGAAGATCATGGGCAGTCCAGCTGGTGGAAATAACAGTAATGGACAGCTCTAAGAACTAATATCAATATTTCATATTTATGTTTTTTTTTTTCTTATTGTCCTGATCACACCTGCCTGCTTTTATTTTGCAATAATGACCGACTGGCTGTATGATAGATCCCTTTACAAATTTAAGGATACAACTGAGAATTATATCATTTTTCCAAATGTGTTTCAGAGGGGGCATCAGAGACGGTGACATCATCGTTAAGTTAAATGGAGAGCCACTGATGAACACCAGCGACCTGAAGGAAGCGCTCAATCAAGACACGACTCTACTGCTGGAGGTGCGCAGAGGCAACGATGACCTGCTCTTCAACATTGAGCCTGACGTCATCATGCAGTGATGTCTCATTTACTCAGAATGTGAAGCATCAAACTTTCATCATCAGTCATGCGCTGTCACGGCCGGAGGAATGTCTAACATCCTTCTATGAAACACCAAGGACCTCTTTTACAAGCTGAGAGGAATCTATCCTTGAGCTTTCACAATCTCAGTCATTTCAAGTCTGCCAAGAGATTTTATATGAAAAGCATTTCATAACAGCACATTCTCTTGAAGCAGGTTTGAAGTGGAGAATGATTTAGTTCATGGCAAATATGAAAACTTGCTGTACTGTATTTTGTAGAGAAGACAAAGCTGGTGATATTTTTGAAGTTTTATACCAGAAATAGCCAAAAGCCAAAAATTAAATATAAGAATATTTAATAAACAATATAAATATTCATAAATAGCCAATTTGTTTATATATATATATATATATATATATATATATATATATATATATATATATATATATATATATATATATATATATTATTTTTTTTATCTTACACATTTGTATGTGGATTATCTTAATAATACTTTAAATGTCATTCATTGCTGAAACTTCATTGTAGCACCAGTGGCAAGAATCAATTGCTGTGCAAGGTTTTAAATAAATTTTATATAATTTCTGTATAATGACTGTCATGAAGAATTACATTTTATACGGTCATGTTGTCCAATCAAATGTGTGCCTTTTATACGCTAAGATCACAGTGAGACGTATTCTGTTCATGTAATCTGTTTATCAGTCTGTATATGCTCTATTCATGTTTCTGTTTGTCTAAAATGTCTACAGCATGTCATATGACTTGATTACCATTTTTTTCAAATATGCTCTTATTTTTGGTTCTCTTCAGCTGGATCTATGAATGTTGGACCTATGAAATAAAACTTTCTCAGAAAATAATCTCTTGGCAAATTGGTGGATGATAAAGTGTGCTACAAAGGGTGAATTTTGAAAGAGCAGTCAGTTGAAACTAATGTAAAGAAGAGCACAAATCTTATTATTTGAGATCAGGCCTACTGTCAGGTCTACTGATTCATGATGTTTGGGTTGGAAATTCATGGATCCAGAATACCCCTCAGAACTTTCCAGTACACAAAGATTTTTCTCCAGTTCTCACAGTCAAGACAGGACTTGTGGATCACAAAATCCAGACATGACACATGGCTGCATATTTCAAGCTGCGTATGATGATTTTACAGCTTATTCAATAAAGTAAGCCTGTCTCTTTGAACATCAAGATCTGCGCATTTAAAGTCCCCATGAAATCAGAATGGACCCTATTTACTTTGTTAGCAAACATTACAGGTCTTAGGGTGAACAATTAATCCGCGCAAATGAATACACAGAAAAAATTTGTTTGTCGCTGTAATTTTTAATCAAAATCTGAAAAGTAACTTCTCAGATGATGTCAGTTTGACGGCTTAGGTTTGAAAATGCGTAACCACTCCCCTCCAACCGTTAGTCTGCTATGAGTGCGAGATGGAGAAGAGGAGCGCTGAAGTAAAACCCTGCCCTCTATTCAATATTCCGTTTCACTTGGAAATACGTCACAGCACTGAAGAAAACTCACTTGCTACTTCCGGTTCACTGGGACTTTAATCTTATGCATCCCAATTCATGTACTAGTACAAATTTTTCTGTCATTTTGTAGTAGTGTGTTCACGGTAAGAAATGTGCACTTCAAATACCCCGATGATGCACTTTTTTAACCAAAATGAGGAGCTTTAGAAAATGGCTCTATAAATGGAAACCGTGTCATGTTGCAGATGTGCAGTCTGTCTGAAAAAAAAAAAAATCCAGTTTTTTCAAGAAGGTCCCATACAACTTAAAGGGGTCATGATGACATGAGAAATCACATTTTTATTAGTTCTTTGTAACATTAAAACAGCAAGTTTTAAAGCTTAAATTATTTATGTTGGCATTTATTTAACCAAGATCCAAAAATGGCTTGTTTGGATATTGTGGGATTTGTGATGTCAAACGGGCAAATACATTTGTATATGACAACCTCTAGAAGAAGACATCAATGAACCGTTGTATAGCATCACACCATTGGCCATGCACACTTGCACTCAGTCATTTAACAGCTGATACTTGTCTACACCAGACACGAGCGTCACAATATACAGAATTTCTGACAGACTTGTGCTTGAACTACTCACGAAAACAGGACAAATGGAGTTTGCGTCGCTGTACAGCCTTCAGAAGGACCCCAGTGTCAGGAACAAGTGGTTGGTTTATTTTTAATAGTGTTTTGAATCGGTTCAAATGATTATGTTTATTCAGAGGATTTGACTGCGGATTATTTTGTAAGCGAGGCACAGTGTAATGGAGAGTTTGCAAAGAAACAATGGTTAAAAAGGTAAAGCAGTCTACTGTATTGGATCTGACATCAGCCACATCGCAAAGCGCAAGTAAACAATTTCATAATGCTTTGTAAATGGGGGTTTTATATAGATAATGATTTCTAAGCACTTACTCATGTGAAATAGTGTGGACTACTTCATGTGCAATGACGGTAGCCAATCATAACAGTGGCCATTTACTGACAAGCCTTAAAGGGATAGTTCACCCAAAAATGAAAATTCTGTCATTAATTACTCACCCTCATGTCGTTCCAAACTCGTAGGACCTTTCGTTCATCTTCAGAACACAAATTAAGATATTTTGGATGAAATCCAGGAGCTTTCTGACCCCTATAGACTGCAGTGTTATTACCACTTTCAAGGCCCAGAAAGGTAGTAAAGACATTGCTAAAATAGTCCATGTGACTACAGTGGTTCAACCTTAATGTTCTGAGTGACTAGAAAACTTTTTGTGCGCAAAAAAACAAACAAAAACAATGACTTCATTCAACAATTTCTCTTCCATGTCAGTCTCCTATGCTGTTCACATTGTAAACACAGTGAAGCGCTTCCGGGGTCTACTTCAGAACGCCGGCTTGGGTTTGGAACGACATGAGGGCGAGTAATTAATGACAGAATGCTCATTTTTGGGTGAAGTAACCCAAGGCCGTAACCAAGTCTTAAACGGGGGGGCACCAATTTTAAAAAAAATTTCTTTTAAAGCATAAAGAAACAGAACAGTGAATGAAATTCTAGGTCTAATTCTAGTTGGGAAATAATCCTTTTGGGACTATTTGCAAACAATATTTACGTCAAATATATTATTAGTCCCGAGATTCTTCGCATTAATGAATAAATACATAGATCTGCAGTTGACATTTGAATTCCCTAGTGGGCTGGTGGTAGAATTTTTGTAAACCTTGTCAAATGGTTCTAATCCACTCTCATATAGTTTTTTTTTTTTCTCATTAAAATCAAAGATGTTCATCAATGATTGTATATTAAGAGCAGGGCATGTTTGTGTGCAATTTGTTTTGTGATTTCACCAGAAAGAATAGAGTCCCTGCGATGGCATTAAGCAATAGAGATTGAGGCGCTCACCTGTGTGAAGACTGTGAACGAGCCAAAAGAGAACGTAAACCCCGCCTACTTTGATTTGATTGGCCATCTCAATCATTTTGACATTGACGAGCGCTGTTAGACCACTGAGGCAGACCAGACTAAAAATGTAACTTTTAAACCTTTTTGTCATCCTATCATACAGAACACTGCGTAATGAAGTGCAGCAGAGCAGTGCAAAATGTTCAAATTTGGCCATTTCTAATAATTGGGGGGACATGTCCCCTCAATGTCTATGGTGGTTACGGCCCTGAACTAACCCTTTAAGTGAGCCGCCCCTTAAAACTGATAATTTCAGACAGAGGGCCAGATTGAGGGTTGAAAATAATTTTTGCAAAAAAAACTAACAAAATGTTAAAGATTATCTAAAAGAACACTTTAAAATAATTTACAAAATACATGTCATAACTCTTACATTATTTTCCTCAAAAATGTAACTTCTTTTCAGATTTGTCAGTTGTCAAACATGCTGATTTAATTTGCCCTTAAATCTGACTAAAAACCACAAAGAAACACACACTTATACAGTATATATCATATGAAATCATGTAATTTGTACTGAAGTCATATTGTGCTGTAGCACAGCGTTTAGGCCAAACCACATACGACCATGGAGGAAATCAGGATCGAGTCTTTCAAGAGTTAGGATAAACAGAAACTTGACATTGGGTCAACAGACTAGCTCTGTTTGGGTTTATCATATTAGCATGGTGTTGTGGCTAAAGTGCTATGCCAACACACCCAAGTGGTTCAACTCAGAACGGATCTTGCTGTCTACAAGCTGGGTAAATAAAGATATGGCACGAAGAGATAAATTAAACAAAGATGTGTTATACAGGGTGTGCGTCCTGTAATAATAATAATCTATGCAGCTAATTGCTAATTATAGTTCCTAAGGTGCATGCCAGACATTGGTTCCAACACTTCTAAACATGGTCTGAAACCAAAATAGTTAGGCAACATTTTTTTCAGTATTTCTATTTATAAGGGTTATAAGGGTTTATAAGGATTTCCTTTCAGCCATTAGGACTACTAAAGTACTATTGTATCAGAAGGTAATGTACATGTAATATACACCATAGAACTGAATTATCATATTCATAACGTCAGAGAACAGCATGGTATCAATATGGTATATGTGGAAAATGCATAATACTTGTTAGCAAGTGAAATAGCTCACATATATAGCAGAATATAAAACAACTTATCAATGTTTACAAACCCGATTCCAAAAAAGTTGGGACAGTACAAATTGTGAATAAAAAAGGAATGCAATAATTTACAAATCTCATAAACTTATATTTTATTCACAATAGAATATAGATAACATATCAAATGTTGAAAGTGAGACATTTTGAAATGTCGTGCCAAATATTGGCTCATTTTGGATTTCATGAGAGCTACACATTCCAAAAAAGTTGGGACAGGTAGCAATAAGAGGCCGGAAAAGTTAAATGTACATATAAGGAACAGCTGGAGGACCAATTTGCAACTTATTAGGTCAATTGGCAACATGATTGGGTATAAAAGAGCCTCTCAGAGTGGCAGTGTCTCTCAGAAGTCAAGATGGGCAGAGGATCACCAATTCCCCCAATGCTGCGGCCAGAAATAGTGGAGCAATATCAGAAAGGAGTTTCTCAGAGAAAAATTGCAAAGAGTTTGAAGTTATCATCATCATCTACAGTGCATAATATCATCCAAAGATTCAGAGAATCTGGAACAATCTCTGTGCGTAAGGGTCAAGGCCGGAAAACCATACTGGATGCCCGTGATCTTCGGGCCCTTAGACGGCACTGCATCACATACAGGAATGCTACTGTAATGGAAATCACAACATGGGCTCAGGAATACTTCCAGAAAACATTGTCGGTGAACACAATCCACCGTGCCATTCGCCGTTGCCGGCTAAAACTCTATAGGTCAAAAAAGAAGCCATATCTAAACTTGCGCAGGCATTTTCTCTGGGCCAAGGCTCATTTAAAATGGACTGTGGCAAAGTGGAAAACTGTTCTGTGGACAGACCACTCAAAATTTGAAGTTCTTTTTGGAAAACTGGGACGCCATGTCATCTGGACTAAAGAGGACAAGGACAACCCAAGTTGTTCTCAGCACTCAGTTCAGAAGCCTGCATCTCTGATGGTATGGGGTTGCATGAGTGCGTGTGGCATGGGCAGCTTACACATCTGGAAAGGCACCATCAATGCTGAAAGGTATATCCAAGTTCTAGAACAACATATGCTCCCATCCAGACGTCGTCTCTTTCAGGGAAGACCTTGCATTTTCCAACATGACAATGCCAGACCACATACTGCATCAATTACAACATCATGGCTGTGTAAAAGAAGGATCCGGGCACTGAAATGGCCAGCCTGCAGTCCAGATCTTTCACCCATAGAAAACATTTGGCGCATCATAAAGAGGAAGATGCGACAAAGAAGACCTAAGACAGTTGAGCAACTAGAAGCCTGTATTAGACAAGAATGGGACAACATTCCTATTCCTAAACTTGAGCAACTTGTCTCCTCAGTCCCCAGACATTTGCAGACTGTTATAAAAAGAAGAGGGGATGCCACACAGTGGGAAACATGGCCTTGTCCCAACTTTTTTGAGATGTGTTGATGCCATGAAATTTAAAATCAACTTATTTTTCCCTTAAAATTATACATTTTCTCAGTTTAGACATTTGATATGTCATCTATGTTGTATTCTGAATAAAATATTGAAATTTGAAACTTCCACATCATTGCATTCTGTTTTTATTCACAATTTGTGTCCTAACTTTTGGAATCGGGTTTGTAATATCAATACACATTTCATATGGTTTCATTCAAGTGACAATGCCCTGCACGCTTTGGTCTCTAAACCAGACCACATTAATAAAAACAAACTAGTGAAGCTTCCCAAACAAGCCACAGGCTATAAACTTTGTGTGTGTGTGTGTGTGTGTGTGTGTGTGTGTGTGTGTGTGTGTGTGTGTGTGTGTGTGTGTGTGTGTGTTTTTGTGACATATCAGGACACAAATGTGTATGATGACATGGGTATGACATAGGTATTACAAGGAGAGGGTGACTTATGAGGACATTACCCATGTCCCCAGTTTTCAAAAGGCTTATAAATCATACAGAATGAGTTTTTTTGGCAGAAAGTAAAATTGTGCAGTTTCCTGTGATGGCTAGGTTTAGGGGTAGGGGTAGTGTAGGGGGAAAGAAAACGGTATAAAAACCATTACCTCTATGGAATATCCCCACAATTAAAAAAAACAAACGTGTGTATGTGTGTGTGTGTGTGCGTGTGCGTGTGTGTAAGAATGTTAATTCAATGAGACGCGCTCTTGCAGAAACACAAACAGACTTGACACTGAAGTGCACACTGTTTTGTCCAGGGCCATCGCCAGAGATCTCACGCTAATGTGTGGAATGCAGATCACATACATAGTGTAGATAGGGACACAAAGAGTGCACAAAAGACAACATAGCAACAAGTGCTGAGAATAAAATGGTAATCAAATCCACAATAAAAATATTTTAATTCTCTGCATATAAAGGCAGATATTTTTTGGCAATGTAGGAATTGCACAATAGTTTGGAACTGTTGCCTTTTGACCTTGATCTATATCTAAATAATGCATGGAAACATAGGTTAAACTTCAGGATAAATCATTAGCTTCCCTAGATTAGTTTAGGATTAAATAGCTTGATCAATAGCAAGATCGTGAGATTAGAAGTGCCATATTCCAAAATCACATTAAAACAAATCATGACAACATCTGAAATAGCTTTTAAGATTACACTTTCACTTCAGTTCAGTTGTGTAAACTGTAAAGGTAATAAATTATGAAGCGAGTTTAATTCAGCTAAGGAGCAAAACACAAAAATTTAATTTTTCAGCTCAAAATCAGATCGATGTTGATTCAATCCAGTTCAGTGTCGATCAAATTCAATTGAGCTATAAAGCAGCTTTACAGTGTCACCATCCAGCTCAATTCAGTTCAAGTTTTGTTCTCCTCTGACACTGACTAATAGTGATAGTATTACTGAATATAAAGTGTCTTTTAAACCCCAACTAAGCAAGCCAAAAGCGATAGCGGAAGGAAACCCAAACTCCATCAGGTGAGAGAAATGAAGAAAAACCTTGGGAGAAACTCTGGCCAAATGAACAAACATGGTGTGATTCCAGACTGCATCACGTCAGATTTGTGGATTGGAATCTTTCCATCGCACAAAATGTTCTTTATAGTACAAACCCGATTCCAAAAAAGTCGGGACACTGTACAAATTGTGAATAAAAACTGAATGCAATGATGTGGAAGTTTCAAATTTCAATATTTTATTCAGAATACAACATAGATGACATATCAAATGTTTAAACTGAGAAAATGTATCATTTTAAGGGAAAAATAAGTTGATTTTAAATTTCATGGCATCAGCACATTTCAAAAAAGTTGGGACAAGGCCATGTTTCCCACTGTGTGGCATCCCCTCTTCTTTTTATAACAGTCTGCAAACGTCTGGGGACTGAGGAGACAAGTTGCTCAAGTTTAGGAATAGGAATGTTGTCCCATTCTTGTCTAATACAGGCTTCTAGTTGCTCAACTGTCTTAGGTCTTCTTTGTCGCATCTTCCTCTTTATGATGCGCCAAAAATGTTTTCTATGGGTGAAAGATCTGGACTATGGCACGGTGGATTGTGTTCACCGACAATGTTTTCTGGAAGTATTCCTGAGCCCATGTTGTGATCTCCATTACAGTAGCATTCCTGTATGTGATGCAGTGCCGTCTAAGGGCCCGAAGATCACGGGCATCCAGTATGGTTTTCCAGCCTTGACCCTTACGCACAGAGATTGTTCCAGATTCTCTGAATCTTTGGATGATATTATGCACTGTAGATGATGATAACTTCAAACTCTTTGCAGTTTTTCTCTGAGAAACTCCTTTCTGATATTGCTTCACTATTTTTGGCCGCAGCATTGGGGAATTGGTGATCCTCTGCCCATCTTGACTTCTGAGAGACACTGCCACTCTGAGAGGCTCTTTTTATACCCAATCATGTTGCCAATTGACCTAATAAGTTGCAAATTGGTCCTCCAGCTGTTCCTTATATGTACATTGAACTTTTCCAGCCTCTTATTGTTACCTGTCCCAACTTTTTGGAATGTGTAGCTCTCATGAAATCCAAAATGAGCCAATATTTGGCACGACATTTCAAAATGTCTCACTTTTCAACATTTGATCTATATTCTATTGCGAATAAAATATAAGTTTATGAGATTTGTAAATTATTGCATTCCTTTTATATTCACAATTTGTACAGCGTCACAACTTTTTTGGAATCGGGTTTGTAGAAAAACATTCTTTAGAGTATTATGTTTTTACAATAAGAATTTTTATTTTTATTTTTAGAACTCTTCACTGAAATGTTTTTAGGGAAAACCAAAATGGTTCTTCCATGTAATTGCTGCAAAACCCCACTTTTGGAACCTTTATTTTTAAGCGTGTACCCCAGTACCACTCATTTGTAAAGCATGCAGCTTTGTTATAATGTACTCACTCTCTGTCGGTTGCATGCATGCACACTTTTTTAAACATTCTCACCTGCACTTCCACACAACAATCGTCCATCTTCACCCAAATCCATGAGATAGCACCTGTGTTAAGTGTGCTAATGCACTGCACAGTAATCTTTAAATGGGGAAAACCGTCTCTGAGTCAGGCATCTCAGTTATTAACAGTTTATAGGTTAATATGGTTAAATTAAATATTCAAGATGTCAAACTACAGCGCTATCTGATAATATCATACAGTTGCACTGCATATTTAAAAAAACTCCAGTTAAAAGTATTTATTTTGATAAAAGGTCACAATTTATTATAATTACATTCTTACATATTAACATTTAACATATTAAACAAGGATTTGTGCTCAAAATCATTCATCATCCATAAATCAAAATGACATTATGTAAAACAATCAATCACACATATCACAATATTCACTCCTAAGTGGATCTAGATGAATGCAGTTATTAACATGAACACTGTTCAGCCTATGAACACTGTTATTGAGGGTTTTGTTATGGTTTAGTTGTTTGTGAATTCAAACACTAGATCTGACGACCTAGAACTCAAAACTTTTAATATTTATACAAGTTACAACTTTTAATATTTATAGAGTCAATTATAGAGTTTATCATGGCACAATGAATTAGAAAGTGTTATAATAATTGCTCTTGTTAATGTTTACAGTACACCACAAATCTTGCTTTATGCTGATCTTAGTACATTTTAGTGAATCTGTTCATAAATTTACAGAGATCAACATGGTTGAGATTCTTCTTGTGTTTCTTCTTTTTCTTGAGTTTTTTAAGCTCCCTGTCATATTCCATAAGCTCATTCGACCTTTTAATGAACTCAATCAAGGCTGAATTTATCAATGACAACTGTATGACAGTATTATAATACCATAAAACGGTTTGGCTTTAAGGACAAGCAGACAAATATCTGCAATGATCCTGTTTCCTAACAGCTGACCAGTGCGAGGAGTTACAGTTTGGCTCGGAAAGATCCAACTGCAGGCTTGTCAGAACAAAACTCAGCCCACCAAGATGGACGTTCCAGGACGTTCTTACCCTGCATGACTGTAGACCACAGGTTTTTGTAGAGCTGAAATGCATGAGAAACAGACAGATACTGAATCACAAAGGCATCGATTGCAAAAAACATATCAAAATAAGGTCAAGTCTTAATATCTGTAACAGGACAATAACAGTCAGAAAACAAGCATGTGGAGAGCTTTCATAAATAAAGACATCCCTTTTATCAGAACCTCAGATGAGTCAGAAAATGAACTCAATGCCATAGTGAAGAGATCATTTCCAGTAAGCATCTCCCCAACTGTAAACATGAAAAGTGTCTCACTCAGCAGGGGAATCAGTATAAAGTTCTGCGTGTCAGCGGGGAGTGTACAGTGCATCCAGAAAGTATTCACAGCACATTCCCATATTTTATGTTACAGCCTTTTTCCAAATTGGATTAAATTAATATTTTTTTCCTCAATTCTACAAACAATATCCCATAATGACAACGTGAAAGAAGTTTGTTTGAAATCTTTGCAGATTCATTAAAAAAAAAAAAAAAAAAAAAAAAAAAAAAAAAAAAAAAAAAAAAAAAAAAATCACATGTACATAAGTATTCACAGCCTTTGCCATGACACTCAAAATTGAGCTCAGGTGCATCCTGTTTCCACTGATCATCCTTGAGATGTTTCTGCAACTTGATTGGAGTCCACTGTGGTAAATTCAGTTGATTGGACATGATTTGGAAAGGCACACACCTGTCTATATAAAGTCCCACAGTTAACAGTGCATGTCAGAGCACAAACCAAGACATGAAGTCCAAGGAATTGTCCGTACACCTCCAAGACAGGACTGTATCGAGGCATAGATCTGGGGAAGGGTGCAGAAATAAACTGCAGCATTGAAGGCCCAAATTAGCACCAGGACTCTTCCTAGAGCTGGCTGCTCGGCCAAACTGAAGGCCTTAGTCAGGGAGGTGACCAAGAACCCAATGGTCACTCTGACAGAGCTCCAGCGTTTCTCTGTGGAGAGAGGAGAACCTTCCAGAAGATCTCTGCAGCTCTCCACCAATCAGGCCTGTATGGTAGAGTGGCCAGACAGAAGCCACTCCTCAGTAAAAGGCACATGACAGCCCGCCTGGAGTTTGTCAAAAGGCACCTGAAGGACTGTCAGATCACGATAAACAAAATTCTCTGGTCTGATGAAACAAAAATTGAACTCTTTGGCCTGAATGGCAAGCGTGTCTACAGGAAACTAGGCACCGCTCATCACCTGGCCAATACCATCCCTACAGTGAAGCATGGTGGTGGCAGCATCATGCTGTGGGGATGTTTTTCAGCTGCATGAACTGGGAGACTAGTCAGGATCGAGGGAAAGATGAATGCAGCAATGTACAGAGACATCTTTGATGAAAATTCAAGATTCAAGATTCAAGAGTTTTATTTGTCACATACACAGTTATATACAGAATATACAACCGGCAGTGAAATGTAAACAGGTCCGCTCCATGGACAGTGCAAATTCACAGTTAAAAACACAAGGAAGAAATTATAATAGAAATAGGATATAAAAAAGTACTATCTATATATATATATATATATGTCCATATCTGTAGAATTATAAATAATCAAGTCAAGAAAAAAAAGGTAACAAATAAGGATAAAGTGGAATAAAATAATTGAAGTAGACTTTGCAGTGAGTAAACTGTAGACTTATAAATATGTGGTTAACAAATGTATAAAGAGTATAATGTGCAAACAGGTTTATGACAGGTTGTTACACAGTAACAACGAGAACAGAAAGTGCAGTGCAATGTCAGTGTATCGATGTTTATCCTGGCGTGAAGTCACGTGATGTTAAGTGACTGAGTTCAGGAGTCTGATGGCCTGGGGGAAGAAGCTCCTCCTGAGTCTCTCAGTTTTGGCCATCAGGCAAAGCGCTACCAGATGGTAGCAGCGTGAAATGAGGGTTTGCAGGGTGATTAGAGTCCTTGATGATCTTGGTAGCTCTACCTTTGCAGCGTTTGGTGTAGGCGTCCTGCAGAGGCGGGAGAGCTGACCCTGAGATACGCTCGGATAAGCGCACGACTCTTTGCAGGGCTTTGCGGTCATGACTGGTGCTGTTCCCATACCACGCTGTGATGCACTGAGTTAAAACACTTTCTATCGCCTAAATAGAAAGTTTTCAGGATAGCTGGTGAAAGCCTGAATTTCCTCAGCTGGCGCAGGTGGTACAGTCTTTGCCTGGCTTTTTCACCTGTGTCTGAATGTGAGCAGTCCAGGTCAGGTCCTCGGAGATGTTTACTCCCAGGTACTTGAAGCTGCTCACTCTCTCTACTGGTGACCCGCTGATCATGAGGGGAGTATGTCCGTTGCTGTCTCTTCCTGAAGTCCACAATCATTTCTTTGGTCTTGCCAACATTCAGAGAGAGACAGTTGTCCTGGCACCATGCTGTTAGATGCTCCACCTCGTCCAAGTATGCCGTCTCATTGTTGTTGGAAATGAGGCCCAGGACAACAGTATCATCAGCAAATTTGATGATAGAGGTGGAGCTGTGTGTGGACAAACAGTCATGCGTGTAGAGAGAGTAGAGCAGGGGGCTCAGGACACAGCCCTGTGGAGCTCCCACACTCAGGGTGATGGAGGTGGAGGTGGACTGGCCTATTCTCACCACCTGAGGCCTGCCAGTGAGGAAGTCCTCAATCCAGTGGCAGAGAGAAGGATTCAGGCCGAGATCCAGGAGTTTGGAGGTTAGCTTGGTGGGAACTATGGTGTTAAAGGCTGAGCTATAGTCAATAAATAGCAGTCTTACGTAGTTCCCACTTTTGCTGTCGATGTGAGTGAGGGAGGAGTGGAGGACATGAGAGATGGCATCTTCAGTCGATCTATTGGGACGATAGGCAAACTGAAGAGGGTCCAAAGTGTCAGGAATGAAGGCGCAAATGGTGTTTTAATGAGTCTCTCAAAGACCTTCATGACTATAGGCGTGAGAGCCACTGGGCGATAGTCATTTAGGCAAGAGGGTTTACTGTTCTTAGGGACAGGGATGATGGTGGATTTTTGAAGGAGGTGGGGACCACAGATGCGAGAGGACTCATTAAAGATAGATGTAAACAACCCGGTGAGCTGATCAGCACAGGACGCAGAACACGACCTGAAATACCATCCGGCCCAGCAGCTTTCCTGGACGATTTGAGTGCTCTCGAACTTCATCCTCCGAGACAGAGATCACGTGATTGTTGCTGCTCTGAGTAATTTCCTCTAACGCGCCACTTGGCGGAGTCGCGTTGCGCGGTTACAGTCAAGCGAGCATAGAAAGAGTTTAACTCGTTCACGAGCAGCGGATCAACGCTTGCCTCTGCAGAGATTTAGATCCAAAGGAGCAGATGGACCTCAGACCTTGCCACATATATAGTCGTTGAGTTGGAAATGAGACTCCACTCGGTCTTTATAACGGAGTTTTGCGGCTTTAACTGCTCGTCTGAGAGCATAACAGGACGATCTGTATTCATTCATATTCCCTGAATGGAGACCGGCGTTGTAAGCAGCAGTCGCGTGCGTTCACTGCCTTGCGGATTGAATTGTCCACCCACGGTTTCTGATTTGAGAAGGACGTTATTGTTATTGTTTGCGTGGCTTGCTCTGTAAGCGTGTTGATGAAGCAAAGCGCCCGCGTCTGTGAACTTCGCTTCACGTCAGCTGAACTCGCTCGAACATGTCCCAGTCAACGTCATCAAGAGCTGCCTGAAGCGCGGTCTCTGAGTGGGGCGACCAGCGCTTAACTTCCGCCTCACCGGGGTTCCTGGAGGAGCTTTTGTTTGTATTCGGGAGTGAGAAAATGGCGGCATGATCCGATTTGCCAAGCGCTGGAAGTGACCGCGCTTTATAGGCGTTCTAAACGGAGAGTAGCAGTGATCCAGTGTGTTTGCTCCTCGTGTGGGGCAGAGGCGTGCTGGTGAAAGTTTGGCAGGACTTTCTTTAGGTTTGCTTTGTTAAAATCGCCAGCGACAATGAATGCCGCGTCGGGATGTTGGTTTATGGCGCCGCTGGCAACATCATGAAGGCCAGATAAAGCCAGCGCTGTGTCTGCCTGCGGTGGGATGTAAACGGCGGTCGCGACAACCGCAGAAAACTCCTCGGCAGATAGAATGGGCGGCAGATGATTGTTAAATGTTCCAGATGAGGTGAGCAGGACCGCGAGAGAATGGTGATGTTCCTGGGATCGCACCATTTCTTGTTGATCATGAAACACACTCCACCTTTGGATTTACCGGCCTCGGCTGTTCTGTCCATCCGAAAAACAGAGAAGTTCTCCGGCGGCGTCACAGCTGTGTCGGGACGCGCGGGCGTGAGCCATGTTTCAGACAAACAATAGATATTACAGTCTCTCATGTCCCGTTGAAAACTTATCCTGGCTCTAAGATCGTCCATCTTATTATCCAAGGATTGAACATTTGCTAGAAGAATGCTCGGGAGAGGAGGTCTGAATGCCCTTTTCCTCAGTCTGTTACGGATACCAGCACGTTTCCCACGGTGTTTCTTTGTTCTACGCCGCTGGCTCTGTCCATTGTTCAACTCGGCGTTCCGAAGAATCTCAGATGGCCACAGAGGATCGGCAAAAGTGTCCTGAAACAGTCCAGTGTAGAGGTAACCAATGTCCAAAAGAGTTTTGCTGTCGTAGTAGATCAATGCAGATGATAAGTTTGTAAAAACTGAGAGTAAAAGAAAGTAAAATAGTAAATAAAAGCACAGTCTTCGCGGAGCGACCTGAGGCAGCGACCAAACACAGCGGCGCCATTTTGTAAGAGGAATTGTAAGAGGAAAATCTGCTCCAGAGTGCTCTGGACCTCAGACTGGGGTGAAAGTTCATCTTCCAACAGAACAACGACCCTAAGCACACAGCCAAGATAACAAAGAGTGGATACAGAACAACTCTGTGAATGTCCTTGAGTGGCCCAGCCAGAGCCCAGACTTGAACCCGATTGAACATCTCTGGACAGATCTGAAAATGGTTGTGCACCGATGATCCCCATCCAACCTGATGGAACTTGAGAGGTCCTGTAAAGAAGAATGGGAGAAACTTCCCCAAAAAATAGGTGTGCCAAGCTTGTAGCATCATACTCCAAAAGACTTGAGGCTGTAATTGGTGCCAAAGGTGCTTTAACAAAGCATCGAGCAAAGGCTGTGAATAATTATGTAGATGTTTTTTATTTTTTTATTTTTAATAAATTTGCAAAGATTTCAAACAAACTTCTTTCATGTTGTCATTATGGGGTATTGTTTGTAGAATTGAGGAAAAAAAAATTTATTTAATCCAGTTTGGAATAAGGCTGTAACATAACAAAATGTGGAAAAAGTGAAGCGCTGTGAATACTTTCCGGATGCACTGTATGTGACGGCTCTGTCTAATGTTTCAGTAAGGCACTGTTCTTTCTTAAACAGAAATGAGTGGCCTGCCAAACAAGTGCTGAGAGAATATGACTTTACGGATGAGTCAGTAACCATAATGTCTAGTCAGAATCTTGTTTCTGAGGGATAGTGAATTAAACCCCCTTAAGGGCAGTGTCTTGTACAATGGAAAAAACCCTCCAGCTTTTCCAGTTTGATTTAATTAACTGGACTGTTTTTTTCGTTCTTTTTTGTTTTGTGACAAGAGGAAGTAAATGCTCCACCCAAAGTTCTAATAATTGTTGATTTTATTAGGTGATGTTGACTTTACCCCCTTTATGTGACACATTATTATCTTCCAGTAAATACTGCATCATCACTAGCTGTCAGTCTCACAGGCCAACTTAGTTAGACTAGCAGGGAAAATTATTCTGTTTAAAAAAACACCTTTTATATTTCCAAATCCATAAACAACTTGTATAATTTGAAGTTATATTTATATATATATTCCATTAAAAGTTTAGTAAATACAGGAACAGTACTGATAAATGTGACAAAAATTATGTACACTTATACAAACAGTCAACAGTGGCCTTACTTTTTTTTTTTACGCATTTAAATGTGAAAATAACATTTACTTTTACATTTAGGTTAAGTGTCATTTGTCAATATATATAATATAATATATTTTATATATATATATATATATATATATATATATATATATATATATATATATATATATATATATATATATATATATATATATATATATATATATATATATATATATATATATATATATATACACACACACACACGATATTGCCAAAGGTTTTGGGGACGCCTGCCTTTACGTGCACATGAACTTTAATGACATCTCATTCTTAATCCGTAGGGTTTAATATGGAGTTGGCCCACCCTTTGCACAGCTACAACAGCTTCAACTCTTCTGGGAAGGCTTTCCACAAGGTTTAGGAGTCTGTTTATTAGGGCTGGGTATTGACACAAATTTCACAATTCAATTAAATTTCGATTCATAAGCTTGCAATTCGTTTCGATTCGATTTGATTCAATATTGATTATTTTGGATATATATCAGGTACAATACATGGCAAATTTTCTCAAGGAAAACAAATGATGCTCTTAACTAATGCTGTAAACTATGGGAGTCAGATGTCAGTCTACTAGGCTACATTAGCCTACTATAATATTGAAGGAAAAAATTAACTGATTTGTGTACAAAAACTGTAACTGTAACTGATATTAAGGTGGAAGAGAAGATCAGTTCATGTGCGATCCGCACTGCCGCTTCTCTTGAGCTGAGCTGCGCCAGAGCGATATTTATGTTTTTGAATTTCACAATAAAATGCATGTAATTTGAAATCTGAGACTTTGTTTCATATCAAAAATAACAGCACAAAGCTTATTGTGATTTATTGGATGGGAGGCGCGCTACAATTTCCCGTTCATTCATCAAAATAGGATGACTAATCGATTCTTGGGATTTAAGAATCGATATCGGTTCGTAAAAATGAGAATCGATTAAAATCAATAAATCTATATTTTTTTACCCAGCCTTAGTGTTTATGGGAATTTTTGACCATTCTTCTAGAAGCGCATTTGTGAGGTCAGACACTGATGTTGGACGAGAAGGTCTGGCTCGCAGTCTCCACTCTAATTCATCCCAAAGGTGTTCTATTGGGTTGAGGTCAGGACTCTCTGCAGGCCAGTCAAGTTCCTCCACACCAAACTCTTTATGGACCTTGCTTTGTGCACTGGTGTGCAGTCATGTTGGAACAGGAAGGGGCCATCTTTAAACTGTTTCCACAAAGTTGGGAGCATGAAATTGTCCAAAATGTCTTGGAAAGCATTAAACTGTTGTTCCTCTCATGCTGGAGCATTGGTGTCTTCCTCTCACTGGAACTAAGGGGCCAAGCCCAACCCCTGAAAAAAAAAAAACCCACACCATAATCCCCCCTCCACCAAACTTTACACTTGGCACAGTGCAGTCAGGCAAGTACCGTTCTCCTGGCAACCACCAAACCCAGACTTGTCCATCAGATTGCCAGACAGAGAAGCGTGATTCGTCACTCCAGAGAACAAGTCTCCATTGCTCTAGAGTCCAATGGTGGCGTGCTTTACACCACTGCATCCAACGCTTTGCATTGCACTTGGTGATGTAAGGCTTGGATGCAGCTGCTCGGCCATGAAAACTCATTCCATGAAGCTCTCTACGCACTGTTCTTGAGCTAATCTGGAGGCCACACAAAGTTTGGAGGTCTTGACTGCAGAAAGTTGGCAACTTCTGCACACTGTGCACCTCAGCATGCGCTGACCCTGCTCTGTGATTTTACGTGGCCTACCACTTCGTGGCTGAGTTGCTGTTGTTCCCAATTGCTTCCACTTTGTTATAATACAACTAACAGTATATAAACACTGCCTGGCCCCCAAAAAAGTCAATGTTTGGATTTATTTGTTGTTTAATTGGATTTTCATGCATCTCTTGATGGAAATAACATCACAACATTTATTTCCATCAAGAGGTGCATCAATTATTGGTCAAGATCTTGTATTGGCAATGCATGAGTCAAGCACTCTGTAAAGTCTACTCCAGCACATCCAAAGACTTTCAAAGAATTTAAGGTGCCAATTCATGTGTAAAAATTCTTCTTCTTCGTGCTCCCTCCCAAACATTCTTTCACAATTTGAGCCTGATGAATCTTGATATTGTCATCCTGGATAATGGCCATGATGTGTTGTCTTATATGCTTGTTTAAGACATTAAACGCTACACACTCCAACAATAAGGGTTAAAAGAACTGTTGCCAAACATATAACATGCTAGATAATAGTCACTGCAAGAATGATCCAATCATAGACTTAAGTATTTAAATCTGAACAGCAACTTTTTTTTTTGGCCGGCAGTGTATCTACTGTAGTTCAGTCCAGAAACTCTAGAGGGCGCAGTCTGCAAGAAATCACATCATTACCACATGGAACAAGCTTATTGTTCTTTTGCTTTCAATGCTTGCTTAACATTCAATAGTCTGGTTCAGTGTTTGCTATAGGGTAGTCCTCTGAAACCCTCCATCTCCCCCAGCTCCACCTGCATAGATGTCCTATAGGATTTATGTATGTCTATTCATTCAGCAGCAGCATATCTTACATGCTCACATCAGTATTTCTGTGTATCTATTGGCAGTAGCAAGTTAATGACAGTTACTCTTTTACAGCTAATTCTGCACCAAACAAAAATGAATGTGAGTGCTTTAGATTCAACAAATCATTAAATCATAACAAAAAAAATACCTCACATTTTTATTTTATTTTTTTACATAAAAACATGTGGTTACTAAGCTAGGACGTCTGTGTGAAATTAAAGGAACTGACTTCATTCAGTACATCCAGTAAAAATCACCTTGTGACAAGTTAATTAATAGTCACTACAAAAAAATGGATAAGACAAATACTTTTTGGAGTCACTGTAATTGAGATGATCACTTCTGCAGCTCTTGTCTATATAAGTGATTCCACAGTCACAGTGGAGGACTGGCGAGTAGTGTTCTTCATGCGCACATGTGTGCCTGTGTATGTGTTCTCTTACCTCACCATCTGCTTTGCCAATGGGCGAGTTCAGGATGAAGTCAGGAGGAGCGATCACATCAACCAGCGCCACGGCATCATCCTTCAGCTACACAGAGAGAGTGAAAGAGCACCAGCAATTTCCTGATGTTTACATCATCATGCACTTATTAGTGAGGGTGTCTGTTACCGTTATGCAATATCTCATCTCAGACATACCAATTTAATTTGTATTTTGAATAATATGGCTATATAAGACCTGTGCTTGTATTGTGTATGTGGGTGTGTTAATGTACTATTATGTATGTGGACAAATATACTGTCTAACACTATGTAAAAGCGGCTTTGAGCTATGGAAAGGCACTATATAAATAAGACTTCTTCTTCTTCTGCAGTTAACACAACACTAACCTGCCCACACAGAGTAAGAATGGCTGTCTGGATGAAGTCAACCGGCTGCCGACCAGAAAAATAACTTCCTACAAACACAAACAGACCATAATCAAATTAGGAAAAAAAACCTTCAAATGAGCTACACTACCATCCAAAGTTGGGGTGGGTAAGATTTATTTTTTATTTTTATAGAAGTCTCTTATGCTCATCAAAGCTGCATTTATTTGATCAAAAATACAGTAAAATCAGTAATATTGTGAAATATTATTACAATTTTAAATAACTATTTTAATATATTTTAAAATGTAATTTATTCCTGTGATGACAAAGCTGAATTTTCAGCAGTCATTACTTCAGTCTTTAGTGTGACGTGATCCTTCAGAAATCATTTTAATATGCTGTTTACCTTGATACAGGATGGCCATGTGGTTGGTAAGAGTCCACAGGCCATAGAGAGCACAGAGACGCCCCAACACTGATCTGAGAGCAGCTGGAGTCTGTTCATCCTTAATCAGATCATGGAAACGTTGCAGTACTGTGTGCTCAATATAGGCAATAGCCAATGAGCGACAGTAATACACCTACAGAGAGAGAGAGAGAGAGAGAGGGGAGAGGAGGGGGAGGGAGAGGGAGAGGAGAGAGAGAGGGAGAGAGAGAGAGAGAGAGAGAGAGAGAGAGAGAGAGAGAGAGAGAGAGAGAGAGAGAGAGAGAGATGAGTTACAGAAAGAGAATCTAAGGACACAAACTCAGACATACATCTAGTAAGAGTGTTTATGGATTCAAGGGGTAAATGAAGACAGTTTGACCCATATAATCATGAGCCAGGTCATGACACACAGACGAGACACTAATTGGGATGTTTATAGAAGGAAGGAAAAAAAAAAAAAAAAAAAAAGATTCACGACCTTAACTCTTGCTTGTGTTTGTGTCTGGTTGCTCTGGTTTGGTGGTTGCTGGGTCAGTATTGTGTGTAAGGGACGTCTGTTTTATTAATTTTTCTCTTGCTCTCACTGCAGGTTTTAAGACAATTTAATCATTGGTCACATACTGTAACCTGCCTGATCACATCTTTTTCAAAATGCTCAAGTTAAACTCAGTGGCAGAAAGCTCAAGTGGAATCAAGGTGGATAGCGTCCAAAATCCAATCATTATATCATATGGCCTTTAACTGACTGTATGTTTTTAGCTAGACTAGACCCTCATAACATGCACATACACTACTGGAATAATTAAGTAGTCTTAATCTTTTTTTGTTTTAGTTCTTTCTAGTCTCTTATGCTGCATTTATTTGATCAAAAATATAGTAAAAACTGTAATACTGTGAAATATTATTACAATTAAAAAAAATTCAGCTTCATTACTCCAGTCTTCAGTGTCGCATGATCCTTCAGAAATGATTTTGCCATTTCGATATGGTATTTGCTGCTCAAGAAACATTTCTTATTATTGTCAATGTTGAAAGCTGTTTTTGCTGCATAATATTTTTGTGGAAACAGTGATACACTACCATTCAAAAGTTTGGGGTAAGTTTAAAAAAAGAAAAGAAATCAGCAAGGACGCATTAAATAGATTAAATGAAAGTGACCGTAAAGACATTTATAATGTTTCAAAAGATTTACATTTCAAATAAATGCTTAATAAAAATTCTTCCTAATCATCAAAGAATCCTGAATTTTTTTAGCATGATTTTCACAAAAAATATGAAGCAGCAAAAACACTGATAACACTGGTCTACAGTCAAAATGCTTCTGAAATAAATTCTGGGTCATTGAGATTGGCTCTAGTTTTCAAGATATGCTATTGGTCAGTATATAGGCCCCTAGACTTGAGAATGGCGGAGGATAAGTGAGTAATAAAAGTGATCTCAATTTGACTGGATCAATGAATAAATCTATGACGATTTTGGTTTTTGACAGTACTTGCTTTTTAGGCAAAACAATGAATGATGATATCTGAAGCTGGTATTGCATGATCATACATGATATGCCACAGTGTGCTCAAAAGTGCTGCTGGCGGTCTGCCAAGCAAGAAGAAATGTTCACTACAGAAACTTTGGAACATTTGCTACTGAAGACTGTGGCTAATCTCTCTTCATGGCTCTCTTCAATGGCTGAAAGATGAAACATCTTCAGTCTCTACAACCCCCAGTGTCAGCCGCACATACTGAGAACACACCTGTGGAGGAGCGTCGTTTCCAACCCCCACATGCTATAGATTTAGACACTCTCTCTATGAGCATGTCTAATTCACATTTTCTTGGTGAAGAATTGGTGGAACCTGCCATGCAACCCACCCTCCCACATGATGTTTTCTCCAGCCTATCTGCTGCAGGTGGTTCGAGCGGTGAGCCTTTACATTCACAGGGCGCAGGCCCATCTTCTCCAGATGATATTTTATCTGTTCTGCAGATGGCGGTGGCTAGTTTAGGTCTTGACAAATCGCCTGTCCAGCCCGTTCAAACCATCGTGTTCTTCAGACAAGCTGCTGATAGTAATGTTTTTACAATGCCACTGTGTAAGGACTTTGTGACAGAATTCTCCAGTGCACTTACAGGTCCAAACGTGCCAAGGAGGAGGTCAAAGACAGCCCGCACTCTTGCCACAATGGCTGAGACTGACTCCATTGGGGTAGGACGTGCACCTGGGATCAGACAATCAAGTGCGGATGCTCTGTCCAGGGGTCTGCTGCTCACCGGGGTATGGAGACATCACCCGGATGTAGTACAGTAAATTTGGCAATGGTTTGGCAAGGCAGAGGTTGACCTGTTTGCCTCAGAAATGACCACTCATTGCCGCTGGTGGTTCACGAGAGCCTGAGATGTCCAGCCCATTAAGACAGGATGCGTTAGCCCATGAGAGGTCAAGTTGCCTGTTGTACGTGTTCCCTCCTTTTCCACTTCTGTGAGAGACATTACACGAATATTCCTATACAGCTTTTAGTAGCACCTCGATGGCCAGCCAGGCCATGGTTTCCTCTCCTTCTGAGTCTGTTACAGGGTGAACCATGGCAGCTTCCCATCAGACAGGACTTCCTTTCTCAGATGCACGGCCGTGTTTGGCACCCAGATCCAGCTTGTCTTCAGCTCTGGGCTAATGGATTGTGAACCAGCAGTAGTGAACAATATTGGCAATGCTAGGGTTCCTTCAACACGACAGCTTTATGTTGCTTGTTGGAGGATTTTTTTTTTCCCTGGTGCGGGGATCAAGAAATAGACCCAGTTCACTGTACTGTGCCAAAAGTATTGAGTTTCTTGCAGCATCTATTATATGACAACAAAGCAGCCTACACTTAAAAAGTTTATGTTGCTGCCATACCTGCTTATCACGACCCAATTGGTGCTTCCGTGGGGTCTCAGAACCTTGTTTGAAGGCGTTTAAAGCCTGTTCATTCTACTGCTTTTCCTGTGTGGGACTTACCGCTTGTTCAAGAGTTCCCTTGTACACCACCATCTGAACCGTTGGCTGTTGCAGATATTAAGTGGTTGTCCTTGAAAGTGCAATTTCTGTTGGCTGTAGTTTCTACTAAACATGTTGGTGAACTTCATATCCTGTCAGTGAGTAAATCGTGTTTACGCTGGTTACCAGAGGATTCTGGGGTCATTCTTTGGCCTAATCCAGCCTTTCTCCCTTATGTTAGGGTTTGCAATTTGTGAATCAGTCTATTCATCTGGTTGCTTTTCAACCGCCTTTCACTCACTCGGATACAGATGGGGGAAGTCTCAACTTCTGTACCCTGTACGAGCTTTAAAGTGCTATGTTAAGTCTATAGCTTCTTTCATACAGATGGATCAGTTATTTGTCTGTTATGGTGAGGTACGCAAGGGTGTGCCTTTGTCCAAAACTTTTTTGTCCAAAACTATGTTTGAAAAAACATATATATACATATATATCCCAAAAAGTTATGTATATATATATATATATATAATATATATACACATATACATATAACATATACACACATATACATATATAACATATTCATTTTTTTTTTTAAACATATAAAAATATAAAAAACAAAAACAAAACAAAAAACAGTATTTTATATAATATTACTGTCCAATAAATGCAGCCTTGGTGAGCATATAACATTTTCAAAAACATAAAAACAAAATAAAAAAATAAAAACAACAATTATTCCAAAATTCTGATCGGTAGTACACACCCATAGTGATCCAAAAAGTATTTGAACATTTAAGCCATGCATGTCAGTTTTTACAGGAATAAATAATAAGAGTCCTTATAGAATAAGATTTTTTGAATGGTAAATATTCAAATACTTAGAGTATTGGGCCGCTGTATGTGTATGCGGTGTAACGGCTGTGTTTCATTACTGTGTTGATGCTTGATTTGGTCCTACCATGATACTTTAACATCATCCGAAACGTGATGCGAGCAGCTTTCACACATCCTGCATGTGACTCTGACCCCATGGAGCACATATATGAATCTAAATGAATTTGATATGGCAGAAAGGCTTTAAATCCTTCAAGAGGTCAGACAGCGGTCCTTTGAAATGCTCAGTGTGATGTAGATTTGTAGCTCAGTGGAATAGTTATTAAGTAAGGGATATGTCTGAGCCAAGTGTCTGTTCAGTGTTAAAGACATGTCTGAAGAACCGGAGGCCTGTTTTATATTAGATATAAGTCATAAACGGGACAGTACAGAAGGTATTAAAGGGAAACGCAGGGTGTGCTATCCCCACGATTGAGCCTGATACTACAATATATTAACAAAAACAATAGTCCATTCTCCCATGAAAAACAACAAGTGACAAAATAACGCCAACATTTTCCTATTTACATGTTGTGATGTGTATAGTTACATCATGAACTAAGTTACGATCCACTAAGTTGCGATTTTCTAGACCGATATGGCTAGGGACTATACCCTCATTCCATACCATGGGTGCAGCAGGCGCAATGATATTACGCAGTGCCTGAAAATAGTCCCCAGCACACTCTCTGTGCAAGCAGATTGTCACGTTGGTTATATTGACGGTAGTTAGCCTATTTTCAGGCGCCCATGGTACGGCAGCAAAGTTCCCTGATTATTACGCAGGAATGAGAGTATAGTTCCTAGCCATATCGGTCTAGAAAATTGCAACACTTCATTTTCCATCGGTCTTAGTACACAATATAACTACACACATCACAACATGTAAATAGGAAAATGTTGCCGTTATTTTGTCACATATTGAGCAGTAGGCTAGCTGGAGCCGTTTACCTCCAGTCTTTGTGCTAAGCTAGGCTAGCGGTGGGCGCGTCAGACAGAGTTAGGGCATGCACAGAGATGAGAATGGTATGTATGGCCTTATCTAACTCTGGGGGATATGGTGAATAAGCTAAAGTCCCAAAAGGTCGACGTGTTCCTTTAAGAGTTTAGAGATATTTTGCTTATTGTAGTGGGTGTGTCCTCTGCCAATTTGTCTTTCCTGCATATTACCTCCTGTCCTCAACAAAGTGTAAAATACTGGTCTACAGGACTTGATTAATGCAAATTCCCATTGTGAACTCAAAAGGAGTTTCTGTCTTGGTCTGAGTATTTCAGGGATGTTGCAGAAGTCCTTTACTCAGGTCAGCCCGTAATGAGTGTCTTCTAGACACTCAGTGTTATGTAATCGTCAGGTATCCTTTTACTCTTTACTTCAGAGCATGTAAAGAGTTATGTATAACCGCATTATGTATTGATTATGATATGCTCAGGTTAGTAACAGACTAGAATACAGTTTAGGTTGATGCTCTGACTAACACATTGGCATTAGTTACGTATACTTAGACTTTATGTTCAGATCTATGGGGACTAAATAATATTTTCTAGAATGAGCAAAGAGGAGTCCAGCCTCTAGAGTATTAGTCATTCGTTTGTGATAAAGAGATCGTAATCCGGCCAGTGTGAGACTTATTGGGATCCAATAAGATCCATGGGATCCAAGCGAGTTATTGGGATCCGGATGAACAGGTATAATTTCAATAAAGAGTTAAACAGAATAATCAAATGTGTAATTAAACTATTATACAAATGACCAAATCAATTGGCATTCTAACCTAAATTCACGGTCATGATAAAATGGAGTTAGACAAAAATAAATTACTTTGCCCCATTAAAAAGACTGAACGCACAGAAACCTTCACCCGCTAATCGGAAGCCATCGTTGGGACGACTGGGCAGGTCTTACATGGTGAAACAAGATTCTAGAATCAATATTTAGATATCAACAAAATCAATATTTAAACAACAATAAAACACTGAGCATTTACAGCACTATGGTTGTGTATGTCTGTGTATGTCTGTAGTTCAGATAACTTGGCCCAGTTTTTGACATGATGTGACTTCAAGTAAATGAACTCAGCGTACATAGTTTTTTCCCCCTGCCTTGCTATTTCACAGATAGTCTGACTCCGTTGCCTTACCATAACAATTTGGCCCTAGTCGAAGTCGCACAGATATTTTTTTCCCGTCTACTGCAGCCAACATCATGATTACAGGAACTGATAGTTTGCTTACTAATCTATACCCAAACGAGAGAGAGAGAGAGAGAGAGAGAGAGAGAGAGAGAGAGAGAGAGAGAGAGAGAGAGAGAGAGAGAGAGAGAGAGAGAGAGAGAGAGAGAGAGAGAGAGAGAGAGAGAGAGAGAGAGCGAGAGAGAGCGAGAGAGAGATATCTGTACTGTATAAAAGATAAGTTTCCATGATGTTAACAACCATAACTGGTATAAGATATATAAGGCAGCTGAGTAATTGTACATTTTACAAACCTATAGCATGCCTCACCTCCATCTGAGATGCTAGTAAACATAGATACATGCCATTTTAATGTCTTCTGCTATTAAGGATTAAGCCAGGATTAAGACATACTTGGCTGTTGTTTCGTGCCTCAAAGTCTCCCAGTCCACAGGATTTCTCTTGAAACAGCTTCCTCTGGCTCTCACCCAGTAAGAAACACACCAGCCACTTATACGCTGCCAGGGGCACTGAGGACATAATACCAAATTATATTATGACATTAAAAAGATGGACAGATAACACAAAACATTGAATAAGACATAAAAATAAATAAATTATATGACAGAATTGCAATAAGTGGATATATTGTTTTCATCATGACAGTTAAAACAAACAGAATAGTGTAATGGATTGCAGCTGGCAAATACAATGTGGAAAGGGTCCTAAAAAGATTCAGTAAACAAGATAACTGAAGAAATATTAAATAGATATTGGAGCTATTGTTGGAAGGGGTTTGCTTTGCAGAAGTTTGGGTCACACGCAGATGTAATCATGGATTAGGTATCTGGGTGGGGACTGTAACTAAAGAACAAGGAGTCTCGTGTTTTGGATGGTTGAGGTTTGGACGTAATTCTCAAACACATGACGAGAAGTAACCCAAACTCTAGGATCATAGTGAGATGAACTTAAGTGCATTCATGCTATAGCATGAACTGATGAACTATGAAAAAACAAACAAATCCAGATCTACTGACCAAGACTGCATTAACCTAATCAGTTCAAACAGAGACATTTATAACATTCTTTAAGATTTATAAACAACAAAACAAGACCAGAAAACTGCTTTCCCATCTTATAAAGGAACTAATAAATCAGAAAACAACCCACAAACCTCTCTAAATAAGCGAATACGTTTATGAAAAGAAGGTTGTGAAACAAGACCACTAAGCAAATAGAGTGAAACTAAGCAAATATTTTTAACACTCGGTCCAGCAAATAAGTTCTGAAGAAATGAGTGTAAAAAACATTTAAAGGCAAATTATTGTGTTGGTATTGATGCATATAGTGTCTATTGTTTTTTTTTTTTTTTGATGGATTTAAATGGTCTCTACTAGTGTCAATGAGACTTTTTATGGTAAAAACGACACAAAAGAGAGATACAGTTTCCCAAGATATTTAAAAAGTGGAGGCAAAATATATATCCATAATTCATGAAATCAAGATTTTCTTTTCCAAGCCCATATACGTATGGGTTTAGTCAAAATAACCCCTCAAAATAACCCTAGTGGGCAATATTGCTCTTAATAAAAAAAGGCAATTTAGGACATTCACCTAAACATCTTCTTTTGTGTTCCACAGAAGAAATGAAGTCAGTAACATTTGAAGCCTTTATGTATAATGCATTATAAAGGTATTCATAATGAACATTGTAATGCATATCTTTTTAATAAATGATTGTTACCCAAGTTAAAATGCATTATATTTGCATTCATAACTCTGTTATGTCTGAAAAAGTTTGTCATCGTGTTTTAATTAATTATACTTTCTAAAGGTGTAACAATGAATACATTATATACAGTATATAACAATGAATAGAATACACTTATGAGCCAAAACATTATGACCATAATATGCTGTTGGTCCTCCGTGTGCAGCCAAAATAAAACCAACCCACCGATGCATGGACTCTACAAGACCTCTAGGTTGGAGCCGCCATAGATCAAAATTGTAGGTCCAGCACATCCCACAGATGCCCAATTGAATTGAGATCTGGGGAATTTAGAGGCCAGGACAACACCTTAATCTCTTTATCATGTTCCTCAAACCATTCCTGAACATTCCTGAGTGCAGTGTGGCAGGGTGCATTATCTTGCTGAATGAGGACACTTCTGCCAGGGAATACCATTGTCATGAAGGGGTGTGCCTGGTCTGCAACAATGTTTAAGTTGTGTCAATTGTTTAAGTTATTCATTTATACATTTACGTCCACATGAATGGCCAGATCCAGGGTTTCCCAGCAGAACATTGCCCAGAGCATCACACTCCCTCCACCGGCTTGAGATGCCCCACAGTGCATTCTGGTGGCATCACTTCCCCAGGTAAACGGGACACATGTACACAGCCGTCCATGTGATGTAAAAGAAAAGGGGACTCATTGGACCAGGCGACTTTCTTCCACCGTTCCATTTGTATGCCCATTGCCACCACTTTTGACGGTGGACAGGGGTCATCATAGGCACTCTGATTGGTCTGCGGCTACGCAGCCCCATACACAGCAGAGTGCGATGCACTGTGTTATGACACATTCTAACCATAACCATCAATAAAATTGAGTGACTTGCGCAACAGTAGACATTTTGTTGGCTCGGACCAGATGGGATAGCCTTTGTTGCCCTTGTGCGCCCAACACCCTGTCGCCAGTTTGTGGTTCGTCCCTCCTCAGACCACTGTTGGCAAATTCTCACCACTGCTGACCAGGAGGCAAACCACAAGCCTTTCCATTTCAGAGATACTCTGACCCAGTCGACCTGCCATAACAATTCGGTCCTTAAAGTCACTCTCACACATTCCAGCCCATTTCTCTTGCATCCAACATGTTGATTGCAAGAACTGATTGTTTGCTTACCATCTAAACTACCCAGACTTTAATATGTGGCCTTGTTAGGAGATGATCAACGATATTCGCTTTACATGTGACTGCTCATATAATTTTTAACATTATATACATTATATTATATATTATATACAGGTATTAATGCATTATAACAGTGGTTGCAATTACTTATGAGATCTTACAATGTATTAAAAGGTGCATTACAAGGTATAATACTTTTGTAATGCATTGATTATATATAAAGGCTTCAAGTAGTCATTCAGGTTTGGAACAACATTAGAGTGAGTGAATGATGACAGAATGTTTCGTTGAACTATTTCTTGAGTGTGTCATATTTAGTTGGCCTGAAGTGGACAAATTCATGACATGGACTGTTATAGGTACAGAATGAGAGTATTGAAAGTTTGGATGTAAAACAGCCGGGGTGAGTAATAATATTAAAACTGGTCTAGAATTTAAAAACTGGGTGCTTGTCACATGATTCGATAGGTGACAAAAGTCAGTTAAAATCCTAGCAGTCCACTCCCTGTCCTCATCCAATTAAAATGATGATCCTCTGACCCCTGTAACCAGGCAACGATGATTTGAGTCACCAGCTAAGGAATGAGGTCAATAAAGAGAGCAGATGTTTAGCAGATGTGTAGCTCAGTTCAAGATGTAAAACTCTCCCAGCGGAGCCGTCTGCAGCGTCAATGAGCACTTTTAACAGTAAACCACACAAAAACACAGCGTGACGCAGATTCTCACATTCTCTCTGTGTGCGGTGGAGGTGTGACGGTTTATGTATTAGATAATGTGCTCTCGGAAAAAAGCATTGTACACACAAACATCTTGTATTACACAAAACCAGCACCATGAAAGTAGGATATGGAAATGACACATGAGGCTCAGTTTGTTTATTTGGCTTCCTCTGAGAGTGAATGAATAAAGACTCTATTAAACTAAACTAATGCTTCACTAGCTGAATAATAAAACTAGCTTTGCAGTTCCTGAAGAAAATACCAGTGCTAAAAGTATTAATATTTTGGGTTCTGTGTAAATTAGTTTCTGCACAAATTAGTTTCTGCACAAGAGCTATAAAATGTGACAGAATCAACACGAAAATGTTAAAACCATATGAACACCATAGGTGCAGTGTTCATATGGTTCAAGAGATAAGAGAAAAGATCAATACCAATTTGGAGAGATCCTAATATAGTATGCAAATATTACAATAGTATCATAACAATGACATAATCTTGCTTTGATCTTAATCTGTCTTTCAAATGTAATCTTAAATGTCCTTAAAATAAGGTCTGGGGAAAATAATGTGCTAATTTCTCCATTAATATTATCTGTGAAAAATAATTAACGCAATTCCTGAAGTAGATATGCTAAAGTCTTTTCCCCACATCTTGCATTAAATGTATGTTCAATTACATCAAAAGCTGTTATAATATTTTAAATGTTCGGTAATTAAGAAATTATACTAAATAATTACTAATTTAAAAACAAAAACAAATCAGTATCACTATTGGTATCAGTGATAAGGCCTTTAAACAAATATTTAAAATATAAATAATTTTAAATGACCGTGGTGTTTTTAAATTTGAAAATTAAATACAAATATATATTACAAATGTTAAAGTTAAGGGCTATTAATTACGATTAATTACAGAAATCTGTGCGATTATTATTATTTTTAATTGACCAAACAGTCCTACTTCAAAATGATATAAGATATCATCCCAAAGCTGAAATGATATACAAAATAAAGTTTCAAATGGAGTCTGTAAGTTACACAGTTTAAGCTGAAGAAAACGAAGGAGCGCACCAGAGGAACAGAGGAAACTGAGGTGAAGTAAAATCTAGATGAGTAATGTGGTTGGTGTGTGTGGTTGTGCATATATGTGTCCCTGTTATGGAAAATGTAGCGTTAATGTTGCGTACCGGCTGAGTTCATGCACTCTTCCACTGAGCCAGCTGTGAACTTGCTCTCCAGAATGCTGCTCATGTCCTCTAAAAAGTTCACAGTCTCAAGGGGGGATTCAATCCTTACTTTACCTTGATTGAGGAAAAGAAACAGAACAAAGCAAAACATTTCAAATCTACATCAGACACAAAAAAGCATTCTTCATATTCTGCATAACTCTAAAAATAATAGCATGCAAAGAATGATCTGGAGGTCATGGTTAAACACGATACAACTGTCATTACTTCTTATTGAGAAATTGTTGACAAATCATGATGGACTATACATGTTTAAAAAAAAAACTCTAATGTGTAGAGACCTTCCTGTTTGTGCTGCAGCCAGCTGAGCAGGTAGTTGCTGGTCTGCTGCAGGAGGACATTGTTGTCTCCCTCATAAGTGCAGTTTGGGTCATTGTCGTCGCGCATGTCTCCCAGCCGGTTCACTTCACACAAAAAGATAAACAGATTAACAGATAGACAGAAGCTGAACTAGAAGTTATTTTGATATTTCACATGGTGTTTATTACAGTGACCCAGTAGTGCACAACACAAGAAAGAAAGCCACAACACAACGAAAACAAGCCACAACACATAATACATAAACTATCACACCTCCTACATTTGAAGGCTTTGTTTAAAAAAAATACAGTATACAGTAAAAAATATTTCCTAAATATGGATCTTGTTAGACCATTACCTCTAATATAAAGTCCTTAGCATTAACTCTACATACCCTGAGGAAGGAGCAGGAGCATTTCTGTTGTATTGTGACAAATCTGTAGACAAATTTTGTTGTGGCAATTCCATTGCGTTGTGACTTGTTTCCATTGCGTTGTGGATTGCTTTCGTTCTGTTGTGGCTTGATTCCCTGGTGCTGTTAACTTATATTTGTTTTGTTTTTTGTTTTTTTCATTGTGTTGTGCACTACTGGACCACCGTAGTTTATGCTTCTACTAAACATTTAGTTTATGAAGATTTTAAAGATTCCTTACTGGCAAGGTAGCCGTGTCCTCCACAAGCCTCTCGACATTCCTGAATGCCTCGCTGGGCTGTCCACGATCCCAGAGGTTTACTAGCGCATGACATGGCATGGATCTCTCTGCCCAGTTCAGCCTGAGGAGTGACAAAAACATTCAATATGTGATCAAATACTACGTAGAAGATTTCGACTTTCTGATTTTAATGATCAAGACGCTTTAATGAAATAAAGAGCTGAAGAATGTTTTAGATGCTTGTATTTTCAGCATATGATCTATACCTGTCTTTCGCTTTTGTCCTTCATTAAGAGTCCAATTTGAAATTCAACAAAGTTCATGGAAAAGGATCTGGTGAAGTGCTCCAGTGCGTACACAGCAGCCAGATATGGGATAAGACGCCATTGCTGCAAGGAAACACATGAACAGGATGGTTCAAAAGACAAATAGCTAAAAAACAGCGAGTTTGATCCACGATTTACGAATGAGAAAATGTTACCTTCAGTGATACCCAGAAAAAGAACACTGAGAAGTCTAAGAAAATATGCTCCAAAAAGATTACTGGTGGTCATATCCTTACAAAGGCCTATTAAATGTTTAGCGCATTTTAAATGTCACCAATATGCCAGTAACATTTTTGTCCATTTAGTGAATTTACAATGTATGAATTTTGATTTTATATACAGATTTTATATACACACACCAATGAGGCATAACATTGTGAACACAGGTGGACTGAACCAGCATTACTTATTTTTGAGAAATTGTTGACAAACCATGATGAAACCACAATTTGAACTACAGTAGCTTGTCTGTTTTTGGACCACACGGGCCAGCCTTCGCTCCCCATGTGCATCAATGAGCCTTGGCCGCCATGACCCTGTCACCGGTTCCCCACTGTTCCTTCCTTGGACCACTTTTGATAGATACTGACCACTGCAGACTGGGAACACCCCACAAGAGCTGCAGTTTTGGAGATGCTCTGACCCAGTCGTCTAGCCATCACAATTTGGCCTTTGTCAAACTCGCTCAAATCCTTACGCTTGCCCATTTTTCCTGCTTCTAACACATCAACTTTGAGGACACTTGCTGTATGTATATATATATATATATATATATATATATATATATATATATATATATATATATATATATATATATATATATATATATATATATATATACACACACATACATACACACACACAGTATAATTCTTTACATTTTAAAGTTACTGTATTTTTATTTATAGTACATGTTACAGTGACACACGATAAGGTAGTGAGTTATACAAGTACATGCATGCAGAACAGTACTATAAAACAAAGTGCTACCATTATTTTGTAGATTTTTGTACAAAAATACTAAAACTAAGTATGCTCACATCTGATTTTTAATTATTCTATTAAATTACATTACTTTTCAATAACATTTTCAATTGCTTTTTAATTAAAAGTTTTAATTAATTAATTTAATTAATTAAAAATTTTTAAAGCATTTATTTAATTTATTATTTAATCTCATTGAATTTCTTTAATCAATGGTAAATTAAAGGAAGACAAGGCAGATCATTACTCATAAAAAGAAAATAATAACTTATCCAGAGTCTTTATGATGTAGTGAAGAACTCTTTTCTTCTGTCTTGAAATGTTTCCACTGGAGTGTGTCAGTAATCTGTACCTGTAGTTGATATTCCAGCACTGGAATCTCCTCGTCCTCTTTGGGCCCAAACTGTCTGCGTGTGGCGGAGAATCGCACAGCCACAGTCATCGCCAGCTTCAGATTGACCAGTGCCATCCGCGTAATGCTCACCCTGCCTCCTGACAGAGCCCCTAAAGACGCCCCAAACCGCTTATTGGGGTCCTGTGAAGGTGTACGGTTAGGAAAAACACAGGATGAAAAGACACATAATGAAGTAATTCAAAACACATAGCAGAGATGACAAGACCAACCCAACAGAAAAATATGAGACAAAGAATGTGAGCAAAGAGAAGGGCAAACTATATCTCATTCATTCATCGCCAACCTCTCGCCTGTGTTTGTTTTCAGAAAAAAAACCTTTATGTCTTTCTGTCAGTAATATTGGCTGACGGCCTGGCTTTTCCTGTGATTAAAACTCCCTGTTTGTTTGAAATGAAAGCATAGGGATTCCTTCTCGTACATCTTGCATAGCACAGCACAGCAGCTGGAATAACAGCCACTGTCTGCACCACTGCGCTCTTTACTGCAGAGCTGCAGAGTTTATGACCTGCAAGATGTCTACACGCCACAAAATGGCTCTATTATCAGTAATAAAATACTGGTGCTTTACACATAACCTATATTTGAAAAAAGTTACATTATACATTAGCTAATGCATTAGATACCTTTTAACAATAAGGTCTCATTTGTTAACAATAGTTAGTGCATTAACTAACATGATCTAGCAATGAGAAATATATTTTGATAGCATTTATTACCTTTTGCTAATGTAAGTTAATGTTCATGTTAGTTCACAGTGCATTAACTAATGTTAAGATACAAATTTTGATTCTAAAAATGTATTAGTAAATGCTGAGATAAAAAATGCTGTAGAAGTGTTGTTAATTATTAGTTTATATTAACTAAGGTTAACAAATGAAACCTTATTGTAAAGTTTAACCATATATTTTACAGAAAGTATTAATCTAGGCTAATGAGAAATTTTACTGCATTAATGTGGAAAATGTATTAATAAATGTGGAAAATTAACAATTAATAAATGCTGTTCTATTGCTATTTTATGTAGTCTTATTTGTAAAGAGACAATACAGATAATTTTTACAGTGTAACTGCAATGAAACCAGAAAGTTTATGTATTATTAGGCAATCATATAATATTGCTTACTTTAAAAGGTGAAACGTAGTGCCCATCAGGCGTAACATCTCCTGTTTTGTTTAGCAAGTTTTCTCGAGGTATCCTCACATTGTGAAACATTGCAAAACTGACAAAAACAAAATCACAAATGTATTATGCACATCAAAATAAACGTTCTGTTAAATGATTACACTGAAAAGTATAATGAAGAATAACTTTTCCATTTATATGGGCAGATGGAGATGAAGTGAGACTTATGATTTTCCTTTACTGCCATCTATTGACCAAATACTGTAATCACAACATCTCATCAGCCCAGCATTAATCTCACCCATTATCCAGACCATTCTGACCCAGTTTTTTTCCCATATCCCCAACCATCACTCCTGGCATTGACAGCAAGGTCTTTGGGTCCCTGACCTATAAATTAAATTACATTAAAACTGCTTTAGTCACAGCTGCTGCTCTAACAAGACAAGACAAATTAACTGAAAATGTATTTTCACACATACTTGGACTACAAAAGAGTGAAGGCCGTGACATTGTCCGTCAGGGGTGTAGAGCTGTGCAAATACGACTGAATGAGTGGCAGTCTTTCCCAAGTTCCCCACCCAGAACTTTGCTGCTTCAAAGTCTGGAGAGTTTATCACAAACTCCTGCGGATTTTAAAACAACATGCATTAGCTGCTGACCATCAGGCAAAATAAACAGAAGGAAAAAATAGTAAAACCAGGTAAAAGAATAATGAAAGAAAGGTGGCTTGAGCTATAAGAGAGTCATAATAGTAGTTAGAGATATTTTCTATCTTTAAAAGGCTCCATATTGTCAGATTGTGATTTAAATTATTCAGATAATACGAATGAAATATTTAGTATGGTCACTAATATTTCAGCTATCATAAATCAACAATGAGCAATAGCATTTATTATCCATTAATACTTTTAAGAATAGCATTCATTATTATGCCAATGTTAACTTTTTTTAAATTTATTTTTATTTTAATATTTATTATATGAACATTTACCAAGATCAATAAGTCAACAGTTGATGTCCCATTATGATTTGTAAGGCCATATTTGTATAATCACATAAAAAGAAAAAAAAAAATTGTTGTGCATCTGGTACTAGAGTACCTGAGTGCTGCGGTCATATCTGGCTGTTGTCCTCAGGGCTCTTGTGTTGCTGCCATGGCTCAACTCAGTCAATGAAAAGCATCCAAATGTCTAAACAGACAGAGACTATCTTTAGACGATCTGCTGTCAGTGGCTCATGTGGTTTTCATGACTAATGTCAAAGGCAACTCGCTGGTTTGTATGCACACACACACACACACACGTCTGGTTTACTATCTTTGTATGGACTCTCCATAGACGTAATGGTTTTTATACTGTATATTCTATCCCCTTACACTAACCCTACCCCTAAACCCATCCATCGCAGAAAACTTTCTGCATGTTTACATTTTTTAAAAAAACTCTGTAAAACCACAGTGACACGAGTCCCCATGAGTCAGTGTGCATTCAGGTTGAAGTCCCCACCGGGATAGAAAAGCATGAACACGCATTCACACACGCATACAGAAAAACGCAACACCTTGGAACTCCCTGTTTATGGCCTACTGAACATGTGTCTCAAAATGTTCTAGTTGTACAGAAGGTGAAAATTACGTGCAATATAGCCATCATAAAATCATACTATAACACTTTGAGTACCAAAATATGATTATCTATAAAAGCAAATAATTGTATCAGGATCTTTAAAAGCAAATATTAAAACTGCATTTACCCTTGAGTAGTGAGTTTTGTAAAGTTGTGGCCATCTCTAAAAATGCTAAGCCAACCATTGCTATGAATGCAATCAAGATATAGTGCAGATTTAGTCAGTACGCTGAACTTCAGAAGCATTCAGTCTAGTTTTCCAAGAAATATTTTATGGCTGATAAGGTTTTATACATGCTCATTTCATTAAAAAAAAAAATTTATCATTTACCATCATTTGCTCAATATCCTTCACAAACTTGAGGTGCCTCTGAGATCCTGTGTTTGCCACTGTGGCCCCAAACATCTAATAAGGTTGAAAACAAAGATATTTAGGTTTAAAAGTTTATTTTTTTAAAGAAATAATCATCACAAATAATAATTAACAATAATGCATGGTAAAGAAAGAGCAATTATACACAAAAATGGAAAATATGAGTATCAAGCAATCACTTCTGTGTGAGCTTTATATGGGGTCATTCCTATTTTGTAATGACTTTCCTAAGTATTCTGGGGAAAAGTCAAAACAATCTTTTTTTTTGGAATACTGCAGTATTTATTATAAATTACTTATCTGTGCACATCATTATTTAAAAATAAATTTTATGTGCCATCGTAATCTTTAACTGAAGAAACGTCCCCTCCCTCTTGCCACGATATCTCTGATGACGGATTTACTAGCGCAAGGGCGGGACAACCTGTCACTCACATGAGATCACAGAAATAGCAAACCACAATGATCCAATCAGTTCTCGAAGAACAAAATCAAGTCCCGCCCTACATTTTTTCTCATTCCAGAAGCCATTTCAATAGGATACACTTTGCATAACAATAAGGAAGAAAAGACTAATCACAACTTCCGCTTCATGCTGACTTTAAGCGCCCATATTTTAAGGGTCTCTGGAGGACATTTAGTATAATGGGCTCACCCCTTTATTAAGGAAGTACTTGGCTCCCAAAGACCAGTCATACATTCCCAGGCAGTCATTGAGAATTGTCATCTTCCAGGGGTTCTGCATGACATCATCGCGTGTTACAAAGTCATACTTGAATAACTGTTTACAGCGGCGGAAGGTGAGCTCTCGTTTCTTCTCCACTGGGATGTCCTCACCAGGCTGCCGGGCAAAGAGCGGGTCACTCTCCAGTGTCCTGAACACGTGCTGCTGCTCAGAGAGAGAGAAACAGAAACACAGCTGTGAAGAACTCTGTATCATTGACTGTGGACTAGTGATGGAAGAAATAAAGCTTTTTGAAACAATGACTCAACTGAAACAACTTTTTAGCAAAATGAAGTGCTCGAAACCACAGGTTGGCAACACCTGCTGGTCAAAACAGTATAAATGCAAAGAAAACTTGGATAATTACACCTTTTAAAAACCAATTGTTTTCATTGAAATATTTGTCATTGTTTCAAAGCTACATGAAACAGTGTTTCGAAAGGGTGGTCAAAAGGAGGAATCATTCATTTGAAATTCAGCCCAATCCAAAGATATTTTTTCTGATTTGGACTGAATAGACTAAGCACACTAGATCCCTGGGGTTGTTAGGACAGATATATGTGATGAACTTTTGATTTATAAAGGTGTCAGCTTCCCACTTTTTATATTGTGTATAATTGCTGTTTAAAAGAGGGAAAATATGTAAAGTTGTTGTCGTTGGAATACTATATAATTCAGGACTTTATTTATTATATGGTAACAATGTTAGGCATAACAGCAATCTTAGTCACTAAATGTGTACTTTTCTTGGACAAAAAAAATTAAATAAAAGGATGAGCAAAACATAACCATCTTACCTTGAATGCAATGATTTCATCACCCTCCAGAAACCGTATCATGTCCTTCCAACTGAAGGAAGCTTTCTTCCTGTAGATGTCGAGTGGACCACTGGGAAGGTCTGGGATGCCCTCATTCATTTTCTCCTCCAAAACGTATTTAGCGTCTGTGATGGCTGGCACACTCATGTCCTTAAACTAAGGCACTTTAAAATCTTCAGGATCAAAAAGACAAACGTGATCAAATCAACCGACTCCAATCTTTCAAATAATCTTACGAATATCTATTTACCTAATATGACTTAAGACCTGCAATGTTGCCAATTATAATCATACACTGTTTGTTCGTCGGCCAGAGGAGAACTGGCACCCCGACTGAGCCTGGTTTCTCCCAAGGTTTTTTTCTCCATTCTGACCCTGAAGGAGTTTTGGTTCCTTGCCACCATTGCCTCTGGCTTTTGGCTTGCTCAGTTGGGGACACCTAAATTTCATCTATATTACCGATCTGCCCGCATTGACACTATATGATACTTGAAATTAGCTGGATAACATCACCGTTTCACCAGAACGGCTGTACAAATTCTGTTGCATTATTTTCCTGTTAACAATGTGAAGCTGCTTTGAAACAATTGGACTTGTTAAAAGCACTATATAAATAAAGGTGACTTGACTTAACCGTGTCCACAACATTTTTCTTAAGGAAAGAAAACGTTTGCCTTTGCTATTGCTGTATTTAGTAATTGTCTGAATCAGCTATTCCCTCATGTACATTAAAGTAATTCAGGGTTTTCCAGTTAACATGTACAATCAATATGTCAGCATATTCTTGTTATGCTACACTTTATAGATACCTGGAACTGTAAATTATTCAATTGCTCATTATATGCCAGACTTTAGCTCAGACTTTACTATATTTTATTTCACAAACTCTATTTATCATGTGCAACATTTAAATCTGTGAAGTTAATAATACCTGTGATCTAGTTATCAGGCAAACTCAATACAAAGTTCAATGTCAGTTACAACACTCACTGTCACCAAACAGATCAAACACAATACCAACACATTTTTGGGAATTTATATTGTTTGCGATGGGTTAAAAAGAGAAACATATATATATATATAGAACGCTGCACAAACATATAGAGAGATATAACGTTAGATATCTATGGGCTCAATATCTAAACAAACATAAGCACCATCGACCATGAACTGTTCTAGCAGGCTATTTAACGTAAATGTTATTTAACCACTCATAAACAGTAAAGAAAATGTTTTAAATAACGATTTAATAACGATAGTTTGGATAGTGCTGAAATAACACTTTTGTCTTACCTTGTCCAGTAACCTCAAGAGCTTGTATTCAGCACTGCCCCTTTGGAGGAGGAAGTGATCATGTGACCGCATCCTACCAATCAGAGAAGCGCTGCCGCTTAAAGGCGCACTGCTCTAAACTAGCCTTGAATGTGAAAGCAAGGGAAAGATTTTTCTTACAGGTGAATACCTGGAGGAGTGTGATACTTTTGGGATCTTCAGTGGTAAACAACAGGATATGTTGCCAAACAGTGATAGTAGGCTATTGTAAGGCAAGACAATTTACATTTATTTATATAGCACATTTAACACACAATAGCTATTCAAGGTCTACTTTACATCAATGGGATTCAAAAACAAAACAAAAAAACAAATAGAAATAAAAATGTATTACAAATGGGGTGAAGTCAGCTAAAATGGGCTACATTTTGGTAAATGATTTATAATACCATCAAATAAGCTTATATATATATATATATATATATATATATATATATATATATATATATATATATATATATATATATATATACACACACACACACACACACATGTGAAAAAGTATAATTGTTTTATCAGAGTTAGACTAACAGCAGGTACCTTCTTGAGCCACGGCAATGGGCCAGCTGTTCAGTTAAAATGGGCCAATATAAAAAGAGAACAACACGGGTCATTTCGGCTGAAATTATTATTTTTTTTTAACAGTAAATTGATTTTAGTGTGAATTTAGTGTGCCATAGTAACAACACCATAAATGTACAACAAAAGTTGAACTAGCTTTCATATTCTTTTTTAAAAATGAACTGATTTTGAAATGATCATATTTGTCAAACATTTTGTTTCAAAAATTAGAACATCTTTGATCAAAAACAAAACACAAAAACAGCTTTTTTCCTCTGTAGCTTAGGTCTTAACATTGCACCTAGTCAGGCCAGTTAGAGCTTTTGCATCATTCCCTTCAAAGGCAGTCTCTGCAGATATAGCCATCTTCATCACAGATGCCATATCTTCTCCACACCTCTCGTGGTACCATGAATTGCACTGACAACCGCACACCCAGTCCTCTGTGGCTTTTGGGTCATTCACATCACCATACACTCTCTGGCAGTCTGCACAGTGGTATTTGCTACTCTTGCTTTGTTCTCGATTCCCTTTTTGATTTTTTTCCCTTTGGTTGTTTTTTGTTCTTTTTTGTTGTCATGTAATTTATGTGGACTGTGCTTGTTAAACGGTAGGTGGGGGGGTCTGGCCCTTATTTTAAGGCTCCTTTCCCATTTTGGAATGGGTATAAGTCACTGAAGGTTACTGATCTTGTGCTGACCTCTACAGAAGACAAGGATGATGAGGGTTGTTCATCCTCCTCCTGATGGTTTGAGGCATCTTGCTCAGGATGCTAATGCGTCTTTGCAAAGTGGTCTTTGGAATGTTCCAAGCCCTTGCTAAAAAGCTCTCAACTGTCTCCTTGTATTCATTAATGGCACCTCTCATTCTGTCATTTCATCTCTCTCCTTGTCTCTGTTTCTGTTCTTTGCTTTTCCTCCTGCCATACTGTCTGAAATGCATTTTTTTAAACCTGTTAAGATTTTGTATGGATACATATCTAGGCATATAAGCCTATTTTCATCCTAAATTTCTGTGTAAAAATGTGTGTGTGTGTTTGTGTATGCAGCCCATTTTAGCTTAACCAGCCATTTCTACCTAAAATGACAATGTTTACAAAAATAAGTTTCTTTTTTCAAATAAACTTTTTTATTTGAAAGAGCATGTCAAAACATTGTTCATAAACCTTTAATTTGTTGGTAAGCTTACTTATAATTGCTTTAGTACCCTAATGCGATGAATGAAATTTACTATGTCAGACTCACTTACCTTACAATTTCTAGGCTTCATGTAACACTCTGCCCTGCCACTTTAAAATAACTCAGACCAATCAAAACTATTGTTACATGTCAACCAGTGTTGAAACAACAATGCAAGATCAGTAATTGTGATTGGCTGTAAAAATTTAAAGAGATATGACGCTACAACCATTTTACCTGATAGCCCATTTTTAGCTGACCTCACCCTATATTGCACATTTTGAAGAAAAGAGAAAAATATATAATAAGAGGAAATCACAGTGCTCATTCAGTAAATGCACAGCTATACAAATGTGTTTCTGTCTGGTAAGTGGTAACAACAACAACAACAATAATGAATAGACAAACAAACAAACAAACAAACAAACAAACAAACAAATAAAGCTTTTATAACATTACAACTATATTAATACTGCAAATAATCTGAAATAAAGTATTATTTTTCTGAGTCATTCTGGCACACACAAAAGTTCTTGTTTTGAGTTGTTAACATGATTTTGTACGCCAGGGGACACTGTTATGCAGCTCTAAAGAAAGACACGAGAGGTATAGGCCTATGTAGCCTGTGCGTGCACTGATTATTTATTAGTATAGCCTAAGTAAACCATAAAATGGGGGCTATCAAATTATTTATAGATAATAAGAGCTTATTTTCGGCTTTATACAGTATGTCTGTCTGGTTCATTGTTATTGAGTTGCTGCAGAGCTGCAGTACTGCATGAAAACCCTTCCATGGAGTATAATACGAATATAATATAATAATCACTCCACTACGCAGGAGAAGGTAGATCAAAATAGACCGCGGTTCTCAAAATAAATAAATAAATGCAGTCTGACTAAAGTTGTGAGCCTCATATATTCAGTGGCACCAAGAAAACAATACAAGAATCCTACAATTAGCCTACATATACATTAAATACCAATGTTTATATTCTTAATGAAACCATTAATTTTTGAATATATATATATATATATATATATATATATATATATATATATATATATATATATATATATATATATATATATATATATATATATTCCTAAGTCATGTTTCAATACAGATCCTGGTAGGGCTTCACACAAATGATGACCTCACTCTTTCTCACGACCTCTCGTCCCTTCTCTTCCTCCGGGCTCACTCAATCCCTCTCTTCCTCTCTGTTTTGTTCCATGGAGAGTAATGACAAAGTGGATAATTTTGTGACCCACTTTGTGCCCCCTTTCAGGCCTAAAACACTGAACTCACAAACACTAACCAAAAAAAAAAAAAAAAAAACAGATAGACAATTAAGCATGCATGGATAAACAATAACTCGGTGAATGCTTTGTCTATGTTATATGGGCAAATGTGCCCCTACAACATATCCTAATAATACAACACATGCAGCTGAAACAAACAGTGGTCTGTATTTACACATATAGGCCTACAATATGTCAATAAGACATTTAAAAAATATATCCCTGCCAACAGTTTGTGTGTACCTCCTTCAACAAATGTTATTTCAAATGGCCTTTTCAAACACCGCCCACCCAAAAATAATAATCAAAATTATATACCAATAAAGTTTTATGGGGAGTTTGAAAAGTGCATTTTAAATTATTTTAGTGCTGTCAAATTAATTAATCACATCCAAAATGTTTACGTGTGTGTAGCCTACTGTGTATAATTATTATGTATATATAAATACACACTCATTCATGCATATTTAAGAAATATTTGCATGTATATATTTATATAATTATATATAATATATGTAAATATAAATATTTTATATATAAATATAAAATATTTTTCTTAAATATATACACGTATGTGTGTGTATTTATATATACATAATTAGTCACAGTAGGCTACACACACATATTATGTACACAAACTTTTATTTTGGTTAATCGTAAGTTTGAAAGGTGAACTAATACTGTAATGTTAATGCAATATTTATGGTTTTCATTTTCTCTCTAAGTGCACGTCACTTTAATAGATCTGGAACAGGAAATGCTTTGTGATCCATTAGAAGCTTTCGCTACTAAATCTTGCTATCTGTATGCAAAACAATGCAAAAACTTCTTCAGTTTTAGGGGTGAAAGCTTCTACAATTTGTATTACAAAATCTCCAAATGACTCACAAAAAAAAAAAAAAAAAAAAAACCTTTATCATTTCCCTCTTCCGATGAGAGCAGCGCTTTGTGTTCATTTCCCGAGCTCGTACTGGGTGTGTCCGCTCTGTCAATCAAGACTTACTCAATCCGTAAGCTCCGCCTCTAATGCTCTCGGCTCCCTCCAGCACACGGACTGTCAACTCACCGAGCAACTTTACTCAATCACTGGATTTTACATCACTTTTGGAGTACAAAAACTTACTTTTCCGGTGTGAAACGTTATTGGACCTGCCTTGGATGACATGGATGTTTAGGAGGGGTGATTGTCGTTGTAACGAGTAAGATTTGGATCATATTTAGTGTTTGATGGCTGCTGGGGATGGAGCCCAGCTGCCGGCGACCGTAGCGGCCAGCAGGAGTGTGGAGAAGGCGCTGGAAGAGGCTGCGTCCAGCGGAGCGCTCATCCTCTCCAACCGTAAACTAAAGGAGTTCCCCCGCACCTCCAAGAACTATGACCTGTCCGACATTACACACGCAGGTAAGACTTTAATACAGCGGCCAGGGGAATCAGTGGAGGGGGAGGGAATGTATCAGTACATTTAATGTCCTTTGTTTGAGTGTCTTCTTCACCTGCGCCCCTTCTGCAGGGGTGCACGAGCACCACCATCATCACGCCCGACCCAGAAAAAGCGGATCTTTCACTTTTACGATCTTTGTAGGAAGCCGACCATCTGATAAATTAATTTTAGTCCTGCTTTCGTTTCCTAAGAACGACATCACTGCCCACACACCAGCTTATTGTGCGTTTTTAAGTCAGGTTGTTGAGTTTGAGACTGGTGCGTTTGCTTTAGAAATTGAAGACATCTGCGCTGTGCTTCTCTTCCTGTTGTTGAGGTGGAAACTAAACTCAGGCTGAGCCATCTTACCACAGACCCACTGTAAAACTTCACATTTGATCGCAGTGCAGTGGAAACCCAGCAGAATAGTGATACAAAATGTTAATGTTGTAGTCAGCTCATTTGAGTGCACTCTCACTGGTAGATATCCATCTTGCCAGCAGCACTAATATGACCATCTGCTCCTCTCTCATACAAAGTGGGTATAAAGCAGTTTGTATTTGAGCCATACAACCCACCCCCCACGCACATGCTCTGAAGTCTTATAGAGTTAGTGCAGTGCATTTTCTATTTAGTTGGGACTGATCACAGATCATATTTGCTACATGTGGCATCACATGCCTTTTACTGTCATTTCAGTTCTTGAACCACTTTTTGTCACTTTGTGACAAACACAGTTTCACAGCTGGTGTTATTGACAAGCTAGAAACAGATTCTGCTGTACAATTCACTCAAACATTTTTAGTTTTGATAAACATGGCTAAAACCAAGAGAATTTCCATGCACATGAATATTCTGATATTTATATAGCTTACTGATTATGTAATCATCATTTAAACACATTTATTAAGATTGTCATAACCCAGTTAAAGGCAGGGTATGTGATTTTGTCATACTCAAAAAAGTCTCTTCAAATCCTGATAGCAATCTCTATCTATCTATCTATCTATCTATCTATCTATCTATCTATCTATCTATCTATCTATCTATCTATCTATCTATCTATCTATCTATCTATCTATCTATCTATCTATCTATCTATCTGTGGAAGGTATAGGACCATAATATACCATAATATAGTTTGTCCAATCATTTCATTTGGTGCGAATGCAATGATACAATGTCCTACCTGCCTGTCACCGTATTTCCATAAACTGCAGCTGAAACAACAGCCACCCTTTACAGTTCCCCCTGAACCAAAATAACAAACTTATGCTGCCTTCACGCCATAACTACCACAATTTGGAAGAGATGGAAGCCCACGCCGTTATACTCGGACTAGGAGCGGTTTATGACTCAAATTTATGTTTCAGTGGCAACACTATCAATGTCGAAATTAATCTGCAACAGTCAGGTGGTACAAGTCAGCCCTCTTTAAGTTGTTTATGTTCATTATTATTGTAATGGTTTGTGCTTTGAGACATTTAACTCCATCTCTCGTGACGCGCTCCCCGCTGTTCACGTTCATGTGTTATGAAGGAGGCGTGGCTTTGGAGACGCTCTGAAGGGAGGGTGGGATCTCATGCTTTTTAAAGCTAGCTTACTATTGCTAGCCTCTCCGAAAATTGCCTACCCTACCTTTAAGACAGTATTCCAGTTCATTGTATTGTTCAGATTTTTGTGTAATGTATTTACTGTAACAGAACATCCCTTTTTATCTGCACATGTCCAAACCAAGGACATTCTGTTTAGGAAAATACTTTTGTAAAAAGCTGAGCTACTGAAGAAACACATTTTTGGAGCGATGAGAAGGCCTGCGTTTAGTAATTCATTGTGCTGTGGTATGCCATTGTTAAGGACATGAATGAGAATTGTTTAGAGTTCATTAAATTAAATGCAGCATAATAAACGGCAAAAACAAGCCTTTCCAGTAGCAAATTAATGCACGTCTTGGTTTGTTTTGAATATGCTGATACACAGGAATAATAAAATATTTTCCAGAATTTTTTTACTTTAATTGAGTAACTGAGAGATTCAGATTATTAGTCAATTAATATAGTTTTTACTTGTTCCCACGTCATAATCTTGACTCTTTGATAACATAATAGATAAAAAGTATTAATTATTAGGAATCTTTTTCAGAATATTGATTTATTGATACCACTGATGTTATCTGACTATAGTTTAGTATTTCAAAACCCTAATCTCTCATTTTTCTGTGGAGGGTTTTCATATCAATTTTCTGCATGGATAAGTATGTTGCCTTGGAAACCTTACTGTCTGGCTCTCAGAAATCCAAGCCACAGTTTGGGATTAGTCTGAGGATGTTTAAGAAAACTAGACCTGAAATTGCCCAACTGTAATAAATGCTAGAAATCCAAGCTTAGTCCCAGTGTTAAAAAAAAAATCATGCCATAATAATCATGTTCCATAGACACACCTACTGTCAAGGTGGAGAATGATTACTAGGTGTTGTTCACATATTACTGGTTGCAGTTGCAATGTGTATTTTAAGTGCGCTTCAAGGTAGGAGGAAGATGATAGTGTCTCTTTTGCTAAGAGACCCATTGAAGCAAAGATTGATGGGCCTTGGTTTGTTCTTACTCGCTTCATTCTACATACACACTCTCTCCTGAATATCGCTCTCCAAAGACTAACTTCCCCTCAGGAAGGTCAGGGGTTCAGTCGTGCTGGAGGTCCAGTTCGCTGATGGAAAACAAATCCCAGTCTCATCAATCCACCAAGACCCCTTAAACTCATTCTACATTCGCTCAATTCAAGTTTATTTGTATAGCAAATAGTGATGATATTTTACATTGCAAAGTCTGTATGCAAAATGGAGCTGGCAGAATATAAAATTACTCTCGGACTCATAACCTGAGTAATAATACAGCCACCGTTGACTTCACTTCACAACAATAACACAGGCTAGACTGTGCCTCCTCAGCACTTTAGGGTGAGATGACGTCCCGTTTCTTTTCACCGTCCCAGAGAACTCAAATAAATTCAGTTATTGAAAAGAGATGCTGAAAGATGTATGTAGAGAATGCTTAAGATAAGAGTTTATGAAAACAAAAGGACCACCCTGCACTCTGGACATGGGCACCAAGAGGATCCTCCAAATGAAATCACAGCAAATGTGTTTTTGTGTGTGCGTTATAGATGAAAATATTTGTTTCTATCCGGCTCCCACACACTTGTGAGCATGCCTGGGGCATGAACGTCGTGTAGCCCGTAACACAGTGTCTCATTCAGAGGGACACACTCCATACCACAACTAAGCTTCACAGCAGCTGAGAGAAAGAGGGGAGGGAGAGAGGCCTTTTTTTTTTTTCTTTTTTTTTTAAACGGGCTCATGGGCTGCTCCCATTGTCGTGATATTCCCGAAATAGGGACCCTCCTCTTTCCCCCCAACTGGAGTCCCATTCGGCAAAACCCCTCCTCCATTGTCTGAGGCAGGCTTCTCTCTCTCCCACTTGCTCTCATGTTTTTTTTTTTTTTTTTTTTTTTTTATCTCTTTCTTTTCTTGGGTGGGTGAAGATTCCCTTTTATCCAGGTCATCGTAGAAGGTCTTGAATTTGGGGTCGTTTGGATGATTTTCAAAAGGTTTTCTAGAGATGACCCAGATTATATTCTACAAGACACTCTCCTCATGGCTTATTTCCATTGATCTGTTATCCCCCATCAGTAATGTTTCCTGTCCGATATTAGCCTGTAGGCATGGCTGTGTCTGTGGTAGTGAAAGTCTGGATATTGGCCTAATAATGGTCTAGTTTTCTGGCATACATTCAGAGTTGCATTTAAAGAATTAGTTCACCCAAAAATGAAAATGATCCCATAATTTTCTCACCATTAAGCCATAGGTGTATATGATATTCTTCTTTCTGACGAATACAATCGGAGTTATATTAAAACGTGTCCTGGCTCTTCCAAGCATTATAATGGCAGTGAATGGCAGCCTAAAATTTGAAGACCAAAAAGTGCATCCATCCATTATAAAAGTAATCCACACGGCTTCAGGAGGTTAATAAAGGCCTTCTGAAGTGAATCGATGGGTTTTAAATATCCATATCTAAAACTTTTATAAAGTAAAATATCTAGCTTCCACCAGATTGCCTTCCTTATTCAACTTATGAAGAAAGTGTAACGCCTCTCGGAGTTCAAAATGGTTAGGCAACGCTAAGTTAAGGGAAGTTGAATACGTAAGGCTGTCTGCCGGAAGCTAGATATTTTACTTTATAACATGGTAAAAATTTATATTTTTCTTACACAAACCCATCTATTCACTTCAGAGGGTTTTTATTAACCCCCTGAGCTGTGTGGATTACTTTTATTATTGCCATTTACTGCCATTATAATGCTTTATAATTAGCCAGGACATCTTTTTATATAACTCTGCAAGAAGAATGCCATATACACCTAGGATGGCTTGAGGGGGAGTAAATCATGGGCTAATTAAAATTTTTTGGTGAACTATCCCTTTAACTCTGTGTTGCTCAGTTTTGCCTTTTGATTCGGTTGCCTGTTTGTTCATTTGTTGTAACAAACAAATTAACAAGATTCAAGAGTTTTATTTGTCACATACACAGTTATATACAGAATATACAACCGGCAGTGAAATGTAAACAGTACTTTTTTATTCTATTTCTATTATAATTTCCTCCTGTAGAATTATAAATAATTAAGTCAAGTAGAAAAAAAGTAAAAAATAAAAATAAAGAAGTGGAATAAAATAAGTGAAGTAGGGAACAAACTCCCTAATAGTGGCCAGCATACATTAGAAACTTCTAGACATTCTTTTGTAAATATTTTTTTATTTTTATAGGCCTATTGGTAAATACGGTAAATATTGGTAAAATGATTTGTTCATAGGCCTCATGGCTCACTACGCAAGATTATACATGACCAAATAAAACACTTTTTGAAATTGTGAAGAACTATAATAGTTCTAGATATAACTATAAAGTTTTAATAGTTGTAATTCTATGAGAGTAGTGAAATCCACGCCACAGCTATAAACAATAACAACAGAGGATCAAGATCATTGGAATCGCTTTCATAATGATTTTTTTCCCCCAGCTGAAGAATGATAAAAGCATTGACAGCCAGTCAGAATCTGCCCAAATTTAAAGGGATAGTTCACCCAAAAATGAAAATCCTGTCATCAATCACTCAACTTTATGTAGAGATGATGCACCGGTTAATCGGTTTGTTTTTATTTTCACTGATCTATGTTCTAGACTTACACACAAACTGCACTGCAATAATTTCAAAATGTAATTTGTGTGGAAAATTACCAAGCCTGTAAACAGGACGTTAACACAGGTCAGAGTTGGGGCACACTTAAGACGGATACAAAGAGCATAGATGCATCAGGAAATATTGTACTAGGCACAGCCTGCAAGCTCAGTCTGTGATGCTCGATATATTGGAATAAAAATAAAAATATTGAATTGGGGTGGAGGTTTATATGAATGTGAGAACTGACTTTAATCAAAAATGTTTTCGATGGCAATTTTTGTCCTCTTCAGTAGAGCTGAACAATTCTGGATAAATTGATCAAAATATTGCTTGAATGGTGAGTTCATTATTATTATTATTATTATTATTATTATTATTAATGGAAAATGCAACAACAAAACAGTACAATGAAAAAATCGCTTGTATTAAACAGAACTTTTATTATCAAAATTAATAACGAATAAGACGGCTTTATTAACAAAATGTGGCAAAAATAAGCATGGTAAGTTGGAACAACTTGAGGGCCAGTAAATGATGACAGAATGCAACTATCCCTTTAAGTAATGTTTATAAGCACAGATCTGCTTTGTGTACAGCGGTAACAGGAACCCTATATCACTGCTTTTCCATAAGTGCCACCTACTGTCAGAGAGTGAATTTTTGTCAGACCATTCTGTTTTTGCTTTAAATCTTGAATTTATATTAATTATAATTGTATCTAAATTGACATAACTATATCTAATTGAAACTTTATGGCTTGTTTCCACCGAGCAGTACAGTTCAGTAAGATTCGGGATGCTAAACCCTGATCCGGCTTGCGTTTCCACCGCCATCAGCGCCCTTATGATAGGCATGGTGTAGCGATCAACGTCATTCTCATGCGAAGACAAAAGTGACACAGTAAACAACAAAGGAGGATATACAGCAGATCTTGTTCCTGCTTCTTGGAATGTGGCTGTTGTCACAAGAATCACGCTTTGTTTGAGTAAAGTCTGCAAGCAAAAAAAGCATGCACAAGTGGTGATTCTTTGACAACCAATTAATGTTTTGCAGTGAGTCTAGCTCCACCCTTTAGTACCAGACTACTGTGCCAGGTACCCCAATGAAAGGGTGCCAAAATGTGTTACAGTACGGTTCGGAATTAGGGTACCATTCACAATATCACATTCCTGACAATGGAAACGGCAAAAATTGCATACCGAACTGTACTGAACCGTAACACAGAGAAAAAGGGTGTCAAAATTGTACCTTTAGGGGTACAACAGCTTGTCACTGGGGCAGTACTCTTAACACTTTTGCATACAATCACACCATTCTTAGTGTGATTATATGGTGTGATCATTCTTAGCTGGTCCCTGGAGCGTACGATCACACTGGTGTGATTAGAACGTTCAGTGCATCACGTGATCAACTGCTAAATTCAAATGTGCTTTCCCGCTTTGGCTGGCGCTTGTCATATACAACAACTATTCAGTGTTTTCAACCACATAATGTTAATTTTAGGTTTCAGACATTTAAATATACATAAGTACCAGTAAAACCATGCATTTAGAGTTTGTAAAATACACACTGATGTCTATGGAAGCGACCCTTTCTATTATAATTAGGCAACAAGTTGTATTCATATCAGATACACATTGTGTAAGGAACTATAAAGTTTTCTCAGTTCACTCAGTTCACTCAGCCACTCATGTATTTTGGGAGAAGTGGATGAATTCACCTGTTGTAAATCCAATAGATACGATTCTCTGAACTGTGACACAAACTAAAATGATGGCGTCCAAATCTCAACTAACGTGATCGTTATATTTTATAAAGGTGTTTAAACCACAAAACACATCCACTTGTCCATCTTTTGGAATATCAAAGAATTCATGCTATAGATAACAAATTTGTGAATATTTTTAATAAAAAGGAAAAATAAAATAAAAGCAGATCATCAGTCATACAGCACTATTGTGACTGGGGGGGTCAGCCAGAAGGGTTAAAAGGACATATTTGTTTACCACAGAAAGGTTCATAGTAGTACATAGTTTGTACTCTAATGTACCCTTTAGAAGTAAAAAAGATACAAAGATGTCCCTTTAAGGGTACTCCCCCAGCGACAAGCTGTTGTACCCCTAAAGGTACAATTTTGAGACCCTTTTTCTCTGTGTACCGCTTAGTGGAAACATGCATAATTTACATGCATGTAGCATATTTGTTTGTATCGTAATTAAAATGCAGTGGTTGCCTCTGATCATGATTGGTGAATCCCAAGCTTTTTGTCGTTCCAAACCTTAAGAATTTTGTTCATCTTTGAAATCTTAAGATATTTTTCATGAATCCTTGTCGATTTCTATCCATTTTGCCAAAACCTTTATGCTTCAATAATTTTACTAAGACACTGCAAAAGTAATCCATATAAATCAAGTGGTTTTAGACCATTTAAGACTCATTAGTCCAGATGACCACACTGGGTTCAGTGAACGGTGAACACTGACCTATTTTTTTTTTGTTTTATTTCATTACATTTTTATTTATTTAAACAGCTTTTGTGCTCTGTGGGTCATATGAGTTTAGAGAGACATGAGTGTGTCAGGGTGGGTAGATGATGACAGAATTGGAACAAATGATCTGTGGAAGATGACGTTTGATTTGACTGAACAAATTTAGACAGGAATTCATGGTTTCTCCTACAGTCTTTCAGACAAACTATATAACAGACTTCTACCTATAACAGTCGTGCAGCTTGATTATCAAAGATAAAAATCCAATTTTGAAAGTTGCTTTTAAAATCCATTTTACTTAGAAATATGAAAGGGCACTTTCCCGATTAGTCTGCATGGGCGGTTTGAGTGCATCATTTTTCCAGATAAAGTGTTTGGTGTTTTTTTTTTGGCTATGTACTTTTTAATGCTGTCATGCTTTAGATTACAGTGTGCCTGGTCGGGGAAAAAAGAAAAGAAAAGAAAAAAAGTAAAAAATGACATCAAATGACCATTTAACAGGAAAGTTTACGTGGAAGACTTATGATATCGGGTTATGCAACAAATCATCACATCTATACAACAAAATCTTTTCACATTTGTTGTTGGCAAAAAATCTCAAACTAGTGGGCTGCCTACCTAGTCTACGTTTGGTCATATGATGATTAAAAAATGCTGTCTAGGTAGGCAGCTCACTGGGCTTTGAGATGATCCCTTGTGTTTTATAGGTCATTCAGATAGACCCTTCCATTTCCTGCTATGTGCTCAACCCTGCACATTTTACTGATACATTTTAAACATGTGGTCATATTTTGCCTATGCAAATGAGCCTCTCAGATTCAAGAGTAGAGAGGTTTTATGAATTCAGCTCTGCTAGGCACAAGTTCAAGTTTGTGTGTGTGTTGGTTGTCTGTTTTGTAATTATATTTTGAGTGTTTGCCAGCTGTGTTTTGTAAGAGTGTGTGCCTCCTTTATGTGCCAGCTGTTGGAGACTCGGTTTGCATGAGTATGTGCGTGGTCATTTAACTTGTTTAAATCTGCAGTGCATATTATGTGAAAAATGCACATAATTCTCCATGAGTGAGAACTGTGTCTGCACCACCAGCTGTGTGAGAGTTAACACGCACCCTGTTGCACAGTGTTGTTCTGTTTCCCCTTGCAGTTGCATTTCCACTCCACAGCCGCCGGATGTGGGCTCCTCGACTTCAACTTCTGCTTCTCTTCAGCTACAAACTCTCAGCTCTATTCCCTCCCTCTTTTTCACTCTCTTCCTCTTCCTCTCCTTTCACTCGCACTTTTAAAGCACAACAGATGGTCAGAAGGTCTCAGATCTCAAGAGAGGAGCACAGCTAGAAACCCTTGGCCTATAATTGCTGTCGCTTTTTTTTTTTTTTTTTTACAGATATCAGTTATAATGTAAAACAAGACAGAAGGATGTTTTGCTGTCACTTGTTGAAACTGAAATCGCACAGATGCTGTATTATCTTGCTCATCTTTCTGCAGCAGAAACAGTTACAGACTCACAGGAAGTCTTCTCAGATTTATTCCTATTCCACGTTTATTCCTTGTAGAGTTGTAGAGCTATTTTTGCAGTGACTTTTTTTTTTTTTTATTGAACTTGTCTACACATTTCTGGATTAGTTGTTTTGGGATGGCTGGCGCTTTCTGCTGTTATTGTATGAACCTGTATGCCTTGTTTACACGGCTGCAATAAGGTTTGAGTGTGTTGTGAAATTAATGCATTCACAATATTGAAGCTTTGTATGTCTCAAATGTTCTTTATTCTAGTTTTTCAAGGATCATTAACAAATTGTTCAATTGTAGAGTGATTTTATATTAAAGGGTTAGTTCACCCAAAAATGAAAATTAGCCCATGATTTACTCACCCTCAAGCCATCCTAGGTGTATATGACATTCTTCTTTCAGACGAACACAATCGGAGTTATATAAAAAATGTCCTGGCTCTTCCAAGCTTTATAATGGCAAAAGGATAACAACTGAACTGACGCATGTGCAGAAGTTTTGCACTATCCTCTGGATATGGATATTTTCATATCCATTAGCTTCCTTTATCCACATCAATTAGCTTCCTTTATTAACCCCAGTCCAGTGTGGATTTCTGTTGACAGATGCACTTTTATGGACTTCAAAAACAGACACAGACAGAATCTACCATTCACTGTCATTATAAAGCTTGGAAGCTATATAACTCGGAATGTATTCGTCTGATAGAAGAATGTCATCTACACCTAGGATGACTTGAGGGTGAGTAAATCATGGGCTAATTAAAATTTTTGAGTGAACTATCCCTTTAAGCCCTGGACATGACATGTTGGGGTGGGGGTAGGGGGAACAAGACATAATTAAGGTATAAATAAGAATCCGCTCCCATAACTTATTAATTAGTTCCCTCGTTTTAGGTCAGTTGTGGTCACGTTGTAGTTAAGATTGAATTAAATTAAAATGAGAGGACAAATTTGTACAACGTGACTAAAGCGAGGGTTTCTGCCAATCTCATGTTAATCTTGAGTACCTCTAGAGTAGTATTGCATCCTTCATATCTCAAAAGAGTCTTTCGTTTTATCAGATTTATAAAATCTTTTTTCTTTCCGAAAACAGCCAAGCTCACTATATATGATTCACTATATATTCGTGTTGTTTACATTTATATGCATTTATGCACCAATTGACAACAAACACAGACATCTGATGCAGTTTCACTCACCGCCTGTGGTTTTGACACTTGACCAGGATCTTTTATCGCTGGGACCGCTCTATCTTTCAGTTTCATCTGCAAATCCGGCACTGAACTGGGCCTTGTTTATTAAGCATTCGCCACCAAAATGCCAGGAACAAACAAACACACTTGCACAACTCCGTTGCTGCCCCGGAGAAACAAACTGTGTACTGTTCCCTTAACGCTGGATTCTTTGGGAAGCTGAACAAGGTTATCTTTTCCTCACAACCAAAAACACACTTCTTTAGTGACATTGTTGATTTCGTGTTCTAAAAGCAAAATGACAGCGCTGCCGATGGCTTCTTGCTCTCGCTCTGGTTGATGTGTGCGTGTGCTCTTCCAGGAGAAGTGCCCATACAAGCATTTCCGCCCTTTATTACATCATACAGGGCCAACTTTCCAAAACTTTATGAATCCTGAAGGAGTGTATTTGGCACAGCAATACACCGTCATACGTCCAACTCATTTTTTAATTTTTATTTTGGCCATGTTTAGCATAAGAATCCAACTCTCTAACAGTAAATAAGTCAGAATGCATGAAATAGCATTAGACATCCCCTTTTAATGGGAACAAATTCCTAATTCATGGCCACAGTATCTTTTCTGGCCACAGTATCAAGATACATGGCCACAGTATCAAGTGCGGGGCTCTGTAATTTGCTTCTGTTTATCTGTTTTTCTGAAAGTGAATAAAATCTTTAAAGAGACACATTTTATACATTGTAGCTATGCTGTGCTCAAAAATATCATTTTGTAGATTGTTTATTTGTAGAATGAAACTTGTGATATCTGATTTGTGAGCCGATTATTATTTATTTATTTTTTTTAATTTTTTTGAATCTTTTGTTTTTTTTTCTCTGAATTGAATTGCATCGGCTGCAAAGATGAAGTTGACGATGCTGACTCTCCATCTCCACAGTCTGCACTATAACGGACGCCCTTTATAGATAAATGCAACTTTCATACAGATTTACATAATCCGAGAGTATTTGTTTTTGATTTGTTTAAATGTCTGTGAAGCAAGTAGCCTAGCTATACGCAGAGTTTCAGTTCATTTTTGTGACTTCCAGTTCAGGGAGGCCGAGACAGCAGAAAGCACTTCCTGTTTGTTTTCTAACATTTTAACATTTTGTTGTTATTGTGAGTTCAAACAACCCTGTACAGTTTCAAATTATATATTACTCTTATCGGTACTACCTAGCCTATTTTAAGTTGTTTCCGCTGTTATCAAGAAAAAATGCAAGTGATCAAGTTGGCACCTCCAAAGTCATGCTGTTAGCGTTATACTTTAGCTTCCACACTCCGCACAAACACTTGGAAATGCACCTAATAATAGCGCACATTTATCTAGGTTAATGTTAGTGCAAGTGGCCATGTAAAGGTGCTACTACTTGCATGTTTCAAATGATGATGTATTTGAGGTCGATGGATGTAAGGCGAACGTTAGGATTTCCTGCCCGAAACTGTAATTACCACAAAGACCTGCCTTAACGATCCTAACGGACTGCGTGACATCGCCACTTACTATGGAGTGTTTTTTTTTTTCTTTTCTGTGACTAATTTTATTGGGTCTGTGCATTCAGACTTAAAGTGACAGGAGCCTATACCTGCTGCAAAGCCATTAATGTTAATTAAACAACAACTTCAAGAAAAAAACTATATATATATATATATAATACACACACACACACGCATACAGTGAACACTATAGTGTTATTTTATTTTACTATTAGTGTTAGATTTAGGCCTAATTATTACATGTCTGTACCTGAATACACTACAGTTAGACCTACTTTGTTATACTATATTTATCTACGCTTGTAATTAGTGTTTGATCTTAACCCCATGATTTCCATGAGTAAATTGGTCAATTGTTCACATTTTCATTGGTCAAAAACCAAATGTGGGTCACTGCATACAGCTGATACTATTTTTCTTTTAAAGAGGAATATCTAAAGAACAAATAATGTTAACTAGAAATGTATAATTCTTTTTTTCTATCAGCTCAATTGCATAGAATAGAGGTGGTGTACTCCGGTCCTGGAGAGCCTCAGTCCTGTAGAGTTCAGCTCCAACCCTAACTCACCTGCCTGTAGCTTCCTAGTAACCCTTCAGAGCTTGATTAGCTTGTTCAGGTGTGTTTGATTTAGGGTTGAAGCAAAACTATGCAGGACTGTGGGTGCGTCTCAGGCCCCGTCCACACGAAGCCAGAGCTTTCCCTATCCAATCTTTTTTTCCCCTTCGTTTCAAGAAATATCTGCGTACACACGAGAGCACTGAAACTGTATACATGCCAGGCCAGTATGTGGTGCTGTAATTCCGCCACAGAAATACACTAAAAACGGAGAAGAAGAGTTATGGCTAGAAGGGATACAGCAATGGTAGGAAGTGAGGCAAAATCTCACAATAAAATAACAATAAATAAATTTGCTACTTACCAGCAGGGCCGGATTAACATAAGGGCTAGGTGGGGCTGAAGCCCCAGGACCCGAGCACGGAGGGAGCCCATGATTGGCTGAAGAAATGATTGACAGTCAGTCGGGAGCACTTTTCCTGTTGGGCCACTCGCCAAACCCCACCACGCCCCCACATATTAAGCGCTGTTATTAAGGCTACTGGAGTGCTGCGACTCGAGTGTATGGGAACATCAAAAGCCAGGTGAAGAAACTGCGCTACCTGATTAAACCGTGCGTGCATCCAGCAGTCACAGCGCGAGAGCAACTGGAGCGCCTCACGCTCAGCACTGACGAACTCGTTCGGTGCTTTCACCATTCTATTGAAGTGATAACGAGCATCAGGCAGTCTCTTTATCCATTTTAATTTGATACAAGCGCAACATCATGTGTACAGTAAAGGCTCTGTGAGGAAACTAGCTGAACCAGCCTCCGACCATGTAAAGTGAAGTGTTGAGGTAAACTATAGGCTGCCTACACGATGGCCGTAGCCAGCTATGAGGTCTTCGCGTTCCGGACCTCTGTATTTTCCGAGGTGTAACTGTTACATAATAAATGTTGTGAAATAATTGACTAATAGAGTATTTGCACTACTTTAGTGCTGCAAGGATATCTTCTCATCTGAGCTGCCCTGCCTGCGGTCTGTCACCGACTCACCGCTCGTCAGTCAAAATATATGAGATGACCAATCAAATTAAAGTAGGCGGGCTTTATGTACACAGAAGCTGCTGCGCGAGTTGCGCGACGCTTCAGTTAATCTTGTGAGATGAAACTAAACTAAACATTTTTTATATTTGACAGCTGTTTTAGGATAGAAATGTTAAATAAGCTCAGCATTAGGAGGGGAAGAGACAGGGCAAGAGGATGAGATCGAGAAAAAGAAAGCGTGATGGAAATGATGAGAGTGATAGCAATGAGAGAATGATGAAATGAGGAGAGAGCAGGTATGACAGGTAATCTACTGCCCACTAACATGGTTTTGAAAGCTATTTATTATTTATTTTTTTTGCCTTAAAACATCTTAAAATGCAAATATATAGAGTAATCAAAGTTTTCTTGGGGGACCAATGCCCCCCAGACCCCACAAAATAGCTCAAATTTGGGACCTCGCAGGTTTTAAAACTCCTTAAGGCAGTTGCATGCTCAAAAGTTTTTGCTGCTTCTGGAAACCTGTTTGCTTTGACTCCATATCTGGAGTTAATGCATTTATGCAATTAATGTGTTGCAGTCTGTAATATTTATATATAGGCCTACTTAATATTACAATTGAATATTCAGACAGTATATACTCATTGTATCTCTGTGCTCTGAAGATTGTTTTCAAAAAATACGAATTGTTTCAGTGGTAGAAAACGTTGTGGCACCAAGATCGGCTACTATGGGGGCCCTTGGGTTTGTTATAGCCCCAGGGCCCTACGTGTTCTTAATTCGGGCCTGCGTACCAGATGTGTTTTATTAACGCCTACACCCTAAACCTACCCTTACAATAATGCAAATACAGTAATTAAATGACGCAATATTGATGTGTGCGTGCCCAGTGTCCGTAGTAGTATCCCTTCTAGTCTTTACCGCGTGGGACATGGCATGATGACATCACCGTTTCACAAAATATACGGATTGGCTGTACACACTAAACACAAGGGTGTTGGTTGGCGAAACACTGATTCAATACAAAATTTTAACGTATACAGCTAAACGCGTCTCTGTGTGGACGGGGCCTCAGTCAGCTCCCTAGTTCAATAGTCAGGGCACTGATCAGGGAGTCAGCCCGTTGACTGTATGCCCGTATGTCCTGATCAGTGCCCTGACTACTGAACTAGGGAGCTGAGACACACCCTGGACTGACGTTCGCCACCCCGGCATAGAAAATACCTGTCTGAGTGCCATAAATATTCTTTTTCTAAAGTTTTCATGTCTGTAACTCTAAAATTATTAAAGATATCTTAATATACTTCTAGATTCTCATTCTTAATAAACGTTTCTTTTGGAAACTTAATTCTTAAGGCCCTATATAGCTCAGTGCCCTCTGGTTGAGTTGATATATTGCCCACCCCTACTGAACACACAACTGTAAAAATGAGAAAACATTTCCAGGTGTAAATGTTTCCTGAATGTTCTCTGAACCATGCATGCCATGCTCCATTCAAACACATTCAGCACACATTCTGAGCTAACATCAACTACACGCACACATGGGGTGATATCTCACTGCACACATGGCTGTATTTAATGAACACAACGTTCGTAACACGTCTCAATCGCTGATCTGAAATCTGCTCCTCTCATTTGTACATAATCATACTCGATAGGATATGAAAGTTTGAAGCTGATTGAGATTCAACTGTTTGACGAACACCAGCTCCTGATAAGTTATGTAACGTAAAGCGTGTCCAGATGGCAGAATCACCATCTCCCATTAGGCTTTAGAGCGGCTCCAGGGGTGATTACTGTGTGTGTGTGTGTGTGTGTGTGTGTGTGTGTGTGTGTGTGTGTGTGTGTGCTTGAGAGCATGGTGAATGTTTGGTTGAGCTTGAGCACAAGCGTGACCACACCAGATCTCTGGCGTAGATTATCTAGAGAGAGAACATTGAGGATTATCACAATGACAGTTAGTGTTGGTTGATTGATTTAAGTGAGTTTGGTCAAAGCTGCACTGCAGTAAAGAGTGAGTTGTGCTTGTCCATGCTGATCTCCACAATGTGAGGGTGTTTGTTTGCCAGGGAGTTGCCTTGTGGTTGCTGAGGTGTTCGGATTTTACTGTCCTGTTGTGTGGTTGTTATAATGTTTTGGATGGTTGCTAGGAGAGATGTTCATGATGTATTAATTTAATTTCAGCACAAATATGCATTCTTTTTTACAATTTTCAAATGAATGGTAAACATGGCCTACATATTTAAGGTATATTTATTTAAATGAAAATTAAAAAGTAGCCTACATGCATGGTTTTTGAGTACTTCACATGCATGTTGTGGTATTAACACGTAGGAAATAATTGACAAAGCGCCGCTGAATTATTAGAAAAATACTGCACACCCGAGATGATAATGCGGCCACGATGCGAAGCGGTGTCAGTTATTTTGCTTATACTATGGTTACCACACCTCAAAACCCTCTTGTCTGTAGAATTAATTTCTTACGCATCTAATCACAAGTCTCCGTTGCTAAAGCATACTTTTAAAGATAGTAAGCCATTGATAGCAGACTAATGCAGTTATTAATGCAGTTATGAGAGAGAGATTAAGCGTATGTGAATTACCTGATCTGTGTGTCTCTCAACTACTGTAAGTTTATTTGCTCCAAGAACGGCGCCATTATTTCCTCGCTAGTGAGAAATGTCATGTAGCTTTCAATTTGTTAAACTCTTTTACTGATGAAATCGTCAAAGCAGCATTGACAACGTGTGTGTGTGTGTGTGTGTGTGTGTGTGTGTGTGTGTGTGTGTGTGTGTGTGTGCGTGTGTGTGTGTCTTGAGTGAGAGAGAGAGTGGGAGAGTATGTGCTTTCCGTACATAATAAAAGGTCACAAATTTTGTCACATTTTGCTTGGTCAGTGTTGTTGTGGGTTTTGGTTCTTTCTTCTTTTGCTGTTGTAGGCTGTAAGGACCTTTAAAATGACTGAAATAATTTGGCGAATTGATATGGATTTGTAATGTGGCAAGACCCGCCTGAAAATAATTACACACATTAGCCTCGTACTATAATAAGGATTAATCAATTAGTTGATTGTCAGTTTTCATGACAGATAATTATGACAAGTTCAGAAAATTTTATATCTTGATATTTCACTGGAATTTTTTGTTCACTGGTATGTAATGGTCAACCATGATGGTCCACGGTTTGATAAATTTAACTCTACTTAGTTAGTGTTAGTTAGACATAACACCGTTCTGCTTTTTTACACCAACAAAACCTAGTCATGTCAATAGAAATCCATGTGATCAGAAATTCTGCATGGAAAATTTCACCCTGCAGATCTCGCAATGGGTTCAAGTCATTCACGTGGATTCAGCGTGCTTGGTTCGAAAGTGACTTCTGTGTGAGCTGTGCATATATCATATATCATTACACTATTGACAGTAAACAATGGACCTCTTATGAAAATGATTTCGCTAATGTGTGACCGCACATTTAGGATTATGGGTTTGTTTAAATCTGATGTAAAATTTGAGCTACTATAGCAATGTAATACTTGCCTTAGCAAATGGCTCTAAAAAATGACCATGTTTTCAGGTTTGTTTAGCTATTGTGAAGCACTACATCTTCACAGGGGAAAAGCTCAAATGTGCATTTCAGATAAAAAATATGCATGTTCTCACAAGAACAGCACAAATAGGCGTTCTAAACATGCATTCTACTACTAAATTAAGCATCCAATTTTCAGCATTATTATATTAAGCCATTTTTTAATAAACAAATATATATGACAGTCTGATTTGATTGATAATTGACTGCATTGTGTTTGTTTTGACACATGATGATTTGGTTGTTATGGTAACTGAACACATCCGCTAGCTTCTTCTTGGTTGTGTGAGGTGGATTTTACCGCACTGTCACTTCTTCAGTCTTGTGTAACAGATATGAGCTCCTGGCGTACAGAGCTGAGACTTCAAGCGTCTTGAGTCACCGCTGAACCACCTCCACAGCAATGAGATCAAGGGCTCAGAACAACACAACATAATCTGATTACACCATGAGACATGCTTTCAACTTCACAAACCTGCCCATTAAACCTGTGTGTTGTATGTTAGTTGTGTTTATGGTGTATGGCATCAGATCCTTGTTTGCTGTTGATACAAAGTTATTTTTCCGCCACAGTTGTTTTGCCTGCCAGCTTGGAAGGTTTGCATAGATGCTGGTACACACACACACAAGCTGGTTTAGCCTATAGTGTCATGTGCTGGCATGTGCTAAGAGTAAATACTCCATTTGAGTTTACTTCATGAAGTGTTGCTTGATAAAGTCGTCTTTTATAGAGACAGAGCAACACGTATCATAATCTGAAAACCACGCCCACGGACACCAAAGTGGATACAGGCAATTGAGACAGAGCGCGACATGATATATTAAACTGAGAACTACGCCCACTGGAGGGGAACGTAATCAGTGACAGGAAATATAGTATATAAAACTGACATTTAGATATTTGACTTAACAGTGACTAAATGTTTACTGCACACGTAGGCATACTGAGTGTCAGGATCCCAAAATGTACCCATTTTTCCTGCTGAAGCTTCACGTCTTATTGCCTGTATCCTTTTTGGGTCGACAGCTTATAAAAACTTAGTTCTGTGTTTTTTGTTGTCTTGTCTGCTGTACACCTTGTCACATATCAGCTTTTAGACATTATGTTTTTTTGTTATAAGTAAGAAATGACTAGGCGATTGCTTCCCGCGATACAAAGTCAATGGAGAGTGTTGGATTGTTTTCCCCGGTGTGGGCATGGCAAATGCGCTCTGTCTCTATAGGATCAGAGTACAACACTACCATAACTAATTAAAAAAAATACAACAAAAATGGCACATAATAGTTTTCATTATTTTATTCATAAAGTAATGAAAGTTCTGATTACACATCTCAAATCCTTTGTCTTGCTATGACTAATTTCACATTTTATGCATCCCAAAAAATACGACAAAATATTTTCACACTTTGACAAAATTATAGCTTGACCAGAAATTATGCTTAAATATAAGCGATAAGTGATATTTATCATTTTCTACACACATCACATCTCATAAACTCAAGCTGTAGCAATGTTGTTTTAGTATTATTTATAGTAATATATTAATATTTTTTAATTTTTAAATTAATCATTCAGAAGCATGATCAATGCTGCTGCTCCCTTTATGTCCTCTGTGTTGTTGTCTGAAGTACATATGTCACTAGACATAACAGATCAAATTAATTTAAATGGGATCTTCCAGGCTGGTAACTCAAGACTTGGTTGTTTCTATTGCAGAGAACCTGATCCCCATTGATTTTACTCATTGAGCTCTAAAGTAAGACACTTAACCCTGTGTGGCTACAGATGAACTGTCTTGTGGTACTGCTTGTCAGTTCAGTTTGGGGTTTAAATGTTTGGACGGTTAAATCCATCGGCTTGACCCTTTGTGGCCTCCATCGATGTTTAAAGACAGATAACACTGTAGTCAAAGTGCTGTGCCATTGACTGTTGATTAAACAGGATGCACACAGAACGCTCTGTTCATTCAGAGCATTTGAAGACAACGTCCCAAAGACTCCATAAGTGAAGTGATAATGTCAGTGGGGGGTTTTACTGTTGTAATTGGCAATACTTCACACAGAAGAGATGGGACACTCCCTAACCATGAGTTTTCTAAAGCATCACTAATACTGTTGCTCATATTCAGGTTTTGAATAAATCTATAGCAAGATTTAAACTTGTACAAATAACTCGTATAACAAATAATATGTTGCTCTTGTTTTGTGACATGAATGACACCTGAAGTCCAGTGGCTTGTTGAGCAGAAGTGTGCTTTTACTTTTCTTATGGACTGTCATTATTTATCTTTCTTTTGCAGAACACAAACACTTTTTGAATATTGTATAATACCAAACAGATTTTGTGCCCATTGACTTGCATTGTATTGTAAACATCACCAAACATAACCAAACAAATCAAAAAACCAAACATAATCAAACAAAACAAAACACCAAACATAACCCACCAAACATAACACCAAACTTTACCAAACAAAACAAAACCGCAAACATCACCAAACAAAACACCAAACATAACCAAACAAATCAAAACACCAAACAAATCAAACAAAACACCAAACATAACCCACCAAACCTAACAAAACAAAACAGTAAACATCACCAAAAACACCAAACATAACCAAACAAATCAAAACACCAAACAAATCAAACAAACACCAAACTTAACCAAAACAAAACAGCAAACATCACCAAAAACACCAAACTTAACCAAACAAATCAAAACACCAAACATAACCAACCAAACAAAACCCAAAACAAAATGGCAAACATCACCAAACAAAACACCAAACATAACCAAACAAATCAAAACACCAAACATAACCCACCAAACCAAACAAAACAACACAAAACACCAAACAAAACACAAAACACCAAACATAACAAATAAATAAAAACACCAAACATAACCAAACAAAACACAAAACAAAATGGTAAACATCACCAAACGGCAAACCTCACCAAACAAAACATCAAACATAACCAACAAATCAAAACACCAAACAGAATCAAACAAAACAAAACACCATACATAACCAACCAAACAAAACACCAAACATAACCCACCTAACCAAACAAATCAAACACCAAACAAATCAAAAAGCAAAACCCAAAACATAACCCACTTAACCAAACACCAAACATAACCAAACAAATCAAACAAAACACCAAACATAACCCACCAAACCAAACACCAAACATAACCCACCAAACCAAACCAAACACCAAACATAACCAAACAAATCAAACACCAAACATAACCAAACAAATCAAACAAAAAAAACATCAAACATAACCAACCAAACAAAACACCAAACATAACCAAACAAATCAACAAGTAAAACTTAACTTGAAACCAAGAACCATTGTTATTAGTAGTAGTATGTGTACAACAAATATATAATTTAAACAAAACATGATAGGCTATGAACACGATAGGCTATGATCTCATATAGATTCATTCGTTTCCTCAAGTTCTAAAACTTGTTTTATTGAACCATTTAAAATGGAAGTGGAATCAAAACCACTCACGCCACTTTTAAAATGAGTCTCTCAGAGAAAAACAACAGAAACTTGCTAATGCTCTAAACAGGCTTTCTGAAGAAACTCCTTATTGCCCTTTATGCTGAAATTAAGAATGTTGGACCTTGACATTTGCTAAAAGCTTGAATGAATCAGGCCTGTCCTGTTGGATAATGGTGTTTGAACTGTATATGATTCGATCACTGATATATTAGAGCCTTTGGAGACTGAGGTCTGAAAATAAACCTCAGTTTTAGAGTGCAGCAAGGAATAATGAAAAGGATGTGGCACACACTGGTGTTTTGATCGATTAGGTCAGTGCACTTAGCTCTCTAAAGTGCTTGGGAGGTCAAATAATCAGCTTTTTTTCTGACAGTAAATTCACTGATGTGCTCAAGTAGCTTATGTTTCGCTTCCAGTGGTGCTCTGTTGAATGTGTCGAGTCATTCTGGCCCATGTGTTTTTGTTCCGTCACCCCCTCGGCTCAGGCCGGTATTCATGATTTCACTGCTATTGTCATGCTGCTGTTACTCATTCACTCACTCCCTTTCAAGATTTGCCCTCCTATCGGTCTCCCCCTCCCTTTCTTTCTCTCATTTTTTTTCTCTGCCCCCATCTCAAGTCAAGTCATGGCACAGTTTATTGTTGTTCCTGCTTCAGAGGAAGAGAAGGAATGAAATGTTGTTTCTCTAGTGGCTCTGGTGCAAACTTTTGAAGGTGAAATGTGCATTTTTTTTCAGTATGTTATCCTCCAAACTTCACTCAAAAATTAAATGAAAATTATTTACTCACCCTCATGTTGTTCCAAACCTGTATTACTTTCTGTAAAGTAGAATGTCCAGGCTATTTTTGTCCATACAAAGGAAATGAAAGGCCACTTATGAGGTGTTTCTAGGCGTTTCTCCCTCCTATCCTATCTTCTTCAAAGTCTTGATAAATTGTGGCATTTCTTTGTTGTTTAGATTCCAGTATAACCGTAATTCTTTTGTCTTTTATGAGTTTAATAAAGAACTGTCTCGTCTTCTGCCCAAACATACCGTGCCATCTTTAAAGAATGATCGAATTTTACGTAAGCCAGGTGAACTGTAAATGGCAAAAAATTGTTTCCATTGCAGTTTTGCGAAATATTCCTTTTTTGAATTGCCTGAAAAACCACCTCATGTGAGCGTAAAAATGTTTTTTTTTTTTTACGATTATATAGGAATTTGTTAAATTGACGTGTTTCTATTGGGCGTATTTAGAGCTGATATCCTTCGACATATAAAGCAGTTCCATTTGGCAGTCCTTGTCCTTTCTGATCCCGTTCCCGTATTTTCCAAGTATTCTGAATCCTTTCCATTAGTTCGGTGAAGAAAAGGCTTAATTTTATGTCTAAATTTATTAAAAGTACACCCCATCTCTGTATGTCTCTGTATGTCCTTGTGGTCAATTCAAAACTTGTTGCAGATATGGAACGACTAAATAAAAAACTTTTTTGATGTCATCTGTCTGTCATAATGTTTGAATGTGTTTGAAGTAGGGATGTGAGGAAATTTTCCCACCAGTTAATCGATGTGTGACAATGAATTCAATGAAGCTGGCATAGGAATGTACTGAAAATGCGCCAGTGGACACACACCGTGAATGAATGACAGTGCGGCCGTGCTCATTTTAGTTTCGGTTTACAATTTAGCGCCAATTCTTAATGAAAAACACAACAGAATAGTACAATGACAAACTCACTTTAATAGGCACTTTTACATTTTGCTTTGAAACCAAATCTTCCACATTCATCTTGTCATTCAGCTCCTCTCGTGATGAATAAAACCTGACTCCTGCTGCTATCTTGTGCTGCGACTCATTTGGCTCACACTGTATTAAGCAGACATGTCCAGTTTTTATTTGTATTGTCAGTTCTCTAACTGAACTAAATTATTTTATTACTTTAAAAAAAATTCTAAACGATGTTGGGGGGTAGTGCCGCTATGGGCAAGTAATGTAACCGGTGTTGAGCCTTAACACCGGCAACACCGACTATCGCAGCAAGCCTAGTTTGAAATGTGAATTTGAGGGGTTTTTATTGCTACAGTATACACATTTTCAGTGAACAGTAACTTAAATTTCAGTCTTTGGCTTACACAAAGCTATCATATGGCTTCAGAAGCCTTGGAATATAGTGCACGTTATATTATTTTTATAGTGTAGGCAAACGAGTAGCTTCTTCCCAGAGACCATGTTCCTCTTCAACTGTTAAATGCCTCCCGAAGCCTCTCTTAGTACAATACTTCCACAGTTTAGTGCAATATTCAATTTACTTCTATTTATTCATGTTATCATGATACTGTAAATATGTTAAAAATCTGTAAATGTTCAACCTAACTGTATACTTCATATTTTTATTCTTCAATTTTAAGGGTATCATTTTAAATTTCAGGCCGATATGCGTCCTCAATAGGCAGTTTTGCCGAGACGCACTAAGGGGAGTTCTACCCAGCAGTCAAAGCGGTATTACGTCACTCTGAGGAAAAACACAAGGGCTTAGGGTGCCATTTGGGACATTAGGGTTCCTTTTTGGAGCTTGACAGTAACCATTTGCTTTTGTTTGTTTGTATGGAAAAGAACAGTCTGTCAGAAGTCACTTTCAAACCAAGCAACTTTCTGTTTGCTCAACACGGCGAAACCATTCATATACCTGTTGAAATTCCTAGTTTTCGACTGAAAATTTGCCTAACCATGGTAAATGTGAATGTATCTTAGGTTGTGTGTGAACACCGTGGTGATTTTAAAATATAAGCATGCTAGGATTAATATGATACTAATTTATTTTTGTGAGTTTGGGGTGGGACCATTTGTTTGTCCGACCAATGGAAGAGAGTGGGAGTGTTCTGGAAACCTGTTTAGAAAGTGGTGCAGAAATGACACACTTCTCCTTTAAGACAGGGCAGACATTAACAATAAATATAAACGCAGCATTACATGTTTTGTTCAGATAAAAGTGAGTCAGTGCCTGACACATCAGGTATAGTCAGTGTGTTGAAACAAACACACAGCATCATGTTTCAGTTAATCTCAGGGATGACTATTTTCCTGGCAGCAGGTATGAAGAGAAAAATCTTAGCTTGGCACTCTCACAGAGACCTTCAAACACACCTCTGCTGTTGTAGAAGTAGTCATGTGGTTATCAAATGTTATATAGAGCTTACAGTATAATTAGGCCTTGTTTGTATTGTGTTTTTGTAAATGTGTGTCTAAAACGAACTGTACGGGCGTCTGTTGTTATCCTGCAGGCTAATCGGCATAATCTCCTTCTAGGGATAAAGGAGGAGTGGAGGGTGTGTGTGTGTGTGTGTTGATTAACACTCTCTCACACACAGCAGATGCAAAAGCAGCTTCAGTTACACCAAAGAGACGCTAGCAGGCAGAACAACGCTCAGATTCCTCAGAGAGCAAGAGAGAGGAGGGGGTCAGTAGACCAACTGCCTCTCTTAAGAAGTCTCTTCATCACACACCCATACACACACACACACAGAAGATATTTAGAGTGAGACCTTCAAGACATAATTGAAATGCAGTCCTGCTTATTAGCGGGGGACTTTTGGCATGCCATAATAATGATTTGAACGCGTCATTGAGGCTGGGCGCAGCTGGAGACCTCACGCAGGAGGTGTTTGTGAGCCCCTGTGGAGAATGTGATGCGTCTAGGCGACTATTTCCAGGAACACAAAGTAAACATGACCAGAACAGAAATAAAAGCATTGCTACTCAAATCGAAATTCTCTTTAAAGATGAAGTGTGTGATTTGTGTGCCACTAGATGATATTGCCATTGGTGGAGCCTAAAGTTGTCGGATCATTCAAGCAAACAAATTGACATTTTATAGTATAAATAAACCTGAAAAACCTTATGAACTTGTACATGTGCAACCAAGAAAAGTTAAATGGCGTATTATTATTAATGAGTGATATCATATATTACCCTATACACCAATTAAATGTTTTATGAAATGCTTAATTATTATTAATGAGAGCTATTACCATAATCTCCTCATAGAGTGATTATGGACGTGTTATTGATGAAAGTTTCATTAGTGTATTCAGACTCATACATATCATCTTTCTCCATGATGTGGGCACACTGGTATTTCTCTCATTCTCTACCATGTTAGGCTGGTGTGAGTGCAAAGCAGTGCAGGGGATTGTGGGAAATGTGGGCTGCCCCTGGGAATATTTAGTTCCCACTGGGAATGGAGAGGCGGGAAATGCTTCCTTGCCAAATAAAACAGCTGAACAAAAGATCTGGAGAAGGAGAGCAGATTGGACAATTGGACAGTGCAGGGAAGAAGAGAAAAAAACGCACACACTCTCTCTCACACACACACTTCCAGACGCTATTGTTCTCATATAGTGTGAACTTTTAAGATCATCAGGAGGGTTATGGAGGATGGAATCTGAAAGGCTTGAAATTTCACTGTACCTGTGTGCATATGACACTATTGTACGGTGAAAACATTACACTCTAACATTCATTTAGCCTCAATATCTGTGTTTTGGTTGTTTCTTCTGTCTGGTTTGTCTTTCTAGTGGCATGGACTTACACTCACATTCACACACCCTGTTCTAAGCTTCCTCGGCCCTGTAATTAAAATCCTCCCCTCTCCAGAAATACATCCTGACCCTACGACCAGCGCCACTGAGGGAGTGTGTTTCACGTTTATCTGGCAAGAGCAACTTCTGTCTGGAATGAAAATATGAAAGGGAATTGGAATAGTCTGAGCTATATTCAGAGAAAACACTCACATCCTCAATTGCTGTCAAAAACTTGGGCAAAATCTGAATTCCTATATAAAAAAGTCTTTGTTCGCTTTGGGAAACATCATGACTGTTTTCGTGTTTCCTGTCCCTGGCTCACAAAAACCATGGACTGCATAAACAAAGCTACATATATCTAGACGACAATAGCTGCGTGCCTGTTGCTTAGGATGCATCTATAGTCTGACCATTAACAGAACTTAAAGCCAAAGGAAGTTCCATAAGCGGCAAGACCTTCTCTACTATAGTTGTTCCCTATTGGTTTTGGCCTCACAAAACCTGTCAAGTATTTGTCTGGGTTATATTTCACAGCAAGATAAAAATAAATACGAAATAAATGAAATTAATATATTTGCTGTATTTTTAGGACCATTGTTTTCATTAATTTCATGACAAATCTCATTACCATAATGCAAATAAACACTCATTCTCATGACTGTAACATGGAAAAATGTGTTCTTTTCTTAAATGTTTTTATTTTCATGGATTTTTGCTGATTTTAATTTGCATTTACACTAAAGTAAAATCATAATATTACTGTAATAAAGTAGTAACTAGAATAATATTGAGTAAACTTTGAATAATAAACTTTGATAATATTGAGAATTATATACAAATATTTAGAATGTAAAAAAAAAAAAAGAACTCTGTGAGATGTCCACATATTTTGGTAAATAAGAATTTAGGGGAAATGTGCTAAATTATTATGGAAATAATGGCACAGGGAATTTTTTTCCTACTTTTGATTGGATTCAATTTTTACAGTATATTACATAATATCCTCTGAGGTTGACCTCTTCATTGTTATCATTTGTGTTTTCGTTTATAAGCTGTATTCTGTGTTTGTCTCTAGAGGCTGTCAATGATGTAAAGGTGTCTGTGGCTGGTCATTAATTTATTCTGTGCTAACTGATTGGTGGTTCTCTGTCTCAGATCTGTCAAAGAACCGGCTCTGTGAAGTGTCAGAGGAGGTGTGTCAGTTTGTCTCTCTGGAGACGCTCAGCCTGTACCACAACTGTGTGCGATCCCTCGCGCCTAGCCTGTGCCAGCTGCAAGCCCTCACCTACCTCAACCTCAGGTATATACACACACACCCCACCCCACATACAGGGCCTGTCCAAATACCTACACTTGCGGTCTGCAAGACTGTCCCATGTCTTAAAAATGCCAAAGCGCAGTGTCTTGAACGCACACTAAACCCAC
>CM031949.1:41276515-41474015 GCA_018749465.1 Paracanthobrama guichenoti
ACAGTTTCATGGTAAATGAGATGAACTCTACCTGTGATAGGACACCTGTGTGAACTTGAGGAGAACTGACTTCATACAACCACTAAACGTTGCTTTACTACAAAAATACCTCAGAAGAGTGATGTTAGTTTTGAGTTGGGATGTATATTTGTTTGCTTGATTTGTGGCAAAATATGTTTTGGAACCACTATATATTAGATTGCCTCATCTAGTTGAATCTTCCTTCATCTCAGAGTTGTCCGAGTTGCCCCTCGTCCGTTTGGATGTGTCGTGCAACCGCATATCTCAGGTGCCTGTGTGCTACCGCCATCTGCGGCACCTCCAAAGCATCATCCTTGACAACAACCCCCTCCAGATGCCCCCTGCCCAGATCTGCTCTAAAGGAAAGTTCCACATCTTTAAATATCTGAATATGGAGGCCTGCAAAAGGACTCAGGACCAGTTTGAGAAAGCTCTGCGGCCCACCGCCTTTAACAGCTGGTGAGAGATCATCAAGGACGTGTTGAAAAGCTTTAGTCGCCCGTTTCAGTGAAGATGCCACTCATGCTTCTGCTGATGTGTGTGTGTGTGTGGTCTCTGCAGTCTGGATCAGGACCTGTTCCCCGGTCAGTATGGTGGACTGGATTCTGGCTTTAACAGCGTTGACAGTGGCAGCAAAAGATGGTCGGGAAATGAGGTACAAAGAGAGCTGCGAATTTAAGCACTAATGCACCATTTGGACTATGGTTGCTAAAGGCTTATCGAGAGTAATTTTATTGGATGATGCAAGCGGCTGTGTATGTGCGTCTGTGTTTTTTCACTCTAGTCTGCTGATGATTTCTCGGAACGGTCATTGCGTTTGACTGACATTTCCCGCGAACACACAAATTTTCAAGAGGAAGAGGAGAGAGACCCATTACTAGATACACCCAAAGGTAAGTTTAATGGAGTCTTTAGATCAGTAGTTCTCAACCAGAGGGGTGGGGTCCACTAGGGGGGCTAAAATAAGAACTACTAAAAATAAGACAAAACAAGCTTTAAAATTAAATCTACTAAAAATCTAAATATTTCTCAAACTAATTTTAGTTAACATTTAGTCTAACATTAGAGGCCTAATTTTAAAAGTGGGATTTCAAGACCTGTAAAAAGTAGTTTAAATTTTTAATAAAATATTATAACCTCATGGGCATTTATATACATGTTCTAAATGAAGAATAACAAGCTTCAAAATGTTTTGTCTTGTAGAAATGTTAAAATATAAAATAAAAATAAAAAAATTAAAAAAATCCTTATTATTAATCCAGTAAATCACAAACAACTGGAAAATGAATGGGGCCTCCAAATATTGCTGTGGACTATGGGGGGCCTTGGAGTCAAAAAGGCTGAGAACCGCTGTTCTAGATCTCAGTTGACTGATTTTAAATGCTTCTGTAACTCTTGGTTCTCTCTGTAGTGAATGGAGAGCTTGAGCAAGTGGATTTCATAAATAGCGCAATGGAGGAAGAGGAGGAGAGGTGTCACCCTACAGAGTCCCCTCAGGTCAGGAGGACTTACTGCAGTTACAGAATCCGTATACTGAACATTAAGGGCCAGATTTACTAAGCAGGGCAAATTAGCGTGAGAGCGCAATTCCATAAAAGCACAGATGGGAGTGGAAAATTCTGCGCGTGATCTAGCGTCTGGTTTAAGACGTGCTTTTTTGGGTGGTAAATAATGACGCGAACACCAGTAAATTGATGAGCACAAAATTGTATAAATCACCTTGCGTGATTCATTTAAATACTCTCCTATAAATTTTGCGTCTGAAAGGGAAACTTCTTCAAAATGCATATGCAATAAAGTCAGCAGCAAAAATAACTGTGCCCACGCCTTTTCAGCACTCATTTTTCACTGCGTGTCTTAAGTAAATCCTGAAAGGAGTTTTTAGTAAATCCAAAAGAGGGTTTGCGCTGGCGTAAGCTGTTAGTAAATCTGGCCCTAAAGGTGCACTTTGTGTTTTTGGCCCAAATGGGACCCTACGATGTGCTGGCTGAAACTCCAATGGTCTTGGAAGTTGAAGATCTATACTGACAACTATTGGCAGCAAACAATAGTTTGTTAGTAGTCTACTTACTACTGATGTCAATAGCTACATTTGCATGCAGCCTAATAATCTGTTTGACTTAATACTTAGATCAGTCAGAACAAAAACCACCTCAGTCACAGCAATAAAGATTGTGTGTGTGTGTGTGTGTGTGTGTGTGTGTGTGTGTGTGTGTGTGTGTGTGTGTGTGTGTGTGTGTGTGTGTGTGTGTGTGTGTGTGTGTGAGAAAAAAGATAAAAAGATTGTTGAGAGACTGGATGGATTAAAAGTAAGCAGCAATGACTTATTCAAATCAGTTTTTGAGGAAATGAAAATTGCAGGAGTCTTTCAATCTGACAGCAGCGCTAATAGGTTCTTGTTGCTATGGTAATGTTGACACCAATGTACCCATTTACATACGCAAAACTGCAGAGATATTTTAGATAACTTATAGTTTAGGGTACATATAAACATTAAAGTTGTGTTGTATTTGAATTGATGAAAATCTGTAAACATACTGTAGCTCTTGTAGAAATACCACATTTGCAAGCATATTTGTTATCCATGATTTAATAAATTCCACAACTAAAAGTAACTGACGAAGTAAGAAATATTCAGCTAGTCATGTGATATCTTTGTGCTGTCAACTTCACTATTCATTTCTTTATGGTTAAAACTGCTTTACATGGGGAAAATAACTTGATGCACCTTTAAAGGGATAGTTCACACTATAAATGAAAATTAGCCCAACTCACCCTCAAGTCATCCTAGGTGTATATGACATTCTTCTTTCAGATGAATATTAGTTAAATTAAAAAATGTCCTGGCTCTTCCAAGCTGAATACAGAATATGGAAGGTGGTCTGGCGGGAGCTAGATATTTTACTTTATAAAGTTTTAAATATGGCATTGCTTCGCTTCAGAAGGCATATATTAACCTCCTGGAGCCGTGTGGATCACTTTTATAATGGATGGGTGCACTGTTTTGGGCTTCAAATTTTGGGCAGCCATTCACTGCCATTTATAATGCTTGGAAGAGCCAGGACATTTTTTTAAATATAAGTCTTAAAGAAGAATGTCATATACACCTAGGATGGCTTAAGGAAATCATGGGGTAATTTTCATTTTCACTATCCCTTTAAGTTAACCAACACTTCCTTTTATAATCTTAACTACTACATTTTTTTATATATTTTTAGACATATGCACTACCGTTTGAAAGTTTGGGGTCAGCAAGATTTTATTAAATGATTTTGAAAGAAATCTCTTATGCTCACCAAGGCTGCATTGGTCCCACTTTATATTAGGTGGCCTTAACTACTATGTACTTACATTGTACTTATTGTTTAATGTACTTACTGTATTGCAAAACACTTTTGCTGATAATGAGGTGGGATACGGGTAAAGTTAGGGACAGGTGTGGTGGTATGGGTAAGTTTAAGGGTAAAGTTAGGGACAGGTGTGGTGGTATGGGTAAAGTTAGGGACAGGTGTGGTGGTATGGATAAGTTTAAGGGTAAAGTTAGGGACAGGTGTGGTATGGGTAAGTTTAAGGGTAAAAGTTAGGGACAGGTGTGGTGGTATGGGTAAGTTTAAGGGTAAAGTTAGGGACAGGTGTGGTGGTATGGGTAAGTTTAAGGGTAAAGTTAGGGACAGGTGTGGTGGTATGGGTAAGTTTAAGGGTAAAGTTAGGGACAGGTGTGGTGGTATGGGTAAGTTTAAGGGTAAAGTTAGGGACAGGTGTGGTGGTATGGGTAAGTTTAAGGGTAAAGTTAGGGACAGGTGTGGTGGTATGGATAAGTTTAAGGGTAAAGTTAGGGACAGGTGTGGTAAGGGTAAAGTTAGGGACAGGTGTGGTGGTATGGGTAAGTTTAAGGGTAAAGTTAGGGACAGGTGTGGTGGTATGGGTAAGTTTAAGGGTAAAGTTAGGGACAGGTGTGGTGGTATGGGTAAGTTTAAGGGTTAATAGGGACAGGTGTGGTGGTATGGGTAAGTTTAAGGGTAAAGTTAGGGACAGGTGTGGTATGAGTAAGTTCAAGGGTAAAGTTAGGGACAGGTGTGGTGGTATGGGTAAGTTTAAGGGTAAAGTTAGGGACAGGTGTGGTATGGGTAAGTTTAAGGGTAAATAGGGACAGGTGTGGTGGTATGGATAAGTTTAAGGGTAAATAGGGACATGTGTGGTGGTATGGGTAAGTTTAAGGGTAGGGTTAGGGACAAGTGTGGTGGTATGGGTAAGTTTAAGGGTAAGGTTAGGGACAGGTGTGGTGGTGTGGGTAAGTTTAAGGGTAGGGTTAGGGACAGGTGTGGTGATGTGGGTAAGTTTAAGGGTAAGGTTAGGGACAGGTGTGGTGGTGTGGGTAAGTTTAAGGGTAAGGTTAGGGACAGGTGTGGTGGTGTGGGTAAGTTTAAGGGTAGGGTTAGGGACAGGTGTGGTGGTGTGGGTAAGTTTAAGGGTAAAGTTAGGGACAGGTGTGGTGGTATGGGTAAGTTTAAGGGTAGGGTTAGGGACAGGTGTGGTGGTATGGGTAAGTTTAAGGGTAGGAGTTTAAGGGTAGGGTTAGGTGTAAGGGAAGGGTCAACAGTGTAATTATAAATGTAACTACAGAAATTAATTACAGATGTAATTACATGCAGGTAATTTTTAAAATGTAAGTACAATGTAAAAACATGTATGTACACAACAAGTGCATTGTATTAAATTATTAATTTAAATGTTAGTACATAGTAGTTAAGGCCATCTCATATAAAGTGGATTTATTTGAGATGCATCTGCATTTATTTGATCAAAAATACAGTAAAAACAGTAATATTTAAAATGACTGTTTTCTATTTCAGAAATCATTCTAATATGATGATTTGGTTCTCAAGAAATATTTCTTAATGTTGCAAACAATATTTTTTCAGATTCCTTGAGTAGAATAGAATGTTCAAAAGAACAGCATTTATTTGAAATAGAAATGATTTATAACATTATAAATATTAGCCCTTTTGCGCTTTAATGTTGAATTAATATGGTAAAATTATGTTAATATAATATCATATTTAAATGCTATTCCTCTCTCCACGACAGGAAAAGAGTGAAAGTACCAGCAGCACATCCTCCCAGAGCCCTGAATCTACAGGCAGCAGGTGAGGGCTTATGCACATATGCAGATCTCAAATATAAAATACATACATTGCTCACAAATCCTGTTATTATTAAAATGGAAGCTGTCTCTGAAGGGTCCTCGCATAAAGAAGGGCCCGCAGAACTGTCAGAGATAGGAATTTGTTTGCATTTGAGCCACGTCAAAATAATCCATTTTATGTAATTCGATGTAACCGCTCACTGGCTTATCTGACCAGCCTATTAGGTGACTGATATTGGAACTTTTAGACCTACAGACACAAGATACTGATCTGCGTTCAAGTGTGGTATCAGGTTAGCTTCCTCAGTTTCTTGTTAGACACATTTATTTTTCAAACATTTCAAATAGTTTCGGCTTGATCTGGATCAGATATTTGAACAATCTGTCAGGCAGATGGCATATTTTCATTCCAAGTAACAGAGTGAAAATTTTGTCTTGAATATTTTTGTCATAGATCTGTTCTCACTGTTGGCTATGGAGAAACATTAGTCATGTAGACATACTGCATTCAAACTAGACAATGCTAAATAAACTGAGAGTGTGAGGAAGTACAAAGAGTGCACAAATTTGAATGCATTTGAATACAGCTGGTAAGGATCATTTCTCGTGCTATGTAACATGTGGATGGGCATGATAAATGGAAGAAAGGGAGACATTGTACTGTCTCATGGCAGCAGGCCGGAAAATTTCCAGTTGCTCTTCTTAAAGTGTGGAATAAGCCAGCGACCAAAGGTGCTCCAAAACAGAGAAGATGTGCGGAATTGTTCATTGTGGAGACCAAAATGCAATGGTAGAATAAAGAAGCTGACAGTCAGCATTACTGACCGTTTCAGTGTGATTCGAAGGCCACAGTGACATCCTTCAGTTGATTATAATAGATGCTCAAATAGTTACCGTGAAACACAGAATCTCTTAATTAAAGTGTGCTGGATCCCTCCTCCACTGTGATTACGCAAGGTCATTCCATGAGGGAGTGCTGGGAAAAGTCAACAGTGAATTTCCTCCCACAGTTTCAGTGTAACTGAGTATCTTACTGTCATAGTTACTTAGTAAACTAGTTTGCTTTATTCAATGTTTATAACAGCAGCCAAATTAATAGTACAAGGTAATCAAATCTAAAAAATAGTTTCTTCCATCCTTCCTGCAGTTATATCCAGTGTATGATCCAGTGTTTCAGTGTCTTAGAGCGACTTGATTCACAATAAATGCTGCTCCACACAAACTCCTGCACAAACTGCTGTGAGTTTGAGTCACTTGTTGGTAACGTGCATTTTGGGAATGTTATGTGTGCCAGCAGTGCCATCCAATTTACTAAATTTCTAATGAGAAGTGTTTGTATACCTGTTGTCAACAAAGGAGAAGCTTTAAAATCTCCCTGCTGTTCTTCGTCCAAATAAAAGCTTGCGGTTTTAACATTAGAAAATGACAAAATTACATCATAACTGTTAGTATTGTAAAATCACAGTTTTACTATTCACAAGTTCACACTTACATATAATTTATGGAGAGTAAATTTAAATGTGTATTTGGCGAGGGGGAGGGCTTTGAGCTCGGAATTTGGCCTGAACCCAAACCCGATTCCAAAAAAGTTGGGACGCTGTACAAATTGTGAATAAAAAAGGAATGCAATGATTTACAAATCTCATAAACTTATATTTTATTCACAATAGAATATAGATAACATATCAAATGTTGAAAGTGAGACATTTTGAAATGTCATGCCAAATATTGGCACATTTTGGATTTCATGAGAGCTACACATTCCAAAAAAGTTGGGACAGGTAGCAATAAGAGGCTGGAAAAGTTAAATGTACATATAAGGAACAGCTGGAGGACCAATTTGCAACTTATTAGGTCAATTGGCAACATGATTGGGTATAAAAAGAGCCTCTCAGAGTGGCAGTGTCTCTCAGAAGTCAAGATGGGCAGAGGATCACCAATTCCCCCAATGCTGCGGCCAAAAATAGTGGAGCAATATCAGAAAGGAGTTTCTCAGAGAAAGACTGCAAAGAGTTTGAAGTTATCATCATCTACAGTGCATAATATCATCCAAAGATTCAGAGAATCTGGAACAATCTCTGTGTGTAAGGGTCAAGGCCGGAAAACCATACTGGATGCCCGTGATCTTCGGCCCTTAGACGGCACTGCATCACATACAGGAATGCTACTGTAATGGAAATCACAACATGGGCTCAGGAATACTTCCAGAAAACATTGTCGGTGAACACAATCCACCGTGCCATTCGCCGTTGCCGGCTAAAACTCTATAGGTCAAAAAAGAAGCCATATCTAAACATGATCCAGAAGCGCAGGCGTTTTCTCTGGGCCAAGACTCATTTAAAATGGACTGTGGCAAAGTGGAAAACTGTTCTGTGGACAGATGAATCAAAATTTGAAGTTCTTTTTGGAAAACTGGGACGCCATGTCATCCGGACTAAAGAGGACAAGGACAACCCAAGTTGTTCTCAGCGCTCAGTTCAGAAGCCTGCATCTCTGATGGCATGGGGTTGCATGAGTGTGTGTGGCATGGGCAGCTTACACATCTGGAAAGGAACCATCAGTGCTGAACGGTATATCCAAGTTCTAGAACAACATATGCTCCCATCCAGACATCGTCTCTTTCAGGGAAGACCTTGCATTTTCCAACATGACAATGCCAGACCACATACTGCATCAATTACAACATCATGGCTGTGTAGAAGAAGGATCCGGGTACTGAAATGGCCAGCCTGCAGTCCAGATCTTTCACCCATAGAAAACATTTGGCGCATCATAAAGAGGAAGCTGTGACAAAGAAGACCTAAGACAGTTGAGCAACTAGAAGCCTGTATTAGACAAGAATGGGACAACATTCCTATTCCTAAACTTGAGCAACTTGTCTCCTCAGTCCCCAGACGTTTGCAGACTGTTATAAAAGAAGAGGGGATGCCACACAGTGGGAAACATGGCCTTGTCCCAACTTTTTTGAGATGTGTTGATGCCATGAAATTTAAAATCAACTTATTTTTCCCTTAAAATGATACATTTTCTCAGTTTAAACATTTGATATGTCATCTATGTTTTAATACTTTTGTTAAATAATAATGACAAAAATTATTTTGTCATAACGAAATGTGGCCTATGATCTCAAGTGAAGAGTTGTTGTTTTATTCTTTAAATTCTTATCCCTTTACTGAAAAAAGGTTTGAGTTTGTTCTTGTAAAGATTGTATCCAAGTGTGAAAAACCCCAAAGTTTTTCCTCAAATTGTTCAGCCTTAAAAGGACGGTTTGCACTAAAAAAGTCTTCAGAGAAGAAAGTCATTTGAGCTGCTTTTTTTTTTTTATTTCTATGCAAATGCACTCCCCTGCAAAATCACCCCAATCATTCTAGAATGTTTAACTCTTTACAAATAGAACTATTCAAGTATTCTGTTAAAAAGTTTTTTAAAAAGTACTGCAATATATAACGCAGAAAATCTAAATATAGCAATGTCAGTTTTTTTTTCCAATATCATGCAGCCCTACGTTCTTCCCACTGTCCTTTGAGTTTGTAGACATAATTAGTGCTGTTTGCTAAGGCTGGAATACACTACATGACTTTTGCCCAGATTTGCCATCTGGTGGAGTCAGCACTAGATGCTGAAAATCAGAGCCAATCTGAAGATTTTGTGCAGTTGATAGAGTTGATAGATTTCACGGAAAAGTGTCAGTGTGCGATGGTGCAGATATATAGGCTATATATATATTTTTTTTTTCTTCGGACTATGATTCCATTAAGTTTGAGGATATCAAAGATGTTTAATATTTTGAGCCAATTTTAGAACATGTATTGTTTTCATTGTCATGCATCTCCAAGCAACAATATGCATGTTTTTGCGTGAGCTTGTTGAGTTTGGAAAGACATAAAATTCTTATAGTGCTCTATCGTTTAGTGTAAGATACCCAGTTGTTCTCTTTAGCCATTCACAAAGTCAGCAAGTGAATGATGCCTAGTGTTTTTAAATCCGTTCCAAAGTTGTGTAGAGTACTACAGCCTGACGGCAAACATCACTCTACTATTGCTCATATTTTGGAACAAACTCCTAACCATAAGTGATACCTCAAATCATGCGGTTTGTTGTGGAAAGGTGTGTTATTAAGTTTCTAAGCAATCAGACGAATGGTTTTCACCTGGTGGGTGATTATATTGGACAAAAAACCCCTTAGACTTAAATTGCCATATTTAGGGACCAGAAAATGATAGACTCTTTTGAATTGAGCCAGTAAGTAATCACCCAGAACACCCTAGAAACTGCATAGCAATTACTAAAAACCACACAAAAAAAACTTTAGCAACCACCTACAACACCCTTGCACAGTGGTAGTGACACCACAGTTTCTTCAGAAAAAGTTATATTCAGTAATAACTTTTTGGTGAAGGCTTAACTGTAAATATCTCTTTTACTTCATATAGGATATTTGTGATTGGAGATGGTTCAGACTCGGGCTCACCATCCAGTCCCACTCTAGAGGAGAGGAGGAGACCTGGAAATCTGCTCATCTGGCAGGAAAGAGAAAGAGCACAGCAACAGAGAGACAAAGCCAGCACGTGAGTGGCTGTGGCTGGTGGGATTGAATGAATCAAGGGAAATGTGGAAGTGAAACATGAGTGAATGGGTGATATGGCGTCAAAAAGACTTTGGCCTTAGCGGCGATAAAACGATCAATCCTGTTTGCTAATGCACTGCAGGCAAGTCTTCAAAACCACATAACTGCTTTAAAGTGCATAAAATGGCCTCTATTATTTCTTTGCTGATGCTTCGTCATCAAAGCAATTGTGGTTGTATAGGAAACAACTGTTACCTGCTGTCATGTGCCTTTACGTCATTAAAGTCTTAAGGCACATTCTGAGTTATGAATCATAGTAAAACACAACCAAAAGAAGAAAAAAACATCAGAAGGGCTCTCCCAGAATGCCTCTATTTGTATGAACAAGTCCTGTGTGCTTTTGTATTAGGAGGCTATTGACTAATAAGCGTTTGATGTCTTACAGTTTGCAGAAGGTGACTGTAAAAACAGGAAGTAACTTGGTGACAACGACAAAGCAGGGAGGAACAGGAAGCATTTCAGGGTAAGAGTGGAGCGAATGGTCTGCAAATGCATTTATGTGTTCTGTTTTTAAATGCGTGGTGATGTTAATGTTTTGTTGAGGCAATCTGTCTCTTTAACAAAGAAAGGGCACAAATCTGAATGTAAGATCAGATTACTAGCTTTGGGCGGCATAATGAACAGTCAAATCAAATACACATACCTTATTTAAGAGTAACTTACCTTCATAAAACATGCATGATGTGGTTGTTGTGTTACAAATTCACTCTGAAGTTGGCTAGCTAGTGAAGTTCACAAAGCAGTCAACATGTTTTGGTAGTTTTGTGATGTTTATTTTTGATCTCTGTGTCCCTCTAGTGGCGATTCAGATAGCAGCTCTCCACCCAATGGCCCGAAACAGAGATGCGCAGTGAGTCCCTCACATTTACACTCTCCCGCCACCTCATTCTGTCATAAATGCATAATGTTATACTTAATGAGTGTTATTTGTCTCTCTTTCTCTCAGAGTGCAGATCAGATTTCTCAGTCCTCTCATACTGTGTCTTTGCAGCGCTCCATCAGTCGCACAGGTACCGTTCATGCTAGATATTTCAGCTTCTTTTAACCTCCTGGGTGCCACTGTCCACGAACGAGGACATTATATTTTAGTGAATTTCTCTGACACCATACATGTCACAATTTTGAGTCTGGGTGTACTGTAAAGAGCACATTCACGGTTTAACAGAGATGCCATTTGTTTTGAGGTTTCACCAGGACAACAACTTCTCCTTGGTCTTTATAAATGACTGAAGGATCATATGATAGTGATAGGAAGGATCTGAAGGATCATATGATAGACTGCAGATATGATAATATTTTTTTAATATTTAATAGTTATCATTTAAATATGACTAATTTTCAGATTATTTGTTATAAATCAACATCTCAGGAAAATGTTAATGGGTTCCTAATCAAAATATGACTTTCTGTTACAAAACAAGGCATTGATTTCATATATGTCCACTATAGAGGACACCGGGACTTGCATCATGCTTATCAGACATTTTAGGAGACACAACAAAAGGGAAAGAAATGACATATCAATATTCCTATACGATATTAGATATTATTATGAAAATGTTGCCAACTATTACTCCCATTATTACACTTCTCATTACATGTTGCTCCAAGAACACATTAATTTGCAAATTAGATCCAGTGTATAGATACATTACATTGAATGGGAAAACCCATGTATGGCAATTTTACCCACATATTGCATAAAGTAAAATGGTATATCAATTCATTCCATTGTATCTTTCATAACATAGTTGAGAATCATCTTTAAACAAACCTTGGTTAAAAAAATCCTGAAACCTAAAAATTAATTGGTGAATGAAAAAATGCCATTGTTTTTGCCTATACATGTAATTTCATGTCTTTTTTTTTTTTTTTTAAACAGCTGAGTCCTGGTGTCCACTTACGAGGATATAGCATAACATGAATAAAATATAATTTTTCAAAATGTTTTTTCCCCCATTTGTTTCTTATTCTCTAAACAACGTAATGAAATGAAAAATACTAAATTCAAAAAACTTTTTTCCTGGGTTTTAGGAGGTTAATGGAAAATGGCATTTAAAATCTTCATTTTTCTGAAGGCCCCATGAAGTCAGCATTTTTTTAAAGTGCCCTTATTATGCTTTTTTTGGATATTACCTTTCATGTTGTGTGTAATAGCTGTTTGTGCAAGTTATTGTCTCCCAAAGAAATGAGTTATCAGTAATTCCATCCTTACTTCCTGCACGAAACTACATAGGTTTGTAACACATTTGCATAATGCCAACCTATTGTCTTCATTGGCTGCTCATGAACAGCAATGACATTAGTGTTGTCAAAAAGATCGATATTTCGATATGTATCGATACTGAAATATCTGAAACGATACGATACTCCTTTTCTACAGTATCGATACCAGCTGCGCTCTCCTCTCCGACTGACAGCGAGTTGACACGCACCCGTCTCCTCTCATTCAGTCCGGTTAACCCTCTGAACACGGCGAACGCGCGTTCTGCTGGATTTTTCCTCATGATAGCGTTAGTGTTGGTGTGACCGGTCTGAATTTCGCGTGGGATTGCACATAATTCTACTCATTCCCGCAGATTTCGCACTGACATACAAGTGCAAAAATGAGCTCCTTTTTCTTTTAATTTCCAGCTTATTCTTTAATCATAAACAGTTCAGAAGAATGAGTAACAGGAACAGTGTTTGGGATCCATGCGTGCGTCGGGTCTTAAAGGGACAGCAGTTATTTGTTGCTCAAACTACAAAAAGACAAACAATCACTTACTGCTCTTGACTGAATTGTGTAACTTTAATGGATTAATGTGTATTTAATTTTTACAATGAAGATTATCAATGTATTTTAAATTTGATTACTTTGTTTTTTTATTCAGTTGAATACTGTTAGACCTACCTGAAAACATAAAGCAGTCTATTTCATTTGTATCTTTATTCTATTGTATTTATTTGTGCTATTGTTTGTAATTTGTTTATTTGTTCTTATTTTATTACTGTTTACTCGTCTTTTTAAATTCAATTTGAAATCAAGCTTCCTTGTGCTGCATGTAAGCTATTGCAACAAAATTAGTAAGCAAATATTTGTGAGATAATTGTAATGGTAATTGACCAACGTTTATATATGAGAAAAAGGTTAAAAGCTTTATCATATAAAGTGATCTCTTCAGAAGACATTTTTAATTGCCTAGACTTTCAGTAGACAGACAAAAAAGAAATTATATTAAAAATATCTATTTGACAGTATATGCAGCGTTTTTTTCCCCTGTGGTATCGAAAAGGGTATCGAATATCGATACTTTTTTAGGTATCGTATCGAAGTTAGAAATTCCAGTATCGTGACAACACTAAATGACATCATTATTATTCGTATCAGTGTACTGTATGCAAATGCTGAGGAAACATCCAGAGCTGAAATTCTGACACGTGCTGTAAGCGGTAGACCAATCACAACAGACCGGTCCATCTGACCAATCAGCAAAGAAGGTTATCGGAAAGGAGGGGTTTAGAGAGACCAAATTTTTTATTGAACCGTTTCAGACACTGAGAAAAGAAGTCATGCTGCGATGTATATTATGAGAAAATTAAAGTGTTATTTGTCCTTGGATCCATGTGATATTGTAGGAGACCTCCAAAACAAAATTAGGAACCTTTAAAATAGCGTAATAAGGGCACTTTAATGAGCTTTGGTTATTTAATTTGATTAGGTTGGACAGGATGCAAATAATGGGAATGCCTTAATAGCATTTTTCATAAATGAACCTTGTAACTTGCGAAGAGAACAAAGTAAACTTGTTTGAGCATTTTCTGTTCGGAACTGTATCTAAAGTAACTCTCTACAGGATATTGGCAAAACATAAGTATTGCTAATTTTATCACAGATTTCTGTATCACATGGATTTTAATACGGATAACAAACTATTAGTATGTATATATATATATATATATATATATATATATATATATATATATATATATATATATATATATATATATATATATATATATATATATATATATATATATATATATATATATATATAATATAAATAAAGGGTCACATTAGCTAGGAAAAAGTATTTAGTGATGCAGAAGTCACTTTCAAACTAAGCAGCTTTCTGTTGCTCAATTCTGCCAATTCACATGACCAACTTAACCCCATTGCAGAATCTGCATGGCGAAATCTTTTACCCTCATGTGAAATTCCCACTCATGTGGACTGCTATTGCAATGACTGAATTTCACCTGCAAACATTTGCCAAACAACAGTGAATGTTGTTACACTTGTCTCCATTGAGCGCCAAACAAACATGATCTGTGGCACACAATCGACATGCAGCAATTCAAAGGAAAGAGTCTCTTTCAGTTACCTATAGAAATTCTTTAGAAATGAACCCAGGAAAGCAGTGTGGCCACCAGAGGGTAGTGCTGTTACAGAAGTGCTTCAACACTTTTTGACAGGGTTTTTATCGTTGTTGTTGAATGTTTCCTTTGGTTTTCTTGAGAGCAGTCATTTGTAGATAGAAACAATGTATTGATTTACAGTTTTGTTTAATTAATGTTAGCTTGTTCTGCTGAAGCTGTATTGGTGGGAACCAAGTCTTAATGAACATAATTTAAGTATTTGATGAATCTTGTTTGTGACATATTACAGATGCGTCCTCCGTGAAGCCCTGTTCTCCTACAGGTTCTGCTCCTAAACCCAACAGCTTCTTATTCCGCACATCTTCACGCTGCAACGTCAAGACTGGTATATATAACACACATATTTGTTTTTGTGAATTGTGGGGACACTCCATAGGCGTAATGGTTTTTATACCGTACAAACCGTATTTTCTATCCCCCTACACTAAACCTAGCCATCACGGGAAACTGCACATTTTTACTTTCTCCCAAAAAAACTCATTCTGTATGATTTATAAGCCTTTTGAAAAATGAGGACATGGGTAATGTCCTCATAAGTCACCCTCTCCTTGTAATACCTATGTCATACCCATGTCATCATACACATTTGTGTCCTGATATGTCACAAAAACACACACACAGAAGTTAATATAGGATTGTAGGATCTATAAACTTGATTTGGTCAATAATATATGTTGTAAATCTCCCTGTTGCTCTTGTTTTCTCAGGATCAGGAAACAGTTTGGCGGAGTCTGGCCGCAGTGAATCACGCTCCACACTCAGATCCCCACGAGAGGAGAGAACAGACGTCTTGCAACTGCGTAAAGTAAAGAGGATCCTGTATTATTCATCTCTACGTCTATAGCTCCTCTGACACACCTTACCCCATTTTCATCTTAGTGTTTACTCGTTGTTTACCTTAGTCTTAGTCTTTATTTTTTATAACTCAAACCAAATTAAAACACAAAATGTACACTACTGCTCAAGTTTGGGGTCAGTAAGATTTATTGTGAAGAAAATTAATACTTTTATTCAGCAATGTGCATTTTTAATTTTTCAGTTTTACATTGTTACAAGATATTTCTATCACTATAAAAGCTGTTCTTTTCTTTCTGTTCTTCAAATAATCCTGCAATAATTTATCACTATAATTTATAAGCAACATGTATTATAATAAGGCATGTTTCTTGAGCAGCAAATCAGCATATTAGTATGATTACTGAAGGAGCATGTGACACTGAAGACTGGAGTAATGGTGTATTGTAATACAATAAATGTATTCCTGTATTTTTGATCAAATAAATGCAGTCTTGGTCGAACAGATTTTAAAAAATCTGTCACAAATCGACCCCAAATTTTGGAACAGCAGTGTAATGTTAAAAAGTAACACATGCATATGTAATTATACAAATACATTTTACTCAAAGCTACATTTTCAAGTCACAATGAGTTTCTTTCATGTTATGGGACACAGTTATATTTATTGTAGTCCAGTATTGTTTAAGGTTGGACAGGAGTTTAGTATGTAGGAGTTCTTCAGTTACAGCAACATTCTGCTGTTCTAAGAGTGCTGTGTTTTGATTTGATCTCTGCGGTTTTGAAAAAGTGATGTGTATCTTCCAAGAAAATTCCCACCGGAGATCTGATTGAGTATCTTAAAAAGTATTTTTGATGTATCTTCCCAGTAGTATCACTCTTTCCATGTCTCTCTTCCAGATTCTGGAGTCACGTCTGAAGATCTCTCTGTCTGAGGATCTGGGAGAGGCGTTGTCCAATGGCACAGTTCTCTGCCAGCTGGCCAATCACGTGCGACCTCGTTCTGTGTCAATCATCCACATCCCCTCACCGGCAGTGGTGAGCTAATAATTGGATTTTATTCTCATTATGGCCAAAACATAATCTATTATCTCAAAAATCAAGCACTTTGTCTGGATCTTTATGTGTGACCCTTAGTTGGAGTAAGCTGATGCCAGATCAGCTAGATTACTAGCAGACTGCCCTTAATTTGCTTTCTAATGAATGTATGTGCAATCTTTCTGTCTGTTCAGCCAAAGCTGAGTGCTGCCAAGTGCCGTCTCAATGTCGAAAACTTCATCGCTGCATGCCGTAGACTTGGAGTCCCTGAGGTAAACATAAATGTAATCTTTTATTGTTTGCTTCTTTTATTATCCTCCATATTATCTGTCTTCCTGAGACAAATTGTGTGAGCTGTTTGTTAACAAGAAAAATCCACTTTGCCCACTGACATGTGACTGTTAATGCTCTTTTATGTTGTTTTTCAAGTGCTTCAAGCTCGATTTGCTCCTTTTTTGTGCTCTCTATGGCTTTTTTTTTTTTTTTTTTTTTTATCTTAAAGGGGTAGTCACCTCAGGTAGATCATGACGTTCTGAATCCATGAATTTCTCCCATGGAACCCCAAATGAGATGTTTAGCAGAATGTTTGAGCTGCTGTTTTATACAGTGAAAGTGAATTGGGACTGGGCTGTCAAAGCACCATAAAAAGTAGTCCGTAACCATGTCTTGAACATTTTGTGTGAACATTTTTTTAGGCTTATTATTTAAAGAAATTGCATAATTAAAGGATTAAGCGGGATTCAAGGGAATAAAGAAAAGAAAAAAAAGAGTCTAATATTGTAGTTATAAAGTAAAACATTTTGAATATATTTTATTTTACAATATTCACACATTCACTCTTATTCACGTCTAATATGTCAAATGATAAACTTTTCTTGTCTCTTCACATTCAGTTATGAATTACATGAATCATGTAAATGATAGTATATATTCAAAAGCGAAATTTCATTAAAAAGTTGAGTAGTTTGCATCGCTGAATATTACAATGCTGTCTGTCATTGAACATTTCTATTGTAAAACACTTAAATGTTTAGCTACTTACATATCACTACACACTCTTCCACTGTTAAAACAACTAAAGCATCGCTTTGGAATTTGCACTCACAGAAACGATTCTTTGATTTGATTGTGACATTGATAAGCGCTGTTAGACTGCTCAGAGTAGAGCAGAGTAGCCTAAAAATGTAAAGGTAACACTTTAGTTTAGGCTCCAATTCTCCCTGTTAACTAGTTGCTTATTAGCATGCATATTACTAGGATATTGTCTGTTTATTAGTACTTATAAAGGCCAATTTGGCCATTTCTAATTATCAATGCATTTTATTCCAAATCATTCATTATACAATATATCGGTTATTCATTGAAAGTTTTGCCTTGAAGATTTTGACAGCTGTAGTTGCCATTTACTTTCATTGTATGGAAAAGAACAGCTTGGACATTGTTAGGGCTGTACAATATATTGAAATAAAATTGATATTGCTAAATAGCTGTGATTATAATGAAATAAATAGATGCACTGTGTGTTTCAGAGTGAAGCAAAAACAGCTGCTGATACGGTATTTCTGCATCTCGCTTCACAGTAAATGAAACAAAGCTGTTCTGAGACATTGAAATGGTGTATGAGCTGCATGCGTATAAATGAACGAAGTGCTGCGCTTCATTCCAACAAACTACAAAAATAACATTAAGACATTAAATATTAGTATTGCAATTATTTTTGTAATTTTGTAATGATTTGTATTAAATACTATTACTGTGTTTTATTTTACACTACTAGTGTTACAATTTACAAATTACAATGTTATTTTGTTTAATATTTTTATGTAAAAAATATTAAAGTAGAAAGTTATTTTTTTGGTTGCTGTAAGAGGTTAAAAGGTGCAGTATGTAATATTTATGAGGATGTATTGACAGAAATGCAATATAATATACATACGTTTCAGTGGTGTATAAAGACCTTACGTAATTAACCATTATGTTTTTATTACCTAAGAATGAGCCGTTTCTATATACATACACCACAGGTCCCCTTACAGTGAAGTCGCCATTTTGCGCCATCATGTTTCTACAGTAGCCCTAAACAGACAAACCACTCTACAGAGCGCTAGCTACTCTCTGCTGTCTCAGACGACCACATCTTTGTCATGTGTCAGCCACCGTATCTTCTCTTTGTACTTCGAAAGGAGTATGGGGTCTCTGCGGAACAAAAGTGGGTGTTTCTAAATTTGTGGACATTGTCAAACTGATGTGTGTTTATAAATCATGCAATGAAAATGATCCCATTCACCCGACCCCACGCCTAAACCCTACCCACACTGTGACGTGGGCAAATCAGGTAACGCAGTGAAAAACAGCCCTCTGTTTATGGCCTCCCCACTGATCTGGTAACTCCAATTACTATCCTGCAGAGACCTATACTTTTTCGAAAGGGAGAGGTGAGCGGTGGGCGACTGCAATTCACAGCCTCACCACTAGATGCCGCTGAAAATTACACTGTGCACTTTTTTAAGTTTGTTCTTGTAAGGATTTTACCCGTCTCAACACCCAAATCTTTCTAGCCCTAAAAGGATGGTTTACATAAAAATATTTAGAGTACAATTTACTTTTTCAGCTTTTAAAAAAAATATATTTCTATATTGTATGCAGATGCACTCTCCAACAGTCACCCCAATCATTCTAGAAAGATTAATCTTTTCCTAACATAGCTATTTGTTATCTCACTTTTTTTCAATATCGTTCAGCCTTAGACATTGTATATAGTTCTATGAACATCTTATTTTGTGTTCCACGGAAGAAAAAAAATCATATAGGTTTCTGAAAAGCATAAGGTGAGTAAATGATGACAGAGTTTTCAGTGAACTATCCCTTTAAATGATCCTGCTTTCATGTGTTTGTCTTTGTTCAACACGGTGTCCAATCATCTTTGTTTGTCCTCCCTGCATTGTTCTTCCTTTCCTTTGTCTGTCTCTCTCTTTCTCAGATGGAGTTGTGTTTAGCGTCTGATATCCTGTGCAGTAAGCTACCTGCAGTGCTCCGCTGTGCGACGGCGCTCCTGGCAATAGCAGGCGGAGAGGAGGAGGAGGTGAACGAGGACAAGAACGCCACCTCTCCCTCTGCCTCTCCTTCCTCCCCTTTTTCCACCGGCTTCCTGCTCTTCTACTCTCTCCTCATGGCTTTGCTCTATCTGTTATACTGCCAGCTTATAGCATAGTGCGAGCGAGTACCAATGTGTAAATGTAATGGATGTAATGGAGACATCATTTCTGTACTGTGTACACACATTGAGGACAAGACCTGTACATATATAATTCCCTACCCATAATGCCTTTCAGCTTACACATTAAAGCTCCCCACAGATATTTTAAAAAGTCTGGAAACATATATAAGAACCTTTAAGCTCTGTAAATGGTGAAATAATGAAATATATCGCACATTATCGGAGGTCTTGATCGAATATCCACATCAGAAAAGTTATAACCAACTCCTCAATGGTCACATACTCCTTTTTCTGTTGAGGATGTAGACTTTATCTGTACATAGACATGGTTTCCACTCATGAAGGGCTTTTCCACCCGATTGCCTTAGCATTGCTGTTGATCCCAGGATAGTTTATACACCTTCTAGAGGGAATGACTGTCTTTGTGCGGGATTGTGTTATCCTAAGAGTTTTAAAGCACTGGCACAAACTCCCCATGCCCCCTTTTTTCCTCTTGAAGGGCTTTAAAATCGCTTGTATTTGCTGTGCACGGTCATTATCAAAGTGCCTCAGATGCTTGCAGGTTCCTTATGCTTACACAGCAGTGCAAATTAGTTTTGTAGCATCTGGTAAATATGTTGACAGTGTGGTGATGGTACTTCTCAGCTGAATTTGGTTTAATTCACACGTTGTAGATGCCAGTTAGGGTCAGGACTGCGTGGACTATTTCACTTTCCTTTCCTGTCTCTCTTGTCTTATTGACTGTGACCACCAGAGGGCAGTGCTGTTTCTAAACTGTTCCTGCAACACTTTTTGACGGTACTGATATGATTCAAAGCTGTGTTAACTTGTTACATTTTTTTTTTTTTTTTTTTGAATGTTCGTTTTGGTTTTCTTGAGAGCATCTTAATATAATTCTTGTATGCAAACTGTTCACCATTAAGTTATTGTTTCGGTTTATTTATGTGTTTCTCTGTTCTGCTGAAGCCGCGTTTGGTGGAAACCCAGTCTCACTGAGCACAAATTGGACTGAATTAAATTGAAGCGATTAATTGAGTAATATGCTTATGATGACTCCCGTGATCATTTTAAGTAAGACTTTGGGGACATTAATATGGTCTTTTAAATATGTATATTTGTTGCTGCTTAAGGATGCACAATGTGGATAAGCAGACATTACCAAATTACAAATCACACCATTTTTTTTTTTTAATTGAAGATGAAATGGTTGTGAGCCCTGCTTCTTCACAAGCCTATTCATCTGCCGTTTCCTGATTCTAAATGTGGCCGTAGTGGTTTTGTAGTCCTGTAATGTGCCATGAGCACCCATCTTCCGCGGTGCTGTATGCTGATGTTGCTTTTGTATTCCATGCCTACTTAATGTGATTTAGGAGCTTTGCAGACAGTTTACTAACGAGCAGCCTCTCATCTGCTGAGAACGATAAGGGGAGAGAGAGAGAGAGAGAGAGAGAGAGAGAGAGAGAGAGAGAGAGAGAGAGAGAGAGAGAGAGAGAGAGAGAGACACGAGGGTAGTGTTAAAATTGGGATGTGCTGTGGAACTAGATGCCAACATGCACCACTCGTCCTACGATGTCTTAAACGTATTTTAAGGGAGGTTGTTCAAACGTATGCAAGTTGATGGGATTTTATAACATTATACTTTGTTGTCAATGCTAAAGCTAATCATAATAGACATTTCATTTAAAATGAATCCACTTTGATAATAAACTCAGACACATGTAGCATAGATGGACTTCATCACAGTTGCTCTAGAGGCTTCAGCCATATGAAAAAAGGATTTCACAGAAGATGACTGATAATTGTACCGTCCGTCTAACCACTAGACTTAGACTGTTTGAAGGGCACTAGATATACAAGAATGTTTCCGTCCAAATTTAAAACTGTTGCAACACATGAAATGTATTTTGTTATATTTATAAAATACTGTGTATTTAAGAAGTTAAGTTTATATTGATATAAAGATTTTTTTTTTTTTGTCTGTAAAGAAATTATTAAAAAAAGGAAACTTATTTTTACGTGTTGTCTGCTGCTTTACGTGTGCTTTTGTCAAATGTTCATGACTGACTGTTGCTCTCGCTCATGATTAATTCTGCTTTAGTTCTTTGTCTCTCTGCTGGGGATGAAATCCTCACGTCAGCTCGTCTCTGTAGCTTATGAGTCCAGATATTCTGTGCCCTTTACCAAAAGGTAAGTGCTGATCCATTGTGCGGGTAGTAGAAAATAGAGAAAAAGTAAGTATAGCTACACTAAGTAAAAGTATACACTATTCTACACAGCGGGGTCCAAAGCCTGAACTTGTGGGCAGCAGAATGCTGCTGTCATTAAAGTTTTTATGTAATTTTTCAACTAAACTTTTTACTAATTGCTAAAAAAAATTATATTTTCTGATATCATATTTGTGGTCGGTAAGAGATTTTTTTTTTTTTTTGAAAGCCTCTAATCTTCACCAAGGCTGCATTTATTTAATTAAAAATACAGTAAACAAATTATTACAATTTAAAAACTTTTCTGCTTTTAATACTTTAAAGGGTTACTTCACCCAAAAATGAAAATGATCCCATAATTTACTCATCCTCAAGCCAGCTGTATATGACATTCTTCTTTCAGATGAATACAATCTGAGTTATATTAAAAGATTTTTTGGCTCTTCCAAGCATTATAATGGCAGTGAATGGCAGCCTAAAATTTGAAGACCAAAAAGTGCATCCATCCATTATAAAAGTAATCCTCACGGCTCCAGGGGGTTAATAAAGGCCTTCTGAAGTGAATCGCTGGGTTTGTGTAAGAAAAATAGCAATATTTAAAACTTTATGAAGTAAAATATCTAGCTTCTGGCAGACCGCCTTCTGTATTCAACTTATGAAGAAAGTGTAATGCCTCTCGCAGTTCAAAACAATCACGCTATGTCCGACGTTGTTACGCTTTTTCCGTAAGTTGAATATGGATGGCAGTCTGGCGGTAGCTAGATATTTATTAAATATGGATATTTTTCTTACACAAACCCATCGATTCACTTCAGAAGGTCTTTATTAACCCCCCAGAACCGTATGGATTACTTTTATAAATGGATGGATGCACTTTTTTGGGCTGCCATTATAATGCTGGGACTAGCTAGGAATTTTTTTTTTTAATATAACCCAGATTGTATTCGTCTTAAAGAAAAACATCATATACACCTAGGATGGCTTGAGGGTGAGTAAATCATTGGGTAATTTTTAATTTTTGGGTGAACTATCCCTTTAAACAGAGTGTCTATTTATATCACGCGCAAACAGCCTGCCTTGTTTACCGAGGCTATTTACACTAACTCCGCCCACCATTGGCTGATTGCCAAAATGTAAAAAAAAAAAAAAAAAAATCCCACTGACAACAGGATAGGTGCGTGGAGCGTAAGGTGGGTGGTGCTAACTTTTGACACTGATCGGAGTTCAAATCCACCTTTTTTCCCCAAACTCTTTCTTCTCATATAGGAGTTTTATATTTTACATAAAAATTAAGAAAATATCTGAAAAGTAGAAATAAAGTTCCTAAAAAGTATTTAATAGTGGGAATAAAGTGTTAAATGGCTAGGATTTGGGGTAAGCGTAGGGGTGTGCTTTAGGGAAAAGTAATGTCCCAATAAAGCAGCATCCATTTAATAAATATATACACTGATTATGTTGTTATTAATGCATACTGTACTGTTTTATAATATAGGTTACTACAATACACCGAGGTGCAAATATTATAAGTATAAATGGCATCTAACAACTATTACACTTAGTTCAAAGAAAATACTGCTATGTACACTTAGTTTAGATTTAACTCTATTTACCCTTTGTGCAACGAAAATACTTTGTTTCTATTTTACACAGTGTAAATAGCATCAGTGTCGCATGATCTTTCAGAAATCATTCTAATATGCTGATTTGGTGCTCATAAAAACATTTTTATCAATGTGAAAAACTATTCTGCTGTTTAATGTTTTTGTGTAAACAGTAATGCATTTTTTTCATTATTTGATAAATAGAAATGTTAAAAGAACAATTTAGGTTTTTGAAGTAAAATATTTTGGAACATTATAAATGTCTTTACTGTCACTTTTAGTCAATTTAATGCATCCTTGCTGAATAATTAATGAAGAAAAAAAAAACTTACTGACCCCAAACTTTTAATGGTAGTGTACAGTATGTACATACTGTAAGAGTTCTTGATGTGTTGATGTATTACATTATTTAGATGAACATATACTGACACCCATCAGCACAAACAACTTTACAGCCCCCAGAACAAACCAATTGAACAAAGAAAATAACTGAGCGCAAGTATTCACCCTTTAAAGTAAATACTTTTTCACATAGTGACACTGTCATTTTTGCTCATTCTTCTTTTCAAACACAGTGCTTGGCATTTAGACCCAACAATTCAGTCTCGTCGAACCGTAGACATTCACTCTGCAGGAAGTGTATGGAAGAACACGGTCGAACAAGGACTGTTAATCAACACTTAAAATGGATGAATGTCATTGCCCTGAGCAAACAGCATTTTTAAATCATCAGAGACTTTCTTCCTAGCACACTCAGCAGTGTTACGGTGTGAATACACTAATTACGCTTTTAGACGCAGGTGCAGTTACACTGAAATCATGTGAAGCAGCTCATTTGTGTACAGGTGTACTGTAATCCAGCAATTATTTTGCTTGCTTCTGAACTCATTAAAGTGTGTCAAAGCAGGAGGGTGAATACTTGTGCGGTCATTTGTTTTCTGTTTATAATTATTTATTAATTAACTGTCCAGCTCATTTTTCACTTTGACGTTGTGAAGTACGGGTGAGAACAGTTCAGTTAACCCTATGGTGTTGCATTATCTTCTAATGATGGAACATTTTTCCACATAACTTGTGGAAACTTGTTAACTTGATTCTTCTTTTGGCAACGCTTTACCATTTAAGTACTTACTTAATTAAGTTTTCCTATAATTAAGTGTGCTCATTTTATGAGTTGTGCATTGAAACTCATTTTTTTTTATAATACGGTTCTTCGTGGCATTTTTAGAATATTACTCAGATTCTTTTCTTCCTGAACATGAATCATAAATCATAATTGAGATCTGCATAATTCTAATTAGAATAAACACTTTCAAATAAATAATTAATTGCAGTAATTGATGCCCCTAACAATAAGCCATTTGACAATAAGACATCACTGCCATTTGCCATATGGATGTTCTTGGTTTACTGTAAACTGTATTAGAAAAATAAGAGTAGAGTAAAAACATCTATTTAACTTACCAGAGAGGCAGCAAAAATCCAGAAATGTACAGAAATGTTTTTAATATAGGACAATAAGTGTTGACCCCAGGAAAAACAACCTTGGAGAGAAAAAAATCTAATTTCAATGTCATAAAAACAACATTATTGGATTCTTCAAAGACAGTGATTTCAATTCAACAATGCCATATGTCATGTTTTTGTTTCTTTCTTTTTTTTCGGAAAACCAAGAAAGTGAATCACCGTACGGCCACACGGCACAATAGAGAGTTAAAAACATCATGCTTTCACACTGTAATACTCTGCGCTTTTATTGTGTTAAAGCAATGAGCTTACTGCGACTTCTGATATATATATATATATATATACTCCATGTGTGACATACAGCCTGAAAATGGCAATAAGAGCCTATGTAACTCATCCATAATCTATATGTATGCCGTTAGGGTTGACTGAACTTAATCATTGGAATGCATGATGGATTTTCAAGATGGTGAAGTGCTGGCTTGTTATGCTCGACTCAGTGTACTTCAGCCTGGGATGAAATAGCATCCTCTCCTCTCGGTGAAGTGCTATAACTGCATGGCTGCATCTCTGAAAGACTGGGTCTTGCTGCTGCTGTGCTATATAGTTGGCAATTCAAAGAAATGAGTTTGTGATCAAGTGTTGTGCTGCATGCATTGCCTGCCCTTCCTATGTCTGTGTGTCACAAGTGCCTCGTGTAGTGTATGCGATCCTGTCTGCACCCGAGGAGTATCTTGCATGTTGTGGGTTCTTGAAACAACAGATGGGAGTTGCATTTCTCAACCATCCTTATAGATGCATGGAAAGCATTTCATAATGAGCCAAGGATCTTGCTTGTTTACCCAGAGTGCACTTCACCCTTCAGCATCCGCTCTTAGAAGCCTATATTTGCAGATTTTTAGGGCTTGCGATACAAGAACCAATATTCCTTGAGCCGCCTGTTTACGCCAGAATGTTTTATTGCTTATTATGAACCTTTTGTGTAAATAAACTTATATTAGTGTTCTTCCCCCCAACCTTGATCAAATCCCAGGACACACTGTGTCCACCACAGTTGATTCTGGAGGAGGAGGGGCTCACGCGTGTCGCTCAGACTGTTCAGGCTCTGCTGGAGGTGCCTACATCAGGTGCCCGTCGCTCATCCCGTCAGGACCCCTCGGGACTTCCCCTCCAATCCACGACTCCAAATCAAGACGGCGCCTCCTAGGGTCATCGAGTGATTACTTCCAGCACATTTCAAATTCACAATGTCTTTCAAATGCTAGAATAGATGATTAGAAGCCATTGTGTAATATTATCTATATCTTAAATAATTGGCATTTTGCCTGTTACAATTCATGTACAGAGGGTTTTTATGATTTTGATGTATGACGTATTTTTAAATGACATCAGAAATTCATTGTGGCTACTGAAAGACAAAATGGTGCACAATAAAGCAAATGTAACTTAAAACTGCTTGTCTGTTGCATATTTATGCAGAATATATGAAAATTGATGCAAGACGTCACCTAAATAAGCCTCGTTACTGAGGTAGTTGGCCGTTCTTGTGTAATCATATTGTTGGTGCTTCCTCATAATTGAAAATTAATTACGTTTGTAATCTCGGCTTTATTACAATGCAAATTTAATTGGTTTTTCACAGGTAATTACTCTTGCGGAGCGGCAAAGGTGGCAGTAATCCTGTGATAAGCTAACAACAGCTCTCGGGCTCCGATTGTGACATTTTGTGCGCATTTGGAATGTTGGACAAACAAAGTGGCTCCGTATAGCCCTGCCACGGCACCCTTATTTAGCAATAGCTGTATGTGAAATGATCTGTTTAATTTGCCATGAATTAGGGAGTGTAGCTAAAAAGTAGAAACAACCTTTTAACCTTTGATTTATTTTAGTGACTGGAACTAAAACTTAAGAAAATTAGTAATTTTCCACCAGTTGGGAATAAAATTGATTAGCTAGCATATTATAAATGACTAAGAAGTTGAATTGTTCAAATAGTGTGGTTGAGCAGCTCAATCCACAGGACTTCAGTGGGATGCGGTCTGGACTCTGACACTAAAGCATCTTGTGTTTGAGTCATTGTGTTTTGTATAATTGCCATGTCTGGCAATTATATAGAGAGTCTGTCTCTCTTATGGTGCTGGATCACAGTCAGATGATCTGATACCCTATAATGTTGAATTGTATAGTTTGTGATTGATTGGTTTCTCAGTTACTGCACACCATTCAGGCCCCGAAACCTGCAAAACATCCTGCAGCTGTGCAGCATTATACTTCTCCATTAGCATTGCATCACTGCTGGGATGAGGTTTAAGTTTTTTAGTGCATAATGTTTTGTTTTGCACAAAGATACTGTTTATATCAACCAAAAGGCTAGCATCTGTATTTTGCTGTTTTATACCAATTAACAGATGAATTTGCTCCAAAATGATATTGAACCTAGAGGTTCTATAGATTTGTGATCAACAACAAACATATCCCTTTTAAAAGTTGATCTTATCCTAATATGCACAATTATTGCATGCAGCATTGCTTTTCCTGCTATTGTCAGCTGCAACCCACTAGTTGAGTACATCAACAGAAGTTGAATAAGAGCATTAACACAGACCCTTTATCTCCTTTGCTATTTTTTATAGCCATACTCAAACTATGAAAGGCTGCTGATAAACCAAGATCATTTTAGTTTCACTGAACCTGCAGTATGGGGTAACCAAAGCTTGATGTCATATGGTGTTTTTTATTATTATTATTATTATTATTATTATTATCATCATCTCAGTGAATTTTTCTCATGGTAGATTTTTTTTTCAGGGTCAATTTCTTTATAGACATACCTTAAAGTCTATTGTTATTGAATGTTTCTACCTATTATTAATAAAAATGTGGTTCAATGAAAATCATAAACCTGCTGTTTATTGATATTCCTATTGATTGGATTAAGCAGGATAGCTTTTTCCACCCTGAAATTGAATTTAAAATGCTATTTCAACTAGTTCTGTTAGTATGCCCTTCAATGGCTTTCAGCAAAATTTAAATAGCAGACAAGGTAATAAAAAGCCATTGTATAGGCCAATGGGTACTGTAACTAATAAATTATATAAAATAACATTTAAAACAACATATTTGACAACCACAGTGATTTGTGAATTATCAGTCAGTCATCTTTATGTGGGCTCCTCAGCGCAGGATGAATCTAAAGTTGAGGAGTAGGGGAGAGAGGGGCACAACCTAACGCGGAGTTAGTTCTAACACACTTTCCACACAGGATGATTTACTGCCATATCAACATTATTTAGAGAAAAAAATGCGCCAAAATGTAAACAAAAATCTTTGGAAGATATCACTGAACATTTATTTAGCAAAAGTAAATTTCTTAGGTTTATTTCTTTGTTTTTTTTTGTTCAGTTAAAATAAAACAAATCTGATATTACTGTAATCTTCTATCTGTTATTTAACAGTTGAGATGGTTCTTAAATGCTGATCTAACAGCAGAAGACACGAGCCGTGGTTTAAATCCCAGTTGCTCAGGTGGGGTGTGTTGTAACACTGCGTTACAATGAGCCCCTATTAGAACTACGCTATTATATTCTATACTTTTATGAATTCTTTTGAGAAACCATGAGAAAAGGGTGAATAATGACTGAGAGTCGATGTTCAGAAATGATTCATTATTATTATGTTTTGAACTATGCTGTATAGCCGTATTTTGAGGTTTGTTTGTTGTCAAATTAAAAAAATAGTGCCATTATTTTATTTAAAAAGTTAATAATTGTATTTTAGTTTGTCTTGTATATTTTTTGGATTATATCAGGTAACATTTTAAGCTGTCATGTGGTCATGTTGCAATGTGCCCCTCACATGTTATAATGTAGCCTACTCCACCTATGGGGCATGTTGTCACATTTCACTTCCATTCTTTCGGGGTAAATCAAGAAAAAAGTATACACTGTATTAATGAAACAAAACCACATAATTGTATTAGACGTGTGCAGTTAATGTGGGAAAAAATAAATACTCTGAACCCCAAGTGGATTTACACAAACTGAGAAAGTCAAAAAGTGTTAGGTTGTGCCCCGCTCTCCCCTACTGGTGCGTTCAAGTCGTGTCGTAAAGATCGTAGGTTATTTACGAGTTGACTGCACATGAACGCCACCATAAAGTTGTAAATACCAGTGGGAAGCTTGGGATTTTCTTTAAGCGCCAATCTTTAGGAGTTGGGGGCGTGTCAGAAACATGGAATACCAATACTTAAAGATATTTAGCAGTGATATTGTCAGGCTTTTCTATTTACAGCGACAGCATATGATAACTATGATAGCATAATAATATAACGATAAAGTTTACAGTGGCTTCATAAATTAATTAAAAACAAAAAAGTACAACACACCTGATGCACATTCTTGTTCTTTATTTTCTGGAAGCAGATTTTAAGGATCTTTCTATATTTTTGTGTAATTAATTAAGAGAAAGTACTCTGCCACCTTACCCCGACGAAAGTACCTTGAACGCACATGACATCATAAACACGACTTCCTACCTCGTAAATACGAACTTCCCAGGAAGACTTGAATGCACCATATGTGTGTCTGTCATTCATTCACCGCACCGGTATGGATACTGTACTTTGGAATCGCAGATTCTACGTCTTGGAAGAATGACCAAAGTAAGAATTTTCACTGGAAAATGTCATCTGAACAAGTAAGTAACATGTCAGACCAAAAAAGCATTAAAATAAATCGCGCTACCAACGGTGCTTGAATCACTGATCGCTTAGCTCATATCACATCAAACTGTGCAAATTATTATTATATTTTGTTCTCAAATTGTTAATGTTAACAACATCAGCATTGCGTGACTACGTGTAGCATATTTAGAGTGTATGTTAGCCTTACCTGAGGTTTCAATTTCTGTATAGTCTAATCTTTTGCTTTTGACAACGGGTGAATCTCCGAATGTCACTGATGATGTCATTTGGGCCTTTCTGGATTACAATCCGCCATCAAAATTATAAATTGAATTATTCCAACTGCTGTGAGAAAAGGTTTTAAATGATCCGTCACCTGCAGCATCCTCACATGCGATAGCCTACTAGCTGGACTCCGTCATGTATACAGACGTGACGTAATGACGTAAAGAAGAACAGTGCCATGCTCGAATATCCCGAGGAAAGCTACCAGTCCCACTCAAATTATAACACATTATTACAAGCCTACCATTGTGAATCGGGTTAAGGTAAGGAGATAGCTTTGAACACTGGCTGGTTATGTACTTGCTCAAAAATGGATTTTGGATCATTTTAACCCAAAAAAGTTATGGACTGCAGCTTTAAATAACTACTAAAACGCCACAACACTTTCCTAAACACCTACTCTCTAGTCACTACAACATTTTATTGAGCCAGGAGCTCATAATATTCAATTCTAAAAGTTTAAATAATTGGAAATATTGTTAAACATTATTTATGACATATTCTGATTCAAAATTATTATTATTTTATTTTTATTTTTTTTTTCAGTTTTGTTGAATGTGACTCATAGTTGAAATATGCCTGTATTAGCATTATAGCTTCCAGGTATCCATTTACTAAAAGCAGAATAAAACGTCTTTATAAAACACTTAGTTAAGAGGTTCTGAAATGCCAGGTGATTATATGCAGACAACTTATACACCATTTGCTGAAGTGGCTATTTTGAACAAGTATGTATAAATATACTCAAAATGAAAATCATATGAAAATGTAGTAAACTAGATCCGCACTATATCTGTAAAGTGTTCAGTTTAGTCTAATTTGCTCTGTTTGCCTGTGTCCCTTATCTTTAGTTAATTCCCTAACTAGTGTTCTGACATTAACCCGTTCTGTTTCAGTCAATCAGTTTCCTGCACTGTAAACCCAAATAAGTTGGCAAAACTCAAAAACAATGAGGCAATGAGTTGCCTCAGCAGAACTTGCAGATTTTTATTTTGTAATCATACATTTTAATTGCTCTGAACTTGACATATTAGATACGCTAATTTGTACATTTAACTTAAAATATAATTTAATCTCAAATTTTATTAGTGGAAACTTGACTAGCTTTAACTAGCTAATTCAATAGGTTACACAATACTTTGGTAGCATTAGCATCTTGCTCAATATAATACATTTAACATATACACTCACCTAAAGGATTATTAGGAACACCATACTAATACTGTGTTTGACCCCCTTTCACCTTCAGAACTGCCTTAATTCTACATGGCATTGATTCAACAAGGTGCTGAAAGCATTCTTTAGAAATGTTGGCCCATATTGATAGGATAGCATCTTGCAGTTGATGGAGATTTGTGGGATGCACATCCAGGGCACGAAGCTCCCGTTCCACCACATCCCAAAGATGCTCTATTGGGTTGAGATCGAGTGACTGTGGGGGACATTTTAGTACAGTGAACTCATTGTCATGTTCAGGAAACCAATTTTAAATGATTGGAGCTTTGTGACATGGTGCATTATCCTGCTGGAAGTAGCCATCAGAGAATGGGTACATGGTGGTCATAAAGGGATGGACATGGTCAGAAACAATGCTCAGGTGGGCCGTGGCATTTAAACGATGCCCAATGGGCAATAAGGGACCTAAAGTGCCAAGAAAACATCCCCCACACCATTACACCACCACCACCAACCTGCACAGTGGTAACGAGGCATGATGGATCCATGTTTTCATTCTGTTTACGCCAAATTCTGACTCTACCATCTGAATGTCTCAACAGACATTGAGACTCATCAGACCAGGCAACATTTTTCCAGTCTTCAACTGTCCAATTTTGGTGAGCTTGTGCAAATTGTAGGCTCTTTTTCCTATTTGTAGTGGAAATGAGTGGTACCCGGTGGGGTCTTCTGCTGTTGTAGCCCATCCGCCTCAAGGTTGTGCGTGTTGTGGCTTCACAAATGCTTTGCTGCATACCTCGGTTGTAACGAGTGGTTATTTCAGTCAAACTTGCTCTTCTATCAGCTTGAATCAGTCGGCTCATTCTCCTCTGACCTCTAGCATCAACAAGGCATTTTCGCCCACAGGACTGCTGCATTCTGGATGTTTTTCCCTTTTCACACCATTCTTTGTAAACCCTAGAAATGGTTGTGCGTGAAAATCCCAGTAACTGAGCAGATTGTGAAATACTCAGACCGGCCCGTCTGGCACCAACAACCATGCCACGCTCAAAATTACTTAAATTACCTTTCTTTCCCATTCTGACATTCAGTTTGGAGTTCAGGAGATTGTCATGACCAGGACCACACCCCTAAATGCATTGAAGCAACTGCCATGTGATTGGTTGATTAGATAATTGCATTAACGAGAAATTGAACAGGTGTTCCTAATAATCCTTTAGGTGAGTGTATCTGTTCTCAAACTAAGCTAATGTACTCGTCACCATGATGGTAACCCTACAAAAAAACCCAACATAACAGAAACTCTTCTAAACTAGCATAACAACACTACTAAATCTCCCACTTAACGTTAATCTTGCTCACTTTTTTTTTTTTTTTTTGCATTTACGGTCCATTTTGAGTGTCATGGAAAAATCGGTTAAAGTTAAGTTAGTCTGAATCAAAAGAAACAAGTTAATAAAACTCAAAACAATGAAACAATTCAGATTACTTAAAATGTGTCAGTTTTGAGAAGTCAAAAGAAAAAGTTCTAAATACTCATAAAAGTCAATTTGTTTGAGCTAATTTGTTTAATTTGAGCTGGCTCTACTCAAACCAATAAATTATTTTGGGCGGTAGGGTTTACAGTGTGTGTTTCTTTGTCCAGTATTGCTTATGTTGTTGTGTTGTGTTTGTTCTCTTTGCCTTTCACAAAGAACGCATTTTTCCATTCCAGTGCGCTACTTTTCCATAGATTTTCTATGTAAACACGTGTTAGACGGACATGTATTACTGTTGTGCTTTGCGTCTCGTGTCTTTTGCAGCATCTCACGCATGACATAGCATTCCAAAATCGCAGCGTTCGAGTTAATATCAGTTAAACTTTTAAAAAACATGTCTTAAAACATTGCATTTATTATTCCCCATTCCACTGTCCACGTCTTGTTTTTCAAAGCAAAAATATGTTCTGTGAGAATGAGCCCCCCTATGCTTGTACTCTTGGAACTTTGTTATTTCTCTTTATCTGGTGCATTTTTTATCTATAGCAATATCACTATAGTGCCCCCAGTGTAGGGTTAAAGACTTATTTTGTTCTATCACTTTCAGTCAAAAATTATTTTGCAGTTATTTTTTTTTATCATATATTTAGCAAAAGGATGGCTTTTAGCCCCTGTGTACCCTATCTGAACCACCTATCATTTCAGCACACCGGTTGAAGCTACAGAAGCCACTAGCATAGGCCTACTACTTACTATCTTCAAAACATTGGAAGAAGAAACAGTCCTCTGGCAGACTGGAAAAAGAATCTTAGTAAGTACCTTTTTCTGTGACACTCAGGGGGGGAAGATGAATCTGAGAAGTGACATTTCTGAGCTGCTATCCGGAGGATTAAAGGTCTGATTCAGAGGTTGGGTGAGAGAACAGCAGCAATTGAGATCAATTCAGTTCTGCCACTCTTGAGCTTTTGAGCAAGAAATTTTACATTTCTAAAACAGCAAACTGTCACTTATGTTCCGCTTCAGCATTCAAAAGCCCATGAATTCACATTTGGCACCAAAGCAATAGCAGTAGCAACAATGAAAAACAGTTGGAAATTCCATAATCTATGCCATTTGATATAATGCAGCAGTGAGTGAAAGGCTGACAGACTCTATACTCATCACATGCTAGTTTACATTCAGCCTCAAATGGAGCTCTGCTGAGTCCAAAAGCTGAGCTGTACTGTGGTAGACATATCAAATTGATTACAGGCGGCCCACATCAATTATTAATGTGAGCACTTTCTTCAAAGTGCATCTTTAATATCGAACGCACTACTTCCAGACTCACCTGACCAACATCAGCTCAGACCTGACCAAGATCAGCTCACTTTCACAGGCACGTTGCCAGACGTAACCTTGATGATGTTGTAATGGGAGGTTTTGTTCTTGCATACAATCGGCAGAATTAGAGATCAGCAGTCTGCCAGGATCGATATTTAAACATAAATTGTAGTGCAGCTTTGATTCCTCAATACTGTGGATGGTTTTCCCCCCAACAAATGTAATTAAAATCAGATTTAAGTGCCCTGTTTGCGCGCCGCACAGGAATTACTGCTGTAAAATCTCAGTGCAACTGGCTTGTGTGAATATCACTTTGCTTCAATTTATAAGCAGCGACGTGCTCTACTCTCATCTGCGACCCAATATGCAGTGACATTTCTACTTGTTTTAGGTTGTAATTTGTTCTACATTCTTGTATCATGTTCTGTTCCGTTGAATTGAATGCTACTGCATTACATTACATTTCAATTATGCTTTGTCCCATTGTTCTCTGCTTAACTCATAATGCTCTATTGAATTACCTCTTACTCAGTTTCATTCTGCACTTGTCTTGAAGCTAAAGAACATATTGTGGCCTCCAGCGCTATAGACTCACCAATGATCTATTCATATTAACAGCGATATGTCTCACAGCATATGGCTCTATGTTAGATGCTTATACAGACATGGTCTTTCTTTTCTTGTTCATCCATTTGTGCGTGTATAGCTTCTTTGTGGGATATGCTATAAAGTGGAGAAGAATCAAGTTTAGTGCTAGTTCATTTCCTTGGGCAATTGCTCATCTGTGCTGGACAACCGCATGTTCGGTCATCAAAGTTTTGCAGGATCCTAACAATAATAGGAGTATAACCTAAATAAGTATTTTCACCGGAAAATGCTATCTGAACAAGTAACATGTATGCCACTTGGGAATAAAAGATTAATATGCTAAGAAATAGACCCATAAGGCATCTTTACACAGTCGAGTTAAGGCTGATCTAAAGAGGCTCTGTGTCTGCTCAAAATTCTGTGTAAATGCCGCATAAATGTGGATTTAAAATACGCCGGGTCTGACCCACCTCAGCCCCTAGTATCAAAGGGGCTGAAACGGTTTGTGCCACCCTAAACTACGTCATTGTCATGACAACCGCCTGTCAGTGTCAGCTCAGGCGGCGCGAGAATCAAGAAACGGGAGACAAAACGGTATTAGCTCCATGTTTTAGGCACAAAAAAAACAAACAAAAAAAGCCTACCATTAAAATAAAAGAGTCCTGTAATGGTTTACTTTTATAGACAGAGTCGTCGTGTCTCGTGTGTAATCAATTGGCGTTCGCCGTTTGTAATCTTCCTTTGAAGAGACTGGCAGATCGCGCTGCAACATTTCCCTCAGATACAGTCTCCTTGAGATCGATATTGGCTGTCCTGCCTGAAACATTAGTATCATTGTTAATTTGTTTTGCTGCAAAGTGACTTTCTGGCTCTTTGAAAAAACTTTCGACCACTTTTAATCGTGCTGTGATCTACTCGTAATAATTCATAATTTCATTATAGCATTTGTTCCAGCTGGCACAATTTTATTAAGAAATATAAACAACTATAGACTACCGTAGCCTACAATAGCCTATCATTAACGTTACCACATAATTATATACACTCACCTAAAGGATTATTAGGAACACCTGTTCAATTTCTCATTAATGCAATTATCTAATCAACCAATCACATGGCAGTTGCTTCAATGCATTTAGGGGTGTGGTCCTGGTCAAGACAATCTCCTGAACTCCAAACTGAATGTCAGAATGGGAAAGAAAGGTGATTTAAGCAATTTTGAGCGTGGCATGGTTGTTGGTGCCAGACGGGCCGATCTGAGTATTTCACAATCTGCTCAGTTACTGGGATTTTCACGCACAACCATTTCTAGGGTTTACAAAGAATGGTGTGAAAAGGGAAAAACATCCAGTATGCGGCAGTCCTGTGGGCTGTGCAGGCTGGTGGTGGTGGTGTAATGGTGTGGGGGATGTTTTCTTGACACACTTTAGGCCCCTTAGTGCCAATTGGGCATCGTTTAAATGCCACAGCATACCTGAGCATTGTTTCTGAGCATGTCCATCCCTTTATGACCACCATGTACCCATTCTCTGATGGCTACTTCCAGCAGGATAATGCACCATGTCACAAAGCTCGAATCATTTAAAATTGGTTTCTTGAACATGACAATGAGTTCACTGTACTAAAATGGCCCCCACAGTCACCAGATCTCAACCCAATAGAGCATCTTTGGGATGTGGTGGAACGGGAGCTTCATGCCCTGGATGTGCATCCCACAAATCTCCATCAACTGCAAGATGCTATCCTATCAATATGGGTCAACATTTCTAAAGAATGCTTTCAGCACCTTGTTGAATCAATGCCACGTAGAATTAAGGCAGTTCTGAAGGCGAAAGGGGGTCAAACACAGTATTAGTATGGTGTTCCTAATAATCCTTTAGGTGAGTGTATATATAGGTTAAATGTTTGAAAATGATTAACAGTTGAAAACATTTGTTAGAAATTTAGAAAAGTAATCAAATGTAATCAGTTACATCACTTTAATAAAGTAATTGAAATAGTTACACTACTTATTACATTTTAAATAGGGTAACTTGTAATCTGTAACCTATTACATTTCCAAAGTAACCTTCCCAACACTGTCGAATACATATAACAATTACAATCACACAATTAAAGGTAACACTTCACAACGTTCATGAAATATTTCTAAAGTGCATTTATTAATTTTAGTTAAGTTAATTTCAACATTTAATAATATATTATTAAAATCTAAATTTGTATCTGTTAATATTATTTAATGGACCAGAGGTAACACAAACTAACAACAAACAGCTGAATATTACTAACTAACATTGTTAAAAGTTAAACACACATTAACATGCTAAAACCCGTGCAATGCATCTCTCCTTGTTATATACAGGGTTAATGTTTTATTGTACACTGTCCCTGTTCAAACATTAACAAGGATTAATACTATAACAAATGTATTGCTCATTATTAGTTAATATTGGTTAATGCATTAACTAATGTTAACTAATGGGACCTTATTGTAAAGTGTTACTAAAATAATCACTGGGGATCAGTATGTGATCATTTGGACCAACTTAGAGTATCTTTTAAAATTTAGAATGTCTTAATATTATTTAAGTTCTATTCAGACTATTAAGTCTATTTTATTTTGGTGTTTATCTAATCCTTTTTGGTTACACTTTCATTCTGCAAACTATAAGTTTGCACCTACATGTCAACTAACTCTCATTTGGGTGTTTGTAGACTGTTAGCAGATTGTTAGGTTAGGGTTAGGTGTTAGGCTTTGGGTTGACGTGCACTTGCAAAGTCCTTTATAGTCGGTTGAGTGTCTGTTGACAGGCCATCAAAGTAAAATGTTAGCAGATATTAGGCAGACAGTCTACTAATTTTCTAATGAGAGTTAGTTGACTAGCTTATAGTTAGTAGAATGTCTAAAGTGGACCATCGAAATAAAGTGCTACCATTTGTACCATTGTTTAAATCACTGACTGCAGAAGCGTTTGTCCTGTTTTATTAAAGAGGGACTAGGTGCTGATATCGAGAGTGGGTGATTCAGTCCTATTTTCTACTACACTGCTCAATTTCTTCCCCTGACTTAACAGCTCCTTTACCTTTTCCTACATAATTAATCACGCAGCATCTCCTATAGACATGAGAAGGATGGACTCAGGGCATGTAGTGAGAAACTAAATTTAATTAAAACCAATACAATGCAATGTAAGAGCACAGCGTGAGAAGTGTCTGCTCAGCAGACTGCATATGGCCACGACACTGTGCAGGATTCATTTCAAGTAAAAACAAAAATTGAGGCGGAAAGGCTGCTCGTCAATTTAGACCGATGAGGGTTTCTGCTGACAGCATAGATTCAGTTCCTCTCTGCCCTAAAATGCACCACACCACAGCTGTCAGTGGAGCTTTATTGGTCCATATGTGGGGGTGAGGCAGGTCTGACTGTGTGTAATGAGCAGCAAATCAAACAGAAACCTCTCTAGGGTTTGCAATTCAGTTGCAGTGAGCCACCGTTTCAAGGTGGGGTCATGTGGCACCACAACCCAGCAGCGCTTCACTTGTACATCTTAATAAATAAGGGAAATACAGTATGCATCAAACATCGTCAAATTGTGATGTCTGCAAAAAACTAAACAAAAAACTAGGACTAGGACTTTTCACAAAACGTTTCACAAAAAAAAAAAAAAAATTCTGTCTGCGCTGACAATGATTTAGTAAAAGTTATGCTGAGTTTCGGAGAATGCATTGATTGGTAAGATATGCCAGAAGTTCATTTTTCAGATACATTATCAGTCCTTTCACAGGAACAGCACATTAATCTTTTTTTTATAAAGCTCATGTAGACATTTTTCGAAGAGCTCCCGGGGCCATACAGAAGCACGTGTGTGGACTAATGTCAGTGTTCTCCTAAATTAGTCTACAGTGACGGTTTTCCATTTTCATAGCGGTCTAATTTAAATGTAATCTTAGTCTTTGTTCAGGAAGCCAGTTTTAATTTATTTTAATATACCCTTAATCCTCATTTATACATCATTTGCAAACAAAACTACCTCTACCATTTAGGGTTACACTTTATTTTAATGGTCTACTTTATACATTCTACTAACTATAAGTAACTTTGCAACTACATGTCAAGTAACTCTCATTAGAGTATTTGTAGACTGTGTTAGGGTCAGGATATGTGTTACTGACTATAGTCAGTAGAATGTCTGTTGGGGGAGAATCAAAAGTCACTTGTAGTTAGTAGAAAGTCTAAAGTGGACCATCAATATAAAGTGTTACCCCATTTACTTGAATGTTTGGAAAACTTGTTTATCATCAATTTTGAGTTATCAATTTTGCACAAATTACACACTTAACCTTTAGTTTCTTTTTTTTTATTTCAACATTTCCATTATTCAAGAACCCATTTTCACTGTAAATCTTTTTTTTTTTTGACCTGATAATATAAAGAATGTGACCTGATGTAAAGTCTGCAATAAAGTGAGGACAACCACAACAACATGGTGTCTTTACTAAAAGGTATAACATATTCCAAAGACAAAATCTCATACAGCACAGTACAACAAATTAAACAAGGCATTAAAACAAAACATCTTTGGCAATTAACAAATAGATGATAGTAAAACAAAAAAATGTAAACAAGACAGAGGCATAACACTAAAACGCAACAACAAATAAGTACAAAAAATTGCATGGTGATAAAAAGTTTCGTTTTTGGCAATGTAATGGCCTATCCAAAACGTTCTCAGTCTGCATGTTTTCATGCAAAACCGCGTCATCTCTGCTGTGCCCGGTTTGCGAGGCCTCATCCACGGCCCTAGCACCATTCTCTTCCATCCCTTGTGAGACAGCTCCATATAGTACCAGTCGCCAAGGGTCCTTATTTAGTGCAAATAGGCTGGCTGCAGTCTTTCAAAATGAATCCTGCAAGCGTCATTTTCGGAAAGGAGACGGAACTATGAGTGGTTTGGGTCCTGAAACAGGTCTGAAAGAGAAAAAAAAAAAAACACTAGTTAGATATAGCTCTCTGAGTTACACGGCCAAGAGATTGTATAGAACATTAAGAGTGTCAGATTCTGTGGCCTTTCTTGAACCCTAAAAAGCCTACTGTATCATATATGATACATGAATTTAATCAACAAGTTATACCTGTTGTACACAACGTGCCCTCTGATTAACAGGTCATACTTTTTTGGCAAGCCCTTTTATTATAATTCTAAAAATGTCCACCTTCCAGTCGTGGTACATGTCTTTTTGCTGAATTTTTATAAAGTAAACATAAGATTAACTTTTATATTATCATTAATATTTCAAGATAAACATTCACTGGACTCAGGAACTTAGGCATTACCCAAACATCTTTCTTTTTTTCCTATATATTATATATATATATATATATATATATATATATATATATATATATATATATATATATATATATATATATAGGAACCCTATGTCTCCTATAGGACATATAGGAGACATAGGGTGGCAATTGATATGCTATACTGTTAGCCTATAACAATCATACTGATTTATACAGCAAGCTATCAGAATTTAATCATTTTAGCCATATAAATAACATAATCTGCACCAAATCTTTGAATAAAATGTTTTTGTTGGGTTTTTTTGTGCTCCATATTCGCCTATTTCATACTATATAGGCTATAAAAGCCTGATTTATCACATATACAAAGCATAAAATACATTCACATTTTTCTTTAATTTTCTTTTATGTTGTGTGTAAAGGTTCAATAAACTGACTATTATTTCATGTCAGGCTTTACAGGGTTCAAATTTCTGTAAAAGCGGGAATGATTTTCAGTGCTCATCTCAGTTTATCTTGTATTTCTCACAAGATCCTTTGATTTAAAGACTTTACACTGTTAACTGAAGGCCTTTCCAAGGTTGACCATCATTTCAAACTAACTTGTGCCTTTCTTTTTGTGTGATATAAACATGATACCCTGCTGAGCCTGTCCAAATGAAATTCAGTTTTCAGTATACACATTAAAGTCCCACCGTTATGTGTTGAAAATGAATGTGTCTTTTTATCACAACATAGTACTAAGCTTCCGCCGCCACTGGGAAGCTGCGACCCGATTTATCTTCACAAGCCGAAACTCTGTGAGATCCGGTTGTTCTTAGATTGGAGGAGGATGTAGCGCTGGAGATATGCAGAACTAAGACCTGGATTTATGTAGGTGCAGTTATTTCTGAAAATAAGTGCTAGGCGGCTGCTTTTGAAAACTAATAGCGGACTAGCATTAGAGTGATTTAAACTTGCTTAGGAGATTCCAATGGGGCATGTGTAATTCCCCCCATAAAAACTACTACTGTATATAAATGAGTAAAAACCCATCCAAACGTTTGATGTGCAGTAAAAATTCAGTCTTATATTTACTGCGCTCATGAGTAGGTAGTGAGGTGAAAAGAATCCCATAAAATATCCAAACTGCACGACTCACCACCCACTGTTCGGCACGCTAATTTGTATCTAACAATGCATCTGATCCGTCTGGTTTGGCAATGAAAAACAAAGCATCAAATAATTAGGTCTGCCTTTCTTACTAGAGAGTAACTGTTCAATCAACTGCTAATGGCGACACAATGTACATATTTTGCTGTAAAAATGAGTCACAAATGGCGAGTGGAAAAGATGTGACGCAGACAGTGAAGTCTACAGCGCCTCCTTTATGTTGTATATAAACTTTTGTGGAATTTTGTGAAAAGGAAACACTTTTAAATACTCCTCCTATGGCAGGGATGAGCAAACTCAGTCCTGGAGGGCCTGACTCTCCTGCAAAGTTTAGATCCAACGCTGATAAAAACTCACCTGCCTGTAGCTTTCTAGGGCTGTGTCCGAAGTCGCATACTCTTTTGAGTTGGGCCTTATTTTGCTAAAAAAGTATGTTCTACATAGCAGGGGTAGTATTCAGTTAAAGTTCTGAGAGGTCCGGTCTCTATATTTTCTTCCCAGTGGAGGTCCGGACAATACTTAACACTCAAAATAGTCATCAAAGATGAGAATCTTGGGCCCCAAGAGCCAAAACAATGATGTCTAGAATTTTTACCAATATTTCTCCCAGCTGATCAAAGTTACTTAGATTATTCACAAATCAACTTTGTCTAACATAGTTTTACTGTAAATTGAAAAAATATCAATGTTTCCATATGGAAAACTGTACCAATAAGGAGAAATAGGTATGTTGCCATATGGCAAAGCTGTACCACAGTGGAACTGTGTTGATGTATTTCCCCATTGAGATTTTTTATAGATAGTAGCATCAACAATATGATTGCAGTTATTTATTTATTTAAAGTGTTTATTGTAATATAGTTGTGTTTATGTATAAATATCTAAATTATTTCTTCTTTTGAAAATGAATACAGCAATATTTTACGGAAAGGGCAACAGGAAGAGTGCAGAGTTAGCTCTTCCATGTGATGAGAATGAGAATGAGTTAGCCAAATTATAGGGAACGATAGGGATTAAATGATAAGGATCTACTTATTTTTGGTTTTCATCCCAAGTCCCAATTATATAAATCTATCAATTTCTAAAAGAAATGGGCATTTAAATTCATAATTTTATAGAGTTTGTCCATCCCTGTCCTAGGGCAAAGTAGACTGGGTAAACCCAGCCCGATCTGCCGGCGATTTGATTTCGTCCTGCAACTCAGAGTGGAAACCTGTAAATTTTTCTATCCTTCTTCTGCTACAAATCTTCAGGGACCAATCACAAACTGGCTTATCCACACGGCACGCTATTGAAGGGTTTAACACGATGACGATAGAGAAGCGACGGCAAGCAGCTTTAGTTTTAGTTTAGCAAACAAATCGCTCGAGTGGGTGTAAATATCACTCACTTTCATGTTTTTTTTGCACAACCTGCAAAAACCACTCAATGTCATTGCTGCTTCTGCAAACCGCTAATCAATGCCATAAACCCACACGTTTGTTGACACGTTTCCTGTCAGTCTTCGCGTCGCTCTGCAAAGTACGTCACCGGGATCGTTGGTCTGATTGGTAAAGGGCTATCCAATTGCGTACATGCAAATTTTTAGTCATTTGAACTATTCCCGTTGATCACGCATCTTCTGCAGTAGAAAATACAGAGCAGACTCCCCAGACCAATGTTCAATCTTACAAGACTTGGTCTGGTGATAGCCAGACAAAGGGCAAAGGTCTTCAGCCCTGCTCTTGGGGACCCACTGTCCTGCAGAGTTTAGATCAAACCCTAATCAAACACACCTGATCCAACTGAACAAGTACTTCTGGGGTCCGGTCTTCGTACCTCACATCTGAGATGATTTGACAGATCCCAGATCTTCTAATCGTGATTACTGATCTCTGGCTAATTTGGTTCTTCAAACGAAATTTGCGGATTGGATTAAAATACCTGGATTAAGTTATCAAAGATTACTGCACGTTCTTGTGTTCCCTGAAGAGGGCAGATGCGTCGATACTCGAAACCAGGATCAGCAATGCAGCGATTGGCTGGCGGCAAAACAGCAACGTAATGACATCATACAATTAAAAAAGCCACCTGGCAAAAAACTTGACAAATTACACAAAAAACCCCACACATTTCTGGACCTTTATGAGGACAGACGACCAAACCAACATAACAGTTATAATAGATAAATGTGCAAAGTTTTTTTTAAACATGATTCCCAATTATTTATATTCTATGATTTTATAGTATTTGTACACCTTTTACATTTTTTATTTCAATGTTATAATTAGCAATTCATTTAATTTAATTCAATTTGAAGCAGATTTGTTACATGACATCATTAAAGTTTCTTAAGGGTCAAGATCAAGTTCTCGGCATCTCCTGTGAATTGATTGATCTCTCAATCAAGTGGCTGTCTATAGTATTATACACAACATTATAATATTATTTTCAAATACTTTTTTATATTATTATTGTTATTATTTAAAATGATTATTGCCCCAGCTATATTTTAATAACTTCTCCTCCCTCTTGCAACACATTTCTTCTCCTCTCTAATAATGTGTTTACTGACGTGAGGACCGGACAGTCACCCGATGTCACTCACAAGAGACTGCAGCAACAGCAAATGACAATGATCCAATCTTTCAATCAAATCCCAATGGACAAAATGACAAAATCCTGCCCTGTTCGAAAAAATATCCATTTCACTTGGATATATGTCACAAACAATAGGGAAGAAAGACTATCGCAACTTCCATTTCATGCCAATTTAAGCCCTTCAAACGTTATCTTCCTCATTTGCAGAACTTTTGATGTGTTTACTTACTGGAATGCCTTCAAAGGGGGAATGGCGGTCACCTTTCCCACAGGCTTGGGGTGGATTGCAGGGGGCATCATCACCATGAGCCCCCCACCAGAGGGTTTGGGCTGTGCTCCACGAGCAGGGCTAAGCGGAAGAGGCCTCTTCGGGGGTGTGGACGGGGGTCTAGACTGTGTTTCTGATACCATCTATATGAGAAAGGAAAGAGAAGTGAATGAGAATTTGAGGTGTGCTTGGTTCAGGATTCCAGACAGCATGTTCTCAGATTGTTTCAATACAGATAACAGAATTTGTTTGAGATCGTGACCTACTTTGGCTCCCACAGTGATTTTGATTAAACCAAAGAGGACACTGAACTCTCACCAGTGGTGTGCGTGAAGGGTTGAGGGGCAGAGGCTTCTTGGGAGGACTGAGTTTCTGAGGTGATGCTACAGATTTGGGTGTGCTGGGTGAGTTGGGCGGCTTGCTGATAGGTGGAGGAGGTCGAGGTCCTTTGACTTTGCTCAGAGATGGCGACGGAGCCGGCCGGAGAGGACGGACAACATTGACTGGCTGATTGCCATTAGAGGCTGGGTTTGGCCTCAGAGGAAGCACCTCCTTATTGGTGTGAGGTAGCTTAAGAGGACAAAGGTAAGTGATGAGATACTGGTAATGATATGATTTGAAAATCTGAATATATTAAAACATCATAAACACCATCACAAAATATCAAAATGAAAAAAAAATCTGCACAAATTCAATGGATTAATGACTGTCTGTGGTCATCGGGGTCATAAAAGGCATATGAAAAATACTTTTGGAGCATATTTTGTGTCTTTATATGGCTGTTATCTCGAAATTATGCTTTATACTTTTCATTATTAACCATAGAAAACTTTTTTTTTTTTTAGAAATGAATACTTTTTCAGCAAGGATGTATTACATTGATCAAAAGTGACAGTAAAGACATTTATGATGTTACTATATGTATAAATAGTAACATTATAAATGTCTTTACTGTCACTATACTATATATAGTAACATTATTTCTAAAAATAAAAATAAAAAGTTTGCTATGGTTAATAATGAAAAGTATAATAAAGCATAATAAATGTTATTCTCTTGAACTTTCTATTCATCAATGAATTCAAGAATGAAAAATCCTGAAAATAAGTTTGTTTTCAACATAGATAATAATAAGTTACTTGAGCAGCAAATCAGCATATTAAAATGATTTCTGAAGGATCATGTGATGCTGAAGACTGGACCAAAACTTTGATTTGCCATCAAAGGAACAAATTACATTTTTAAGATATATTGTAAAGTAATAAGTAAACATATTGTTAAGATAAATAGATGTTATTTTAGATGTATATTTCATTGATATTTAAATTAATATTAAATATCAATATAACAATTTATAAGTATTTTTACTGTATTTTTGATCAAATAAATGCAGCCTCTGTGAACATAAGATACTTCTTTTAAAAGCGTTATAAAAATTGTACTGCCCCCAAACTTTTGAATGGCAGTATACAGTACATATTAATGTAATAATTCTCATTAAACATTATAGATGAAAGTGACCTCATCTATGACATGAAATGAAAGTGTCCATACCTTAAGGTTAACATTTCTGTTGGATGGTCCCACCACCTTCAGATGAAAAGCATGGTTTAAGTGTCCATTCTTCCCCTTTTCGACGGAGTTCTCATGTCTGGGAACACATTTATAAACAAAACATACAAATAGGTTACGGAAGAATGGAAGGAAATAGACTCAGAACAGTATGTAACAAAAAATCTGTTTTCTGTTTGCTACAGCACAAGACTGACTCCAGACTTTCTGTCAGAATTTAAGAAAAATATGTTCGATGTACCACCATTTTATATGCATGTTATATAAAAATATGTTAAAAAAATATAAAAACACATGTTTCTACAGTGACATCAGAAATCATTCAGACTCCTTCGAGAGTATTCAGAGTTCAATATGGACTGAATTATTTATTGCAACTGACACAATATACCAAAAGGACAAAGTAAACATGCGACTTATTATGCATGTATGAAAAAATTCTGAAATCTATTATTGTCATTAGTATTCAGAGCCTGTGTAGCTCTGCATGACAGCAGGAGGTGTTCTTGGGTGTGATTCTCTCAGCTTTGCACACCTGGATGCTTTCTCCCATTTGTCCTTGCAAACTTGTCAGCTTGGTTGTGAAAGGTTTGTCCGCACTCCGCAGTATTCAGTGTCATTTAAGCTGGGATACTCAAGGACATTATTTGCCCCAAAGCCATTCCAGCATCATCTTGGCATTGTGCTCCAGGTCATTCTGACACTGAATGAAGAATCTTTTCTCTTGACAGAGGTTGTGTGCAGGTTTTCTTCAAGGATCACTCTATATTTGACTCTATTCAACCTCTGTCGTGTTGCCTGCCAATCCTAAAGCCTGTTGCTGAGAATAACCCCCTCAGCATTATGCTTCACTGCAGCTGCGCTTACTGTAGCTCATGGTAGAAGTCAAATATGCTTATGGTGTTTTGTGCTGTTACACATTATTTCATTCTAACAAGCAGTTCTTTATCATGTGAAATTATCCGTTCTTAAAGTAAGAATGATAACTTCAAAAAAAAAAAAAAAAAAAAAAATGACAGGAAAATTAGAATATTAGAAAACATTTGTCCACATTTTTCTTTTCTGAATTTAGATTAGTTCTCAAAATACATTATGAATCACAACTGTGCCTGTTCCATCCTCAGTTTGCCATCTTCTGAATATTAGAAGCGCAGTAAAAGTTCAGAAGTGTTAGACCTCTGGTTTTTGGCTTTATCACATGGATTTTTCTTAACAGACACAGATGTGAAACAGATTTAACCATGTCCATTTAGAGCAGCAGGAGAGATTCTGGAATTTCAAGTCTTACATGAATTGCCTTAAAGGGTAGTTCACCCAAAAATGAAAATTATGTCATCATTTATTCATCCTCAAATCGTTTCATATCTGTATGACTTTCTTTCTTTCTTCTGTGGAACATAAACCGAGATATTTTCAAGAATGGTGGCAACTAAACAGTTTTGGTGACCACAGTTCCATTGTATGAACAAAAAACAGATGTTTTTATTTTTATTTTTATTCTTAATTTTCACTGGAAATGAGAGAGTCCAGAGTGATTTTACTGGAACTGAGAGAGTTCATATGAGTGGAATGTGCTGGGAATCGTGCCAAACACGAAAGTATTAGAAAGTATTATGCTTTCTAGAAGAAAGCATAATACTGCACCTACTGTGCGTAACTTTTTTAATGACTGGTAAGGGGAAAATTCAGAGTGAAGTATCCTCAGTTATCTCACTGAAGCTGTTTTAAGCAAATGTGAAGAGAGATCACATAATTAGATTTCAAAGGATGCTGACAGCTGAACTAATCACAGATTTTTAGGGGGGCTGAGATGAAAGACGGGGGCTCTGGCACTGCCTCTGTAGAGCAGCTACTATTATTTCTTATAGAAGTCCTTATAAGCAGGTCACAAAACAATCGTTTGAAAGCAATTTGGCAAAACAAAATGCGTCCCTGAAATAGATTTGAAACATTGACTGGTATAGTGTTTGAAATTAATTTAAAAAAATGGAAAAGAAATTTAAAAACAACTCAGGACAGGGAGAATCATTGAGGTAATATTATATAAGGGGCCAGATATTATTCTTAATTGTGTGAATGAATAGAAGGGGTTCTTGTCTTCAATAGAGCAGATATACAGTACGTGACCACCACTTTCAGAAAAAGTACATAAGGAAAGAAATTCTCTTCACAGTGGATTTGACATCTTGGTGTGAGAGAAAAAAAAGCGTTAAGGATCAAAGAAAGATTGACCAATTCACTTTTTTCCAAATGTATAATCTAGCAAGTCAGTGATATGAGCAGCTCCTTGAACAGAGGAATTCAGATATTGAATATAGGAATGATGAAGACAGTCTTGAAAAAACAATATCTGCCGAAGAAATGTGGCTTCTATTATAATGGCATTAATCAGCAGAAAAGTGGGAAAGCCTCGGGAATGGATGGTTTTCCAAATGAATTTTGTACTGCAGGTCCAGAAAAGAGCTCCATTCACAAAAGCCATGAAATCTATATTGCTTAAAAGAAGATTCCCAAAAGTATGATTTCTATCAGCCAGTTGCGATAGGACGGAAAGTATTTTGACCCCATTTCCCATCCACCTTAACTTAAAAGAGCCCATTTATACTGACCCCAAAGTCAAGTCCATTCCATAGTATTTTTTTTTATTTTCTACTACTTCTAATTTTGTAGTTAAAATCAATGTGTTCATTATATAAATATTATTTTAAATGTCTGTTTCTCAAAAAAAAAAAAAAAAGATCATACTCTATCCACGTATAGAGTATGATCCCCCCACACACACACTTATTTGGGCATAACATCAATAGCTGATCTAAAAAAGAAAAAGAAAAAAGAAAGCAATCTTTAAATGTGTCCCGAGGTGTGTGTCTGGAAAAAAGACATTTTAATATTAGATATTGCAACAGCCACACAATCACAGGGCTCCACAAGCGGAGGCAGTATCTTTTATTTATTTTTTTATCCAAGAGAAATATCCTTGAATAAGATTAATGAGCTTAATGAAAGAATATACGAATATGCTGTTATAGCTTTTATTTCTAGGAATCGAATAAATAAAACCTCTAGAAAATCAGTCACACCACAAATCTGCATGAAGATGATAATACTGTGCTGAATCACTCAGCATGCCACAGGTGGTACTAGTCAGTGCGGTGGAAATTGCTCACTTCAGTTCAGTTATTCTCTCACTCACAGCGTGAATTCAGTGGGTTCTTCCTGGGACCAAATAGCCAATTTACCTAAAGAGCCAGTTTAAGGATGAATGGCTCAACTTCTTCCATCTGACGACACAGAAGGCCACCTCTAGCAACCTTGAATGCACAGGCATGTGTTTTATGGATGCGATCTCAAATAACTAAGTTCTTTATATAACTTCAAAGACCATTTTTGTTGGTGTTGCTTTGCTGTGTACAAACAGGTTTACCTTTCTAAAATAATGTAAAATCAAATGAATTTGCATAATGGTACTAAAAATAAATTCTAGTACTTAGTCTACTGTATAAAAATTATTTTCTTTTTAGCTTTCTGCTATTAATCCATTTGAACTTCTATGAACCCATTTTGTAATTACACTGTAACTATAATGTGGTGGTTTATGTGTAAATGGATATGCATAATTATTTTTTTATTTTAACAAATCAGTGAAAAGATCTGAAAACTTTGTAAATGCACTGCATAAGTGTATGTGTGTGTGTGTGTGTGTGTGTGTGTGTGTGTGTGTGTTTCTACAGTAATACCTGCTGGCTTTGCTCTTCTCTCTCTGTGTTCTCCACTTGTGGTAGTAGGAGCTTTTTATCTTGATGCAGTAGAAGGCAATAAGTACAGCAGGGAGAAGCACTAGAAAAGCAAAGAGCAGCCCAACAACCAATCCCACCTGACCTGAGGACAGATATAGAACATACAACGACTGTTAGACAAGGGTCAACAGCAAACACAAAGAGAAGTGCTTGCCAAATATCTGCCACTCTGAATAATAGATCTTGTGTGCACTGCATTCAGTCTGTACTATAATAATGTCTATGGCTATGTTCAGAAAAGCAAACTACCATACTACTTTAAAGCAGCTTCTAGCATATTAATAGAATAACCAAATGGCTTTTCTAAAATGTGCAGCACACAATCAGTAAATACTCTCTCTCGCAATGCAATGCAAACTGACGTTCCATTTTCAGCGTGAATTATGAACAGGAAGGATTATTAGCTGTGACTTTTAATTTGAACATTACTCATTATGTGATCAGATTACCAAAAGATAAGCTGTTTTATACACAATTCTGTATTTAAATGCAAAAATGTATACTATCATTCAAACGTTTGGGATCGTAAGACTTTACGCTTTGGAAAGAAGTCTCTTATGCTGTCCAAGGTTGCATTCGTTTGATCAAAAATACAGTAAAAATACAGTAATTTTGTCAAATATAATTACAATTTAAAATAGCTGTTTTCTATTTCACTATACAGTATCTTAAAATGTAATTCATTCCAGTGATGGCAAAGCTGAATTTTCAGCATCGTTACTCCAGTCTTCAGTGTCACATGATCCTTCAGAAATCATTCTGATATGATGATTTGGTGCACACATTTTTAATTTTTTTTTATTATTAATTATGTTGAAAACAGCTGTGCTGCTTATTTTTGTGCTTATTCTTTGATGAACAGAAAGTTGAAAATAACAGAATTCATTTAAAATGAAAATTTGCTGTAACAATGTAAAAGTCATTAATATCATTTTTGATCCATTTACTATATCTTGGCTTAATAAAAGTATTAATTTCTTTTTTTTCTTTTCTTTTTTTAAAAGTCTTACTGACCCCAAACTTTTGAATAGTAGTGTGGTCATGTGACAGCATTACTACTGATTTATATATTTGGAACACAGGTTTTCAAACTTTTTTGTCAGCCGAACCCCGTAAAATAATTTACTCAAATTACCCAGAAATTTGAAGTATATTTCAATAATTGAACGGTACATTTGCATGTTTACTTTGAAACCATTATTATTTAGTAAGTACGTTTTATTTAGATTTTTTTATTTTAATATTATTTAGCCTCTTTGTTTCATTTTTTTATGATTTAATTACAATTTAATGAATTGCTTGTCATCAGCTTACGAACCCCCTGTAATTCCCTCGGGAACCCTCAGGGGTTCTGAACCCCCTTTGGGAAACCCTGATTTAGAATATCACATACGGTTTCAAATCCCTTTTTTTTTTTTTTTTTAAAAGAAAAAGAAAAGAAGAACAGGAAGTGTAGCAGACACAGTCATACATTAAATGAAATGAGTGAGTAATAAATTCAGAAATTCTTATATTAGTTCTTGAAATGTTTCAACACAGCAAAGATATCATTGGTCTGAATACTGGGAAGAAAAGCTGGACGGTAGAGATTAATGGTCATGGTGACATCTGATAAGAGGTGTGAGGAAGAAAGGGAAAGTGAGAAAGAGGGAGAAAGCCCTCGAGTGATAAAATCTCAGATAAATCTATCTATGAGATGGATTAAAGAACAGAAGAGAAATAAGCAAGAGCAGAGGCACATGTGCACTGAACGCTGAAGGTGAACTCACTGTCATCCTGCACAGGTCCGCTGTCCACACTTCCCCCAAGTCCTGGTTTCTCACAGAAGGGGGGAGCCCATCCACGGTTACAGTGGCAGTTCCCATTACTGTTACACACCTGCGTGCAAAACAAAATGACACATAGGAAATAGGGAAAAAGGGAATTTCTATCTTGAAGGTCTGGGTGTAACCTTTCCTTTTTTTGACCTTAAAGGTGAAGTATGTTGTTTCTGCAACACAGGTGAGGTGAAGACAATGTTTGTTTACATTTCACTGCCGGTTGTATATTCTGTATATAACTGTGTATGTGACAAATAAAACTCTTGAATCTTGAATCAACGGGTAAAGGTAGGCTACTTCTAATAAAAGGTCAGACACATTAAGCATACTTTTAGCTGTGTCACGAGTAAGCAATGTCTAGAGCGAACATGAGTGTCTCGCTTATAACAAACCCATACAACATACTGTATCATAACATACTGTATATAGGGGAGCGTGGGGCACAACCTAACGCGGGGTTAGTTGTAACACGCATGGTTTAAAACTTTCCACACATGCCAGGATGATGAAACTTAGTGTATTTACTGCCATATCAACATTATTTAGAGAAAAAATTGCGCAAAAACAAAAATCTTTGGAAGATATCACTGAACATTTATTTAGCAAAAGTAAATTTCTTAGGTTTATTTCTTTGTTTTTTTTTGTTCAGTTAAAATAAAACAAATCTGATATTACTGTAATCTTCTATCTGTTATTTAACAGTTGAGATGGTTCTGATGTTGATGCTGATCTAACAGCAGAAGACACGAGCCGTGGTTTAAATCCCAGTTGCTCAGGTGGGGTGTGTTGTAACACTGCGTTACAATGAGCCCCTATTAGAACTACGCTATTATATTCTATACTTTTATGAATTCTTTTGAGAAACCATGAGAAAAGGGTGAATAATGACTGAGAGTCGATGTTCAGAAATGATTCATTATTATTATGTTTTGAACTATGCTGTATAGCCGTATTTTGAGGTTTGTTTGTTGTCAAATTAAAAAAATAGTGCCATTATTTTATTTAAAAAGTTAATAATTGTATTTTAGTTTGTCTTGTATATTTTTTGGATTATATCAGGTAACATTTTAAGCTGTCATGTGGTCATGTTGCAATGTGCCCCTCACATGTTATAATGTAGCCTACTCCACCTATGGGGCATGTTGTCACATTTCACTTCCATTCTTTCGGGTAAATCAAGAAAAAAGTATACACTGTATTAATGAAACAAAACCACATAATTGTATTAGACGTGGTGAAATGAATGTGGGAAAAATAAATACTCTGAACCCCAAGTGGATTTACATAAACTGAGAAAGTCAAAAGTGTTAGGTTGTGCCCCGCTCTCCTATATATATATATATATATATATATATATATATATATATATATATATATATATATATATATATATATATATATATATATACACTGTATATGCAAAGTAAGAAAGAAATTACACTATTTTATGCCTCACAGGAAATAACAGTCAATTTTATTATGGTTACTTTTCTTAAATAACACATCCTTGATGACATATGCAGCCTTCAAATGTGACCTCCAGAGGACGGAGCCTTCGAAATGAGAAGCAGCTTGTGTCACCCCAGGTCTTCGTCTCATAGACTCTGCCTGGGTCTCTCTCCACCCCTCACAGCTCCACATTCAGTCGGTCGGGCTCCTGGCTCCATATTGCTTCCTCCCTCTACTGTATCAGTTTCGCTGTGGGCCTTCATCCTAATAGCTCTGCTGTGAGTCACTCCCTGGATCTTTCCTCTGCCTTCTCCTCCCTGGCTCCTTCCTCTGCCGACTCTTGTTCCCCCAAGGACAGTTCACCCATGGACTCTTCTTCCTGCCCCCATGGACTCTTCTTCCTGCCCGATTACCCCCCACACACACTATGGTGTAGTTTTTGGGGGGTAATATCAGGTTTATGTTGTGTCTTCATGGACTTTTAGTTCACATCACATTGTTTCCCTATGTTCTGTTCCTGTTTTCTTTGTTCCCCACTTAATTTGTTGTCATGGTGACTAATTATGTTGCACACCTGGTTCTGGTTAAGTTTGCAATTAAGTCCTGCATATTTGAGCACTGAGTCGTGTTTAGTTCTTTGTCCTGTATAGTGTATGCATTTATCTTAGCTGTTCTCTCCTGTGCCCTAGTTTTTTTTTTTTTTTTCATTTTTCTTTTGTTTATTAATAAAACGGCTACAATTAGATCCAGCTCTCCTTCTTCTCTTCCTTTGCCTGCCTTGCCTAACACAAGCACATTTTTGACATGACGCTCTGACATGAACTGTTTGTGGCTTTCTACAATGCACACATCAAAGTAAACATTCTGAACTGGTGCATTTGTCTTTCTGAACGGGCGCATTATGATGTTGTGTTGAAGCGTCCACTGTAGCACTTACAATCTCAATGCACTTTTGGGGGATATACAATTTGACCTGAATATATAACAGTTTGACCTAAAATCAAAATCTCAATTCATTGAACATTTTACCTCAGCTGAACGATTATTTTGCTTTTATTTTATTTTTTATTTTATTTTTTTGCTTTCCTTTTTTTGCCCTCATAGTTCACTGATAAGGTTTGTACTGTAAATATGTTCAAGCATTAAAGGTGGGATATTTCTTTCTAATGAAAAAGTGCATTTATTTGTGATTTTAAAATACTTGAAGGACACACTTCCTTACTTTCAGCAGTTATTGTCTGTGGGTCATAACATTTCTTACACATTTTTGTTTGTTGTACATCAGATACAGATAAATTACATTTTCTAAGCTTTCTAAGCTAATTTAGTGATGAATCACAGGACAGCGTTGACAATGAGTTTCTGCGCTCCTCTCTGCTCGCGATCTGTGATGTGCGAGCTATTGTCTGTATGAGTGTTCGTGTGTCACAATATATCAGCGCAGTAGCTCAATATATTGACACACACATCCAATGGTCTAAAATCGCTTCAATGTTCAAATGGGCAGGCCTTAAAACACATACAATTGACAAAGTTTTGTGGGGACGCAAGTGAAAGTGATCTGGCTTCAGGGCACAACTCTGCTCTCTGTGTCACAGAAAAAAGCTCATGAGCACTGAACGGAGATGTTTTCACTTGCAATGCTCAAACTGGCACGCCTTTAAACGCATTTAATTGACAAACTTCATGAGGGCGCAAGTGACCTGGCTCATGCTGTCTGTGTGTGCGTGTAGCAGTGCATAAAAGAACGGCGATTAACTTACTTGTATAAACTGTGTAAAATATGCAATTACCATAGTAATTCTGAGCATCCAGCTTGTATAAACAAAGATAACTTATCTTTCCGTGTGCCTGCAAGCTGCACTTGTTGTGACTGACGGGGGTGAGGTAAAACCGAAATAACCGACATGGGAAAATTATGTCGGTTAGAGGTTCCGAATTTCGGTTTCGATTACTTTTCGATTAATCGTCCAGCCCTAATTTTAACATACAAAATCATACATACGTCACCTTTACAGGGATAGTTTCCTCCTACATAAATTGAAACCTTTTATCATTTACTCACCTTCATGTCTAAACCTTATGACTTAACGCAAGGATGTCCAGGTTACTCTTTTATAAAAGCCTGCCAATTACACCACTGTTCACAATTGTTTGGTCTTAGTATATATTTGCTTTAGCAAGTTTTAGGTAATCATAATCATTTACCTATCCTCACTTTCATTGCTGCAGTTGCAGGGATCATTTTTCGCCACGTCTTTTGGAGTATAGGGCAAATGGAGAATATACCGCCTTTCATCTTAATGGAATTTCTTTTAACATAGAATATTTTACACGCTTCAATCTAACCCAGAGGCAAGACAGGAACAGTGGAAAGGAATGAAAATGTGCTGTGTGCAAATACCACGATCACTCACTTTATTCTCCATCCACACTTCCCTAAGCCATACAATCAATATGAATCAAACAATAATGCAAATGAATAATAAAAAAAAGCTTTCTGAATCTCTAATCTCCCCTCAAAGACCTGTTGTATTTGGCTGCCCTTTTGAAAAGCGACTGGGTAAATAAGCAAGAAATAAAGAAATAAAAGAAAAGCTGACAAAAGAGAGAGACAGAGGGAGGGCAAAGGGATTAAGAAAGACAGAATTTGAGTTTTTACGGCTTGAAGGCTGTTTAAGACTATTTGACCAGAAAATACACAAATCAAATGCTATAGCTCAGCTAATATAAGGAAAGCGTTGGTTTTTATTAGATGCAGTATGTGTCAGGATATGAGCGACCCAGAGGGCAGTTTAAAGGATTTAGAGCTGTGAAATCCACAATGAGTCAGTCTGGGTTAAAGAGAAACTCGAGGTGAGAAGGAATACTAAGACAGCTTTTATTAGCCGTAATTTAGAAGAAATATTTGTGATTCATAAAAATGTTTTGCATTGCTAGTGTTAAATGTTAAATAACAAATATTGTTACACTACAAAAAAGTATTTTTAGTACAAATACCTAAACACCCTCAAAACAAGATAATCAAATGAAGCAAACTTGAAAAGGCTTTTTATATAAAACACACAGTATCTTTAGGTTACATTTTCTTATTCCATCAGCAACATTTTGTCTTATTTTAGACATAAACATAAGATTTGCTCGATTTTATTTGCCTTATGCTTAAAACAAGAAAAAGATATATAAATATAAAAATACATTCACTGAATCAAGTCTTGTGCAATTTCGCAATGTTGTACACGCTGTCTGCTTTTGCAAGAACGCTGTCCATCTGCATTAAAGCCAGATCTGTACATTTATGATTTAGTGTTGGTCAATCATCAGGCTCATGCAGAAAGCTCTGCAGATTTACACAGAATGTTAACGTTTTGCAGTCGGTTTCTTATCTATAGTAAAGGTATAGTTATTGTTACAGATTTTCTCAAATGCTAAAACACAATTTCTGAAACCTTAAATTTCTTAAACATTAAACAAAACCTCTGACTCCTCTGGCAAAATGAAACTTTCGCCTCAAAACCTTTTACCTGTGTTCAAAATCAAACGCTGCTCTCAAACCATAAACAAAGTGATCAAAATGATATACACTATCAAGCAGTCAGTAAACAATACACCAAAAAATAGAAAACACATTGTTCAAAACATATAGTTCTCATGGAGAAGTACATTTTTAATCTCAAAACAAATTTCATATTTTTCCGTCATTGTCTTTTGATGAACGAAAACATGTTCTCTAAAAATTGATCAGAAATTACTACTCTGCTTTGCTTTTTTTCTTCCTCCTTGTACCCTATTTTTAATGATTATTGAATCAAAACAAAAATTGAAGCTTGGATTGGAATTAGAGTTACATATAGCCAGGCAAAGAATACAACAAGTAGAAAAGGCTAAACTGTTGGGTTTGGTTATTGATAGTAGTCTTTCTTGGACAGAACACATAAATACTATTGTTAACAGAATGGGACGCGGCATTGCAGTAACTAAGAAATGTTGTCATTATGTGAATCAAGACGCTTTAAAAATAGTCATTAATATTATGTCACTTGTCATACTGCACCGAGGTGTGGTCTTCTGCATCTAAAAAGGACTTGACAAGAATACATGTTGTGCAAAATAAAGCAGCAAAACTTGTTCTGGGCTGCTCAATTAAAACAAGTAGAGAGCTGATGTATTCTGCTCTTTCATGGCTCACTTTAAACCAAAGAATAATAGTTATTTTAAGCACCATGATATATAACACATTGACAATGAAAATGCCTATTTGTCTGTTTACAGTTTGTTCTCAATTGTTTACACACAAATACTGGTACTTGAGACACAGTGACCACAACATGTAACTCATGCACGAACCGCCTGAACCAATTCTGCTAAACTACAAGCACAATTCCTGCTTTACACTAAAATACACTTTTTTTCAAAACACTACACACAATTCTCTGCATTTGGCACAATTTTCATGCAGAAAATCTCGTTTTCACAAGGAACACGCCGCCATTCAAATATGCACACTGACTCATCACATGGGCAAACACCTGTCATACAGTTTTACAGTTGTTTTGCTCTTCTGTTTTGGAGCAGCATAGTTTTTTTATTTAATTTTTTTTACTGTAACTGTATACAGTAAATTCTTCTGTGTATGTGCAACTTTGTGTTGGTTTGAATGTACACTGTGTACATTGTTTTTGTGGGAAAAATAAAATATATTTGTTACCATGTATTTGTGTGTTTCTGAGTATAAAAACAATATTCTCAAATATTTTACAACACACTTATATGTATGTACTGTCTGTAGTAAGTGTAACACTGAACCAAAAAAAGACCTAGCTAAGTCATTATGATGAATGGAAAGAAAGAGTTTTACATTGAGCACATAAGTGTTCAACTGGTTCTTATAAATGTCTATTCATATGATGGTTTGTGTGTGTCATTTGAAAACAAAATACCATTTTGAGAAGAAATAACATTGTTTTGAATGTAAAGTTTCATTTTGCAGGAGAATTGAGGGGTTTTGCCCATTGGGTGTGTGTGTTTTTTGATTTGTGTGTAGAGTTCTGAGAGTACGAGGCATGCTTTCGGAAAATGTGTGTAAACAATTGAGAAAAACTGTAATCAAATAGTGTACTATAACTCACAATCATAACACCAGAAAGGCAAACAATGGTCATATAATGACCCCTTATCCAAAAACTAATTTTATGAAGAAAACTGTCTTGTATAGAGCTAGTGTCATCTGGAATAACATTCCCATTGAAGTTCGTCAGCTTTGTAATAAGCTGTCATTTAAAAGTAGTTTAAGAAGTTATGTGTTGATGAAGGTTCTTTAATGTAATTATAAATCCTATTGTATTGATGTCTCGTCCTGTTATGGATTGAAACCAGATTTGATGTATGCATGTATGTATGTATGAGTGTATGTGTATGTATGTATATATATATGTAATGTGTATTTGTGTATATTTTATCTACTGTGATGATTGTAATGTTGTTGCTGTTGTAATGTAACATTTTAGAATGGACCCCAGGAAGACTAGCTGATTGCATAGACTTTCAGCTAATGGGATCCATATAAATAAACAAACAAACAAACAATAAACAAACAATAAACCACCAGTGTGCAGCATCCACTTGGATGATGCGACGGCAGCCACAGTACAACGGCGCCAGTGCGCTCACCACACACCAGCGATAGGTGGAGAAGAGAGAGAGTGATAGAGCCAGTTCAATGGATAGGGATTATTAGGAGGCCATAATTGGTAAGGGCTAATGGCGGGAATTTGGCCAGGACACCGGGGTTACACCCCTACTCTTTTACGAGAAGTGCCATAAGATTTTTAATGACCACAGAGAGTGCACCTCACACACTTGTCCTTTGTCTCTGTGAAACTGTAATTCTTGTTCTTTGTTGATATGAACCAGCAACCAGTCAAAATCTATTGAGCAGTCAGTACTGTTCAGCACAATGTTCAGGGTCATACAATTTGTTCATTGTAAAGTATACAGCCTACAATGCACTGTACTTATGTTGGTTGTGTCACATCATTTGAAACAGGTTAAATCAGTTTTGAGTGGTTGTGTTCAGTCAGTGACTTTGTGTTCTCTATTTGTATTTGATTGTTGCCACTTGTGTTTACCAGTATGGATGACGTGCATTAGAGTGCAGAATGTGTTTTGAGAATGTGAATGTGTTTAGAGTTTTGCTGAAAAGTCTAAGTGAGATCTGCAAATTGTGTTTTACCATGTGAAATGGTTTAAGGTATTGACAACGGACTGCACAATTAGCTAAATGAGTTCAGGCAACTGAGAAATTTGTTCAGCCAATGGGTTTTAGTGTTTTAGCAATTGAGAAAAACTGTAATGTTGACCTTATTATACGCATATAATCACTTACCCCATGTCCATGGCAACGGGTGATGCAAGTTTCTAACTCGGTGAAAGAGGCATTTTGACATCGTCGATCTTTGCACACCTGAAGGCAAGTTAAAAATAGAATATATTGACCTTTTAATGCAAAACATAAAATGCATGCTTTATTGACACATTAGGTGGAGACACATGGCCACTTAATAGTATAAAGTTTGTTTAATAAATTGCGCAGTTATATATTTAATATAAAACTTAATTTAAAAAAAACTATAAAAAAAAAAACATGCCTTCCCCTCTCCACACTTGGTGCCTGTCATAACCAGTCCAGGGTCTGGAAGATCACCCTGTCCATCTTGCGTGCTGTAAACATATGTGCCCCGGCACTTTACCTCAATGCCGTCTGTACGGATGGTGGTGTCTATGGACACAGCATTGGTGCCCTTTGGTTTCTTGGCAGCACTGTGGCACTGAATCTTACCGCATTTGGCATCACTGTTGGGAGATTTGATATGAAAGATGTTATGAGAGCTCACTAGGCATCTTTGCTCACAGCCATTTCAACATAAATTCAGCCATGGGAAATAAGATAATAGCATGATAAAAAAAATAAATAAATCACATTTTCTATGTTATGTGAATGATGAATAATCAGAAAAAAAAAAGAGTCTAACTTTGGACAAGTTTGTAAAAGTTCATAACTGCTGAGTCTGCAGTGCTGTAAGCTACAGTATATGAATTAGTTTGTTCTTTTTCTTTTCAGTAGATTAGTTTGTTCTTTTTAATGTATTAGCTTGTTCTCGTGGAGTCACAAGAGAAATAAGTGTGCTGTAACAGTTTAAAGAAGTCCAAGCCCAAATTGCTATTTGCAGAAATTGCATATTTCGCTTCACTTCAGGTCAGCAAGTTCTTTGACAGAAACCATATATTGCTTATACGGCTGGTTGAAATACTGAAATAGCACTTCACCTCTTCTCGCACTTCATGTAGTTGCCATGACTGTCCTTGCCGCAGTTTCCAAAGGCGTTCCCTGCAGCGTTCACATCTTGAAAACAGGCGTCATGCGCCGGCTGCGCACCTGGACAGATTTACTTATTTGGTTAAACTTACGTTACCTTGGAGAAATGTCAATTACAGTCAGGGACTCAAACAGACCCATAGTGTGAACATGTGCCTGCTGGCTTCACGCCACTAGCTAATATTTGATTAGTGATAAGATTATTAATTTCAAGATTTTAGGTTTCAAGTGACCAAAAGTTTTTATGAAACATTCCCCTGTGCACCATGTACAAATCCAATGATTTAAAAAAAAAAAAAAAATCCAATAAAACAGTAACTGCTCAATTAAAAATTTCTGAATATGATAATATCTGTAACACGCGGTGAACATCAAACATGTCAACACCCCCTCACCCCACAAATGACAAACTATGTCTGCTGTAATGTGTGTCTGTTTGACAGCCAAAGAGCCTGACTGGACATGAGCCCAGAACACACTGGCAGTGTACAGCCAAATGCCATGAGCTCTCACTAAATAATCAACATCAAGCATTATGTGATAACTGGTGCTGACTAAACACTGAAAGGGCCAGTTGAGATTCAAAAACTTTGTTCTTAAAGGGATAGTTCACCCCAAAATCAAAATTATCCCATAATTTACTCACCCTCAATAAGACATCCTAGGCGTATATGATGTTCTTGATGAACAGTGAATGGCAGCCCAAAATTTGAAGCCCCAAAAAAATATAATATGGATATGGATGGATATTTCTCTCATAAAAATACATTGATTCGCTTCAGAAGGACTTTATTAACCCCCTGGAGCCGTGTGGATTACTTTTATAATGGATGGATGCACTTTTTGGGGTTTAAAATTTTGGGCTGCCATTATAAAACTTGGAAGAGCCAGGACATGTTTTAATATAACTCCGATTGTATTCGTCTGAAAGAAGAATGCCATATACACCTAGGATGACTTGAGGGTGAGTAAATCATGGGATCATTTTCATTTTATCCCTTTAAAGGTTGGTTAGGGAATTAAAAGCACCATAATATACATTGCAGATAAATGTTTAAGATTATATACTAAATAGAAAGATCAAAAGAACAACATTTATTTGAAATATCTTTTGGAACATTCCTAATGTTTTTGCTGTCACCTTGATTAAATTAGTGCATCATTGCTGAATAAAAGTATTAATTTCTTTAAAAAAGAAAGAAAAATCGTTGACCATAAACATTTAAACAGTAGTGCAAATGGACTATATTTCCTATCCTCATACCTAAACCAAACAACAATCTTATTTTGAACTGATTCATCCTGTGTAAACAAAATATCCCTTGAACTGGATGCTGCAAATATAGTTTCCTTGCAAACTAAAGACACAGTCAGACAGCATAAATCTTACCGTAACCCCATAGCTGCAGGCATTGCTGTTCATGGGTCAGACACATGCCATTATAGCAGTAGGCATGACCACGCTGACATGATGACCCATCCAGGAGGTAAACGTTAGAGGGGCAGTAGGGCGAACCTCCCGTGCAGTATTCCGGCAGATCACAGGTACCGGCTGGTCCACGGCACATGGTGCCAGCCTGCTTCAGCTGTGGGCAGAGGGCATGATAAAGAGACTGGAGGATTTTGATGAAAGAAAGAGAGCAGGTGATGGGCAAACTACAGAGAAAAAGTGGATATGAAACTGTGGTGGCTGGTACTTCTCAAGAGTGAGGAAACAGTCAAGGCCTAAAACTATTCGGAGCAACAGACAGATGGATGGACTGATTGGTCTAAATCAGAAGCTCTTGCACTTACTGCATTTTGCCATGTTGCAGCTTTTCATCCTAAAACAATTTCAATGGCGTTTCAGTATATATATATTGCTTGCCAAAATGTAAGTTTTTTCAAAATATACACCTTATTTGCCATGGTGTCAATGGAGAAAGATGCTTTTTGCAGCCAGGTGGTGGTTACGACATCCACCAGCAGGAATGGTAGCCCAAAATTTGAAGCCAGGAAATGTTTTAATATAACTCTGATTGTATTAGTCTAAAAGAAGAACGTCATATACACCTAGGATGGCTTGAGGGTGAGTAAATCATGGGCTAATTTTCATTCATAGTGTGAAAGATGCTTTTTGCAGCCAGGTGGTGGTTACGACATCCACCAGCAGGGGTTAATAGGGCCAGGCTAACCCGCTAAACCTTGACCACTTGTATGAAACATATTAAGTGAAAGTCAGACCAGAGATGGAGTGAGAGAGGGAAGCAGTGGGAGAGAAATAAATAAATAAATAAAGATAAATAGACAGATAAATAGTTAGGCACCTTGCAGTCCTCACAGCAGACCCCGTGGGCACACTGTGCATCCACCTTCAAAGTGCAATTGCTGGGGTGGCAGCAATCATTGGTGCACTCCTGTGGGAGATAGAAAATACACACACACACACACACACACACACACACACACACACACACACACACACACACACACACACACACACACACACACACACACACACACAAAGCACTTCTGATTAAGGTTATCCAAGCAAATCAACATATGGCTATCAACTTACATGGCCAGCCACTTGGAGCAAGTTGTGATAACAAATTATATATATGTATATGTATACATATATATATATATATATATATATATATATATATATATATATGTATACATATATATATATATATATATATATATATATATATATACATATATATATATATATATATATATATATATATATATATACATACACATACATACACTGTATATACAAATGGCGCCTACTTGCATGCTACAATTCAAGTGCGGAAAAGAATAAATCGAGAAGAGAAAATGCACAGGATGTCAGATGCATATAAAAATGTTTGACATGTATGACACTGATACAGCGTGGAGGCGTCTGATGGCCAATAATTATACCGTACAGCTGAAAATGAATAGAGGAAGGGGAGGAAGTGTGTGTGTGTGATGTTTTTAGGGCGTTCAATGAGGAGGAAATGGTCACAACACACATATATACGCTCTGTCACACACACACAGTCTCTCTCGTTCACATTTAAGCACCCACATCAACCTCTATTCTGCTTGATATGGTTTCAGAGCATCAAGTGCGACTGACAGCTATAATTATCACACTATAAATAAATAAATGGTGTGATTCAGTGACTATAATGAAAAAAAGACATGCATACATGACAGGCCTGCACTGTCAGATCTATTTTTATGTATTCATGGAAGAAGAGAGGGCTGGCAGATTATGGTTTGGGTTAAAAGGTTAGAACAAAGGTGTATGATAACAGCTCTCAGTTTAGTGCCTCAGACTAGCTTTGTCTGTTGGGTGATAGCTGAAGTATTGTTTCACTGAATGTGGTATTGGCGGCAGGTAAAATCCAGAACAGTAGTCCAGGTGTTTATGTATTGACTAGGAGTTACAGACGCTACCTCAGTCTACCTACACCAGATGGCAAATCATCCAGCCATTATATGCGCACTGACAGCCTGTCAAACACAGCTTTGCAACAAGGTGGAATGCTCCTCTTTCTCCCTCTCTCTCTACATGGTGAACGTGATTTAACCAAGTACAACATGTTCCTGGATAATCATCTTTGCTGTTCCTGGAAAAACATTCCAATCAACCAATCAGATTTGAGGGCCAATTTACAGTTTGTCAAAATCACGGTGACCCTCACTACACATGACATGCGAGCAAACATAATAAATGTATACGCTTTCATCTGTTACTCTTTGTTACAGCACCATTTTTCAACATTTAACTGTCTACCTTCCATCTGGTAAAATAAAACATTTGCTGGTTAAGCAAAGCTTGTCACAATAAAATAATACATTGTGTATTATATATATATATATATATATATATATATATATATATATATATATATATATATATATATATATATATATATCACACACACACACACACACACACACACACACAAACATATTAATATTCCATGAATAAATAATACACACATCAAAAATTTGACATAATCAATGATAATCCATATTAACTATCACATTTTGATTTATTACAGTATTCATACCCTCTACTGTTCTCTGAAAAATGACTAATTCATGATTGGTCTGATTCAATATTCTGTAAATCAATAAGTCATTCCATTCAATAATTAATTTAGGCACAAATCACCTCTGGTTCTCCACAGTCACACTCCTCCCCTTCCTCTACAAAGCCGTTTCCACATCTCTTGCCCCCAACCAGATCTTTCATGTTGGGCATGTTGAACAGGCACATTCCTCCACCCTTCTGGAAGTAGTTGTCCAAGTCTTTTTTGCTACAGCGGCTGAAAACTTTTGGAAATGGGTGCCTGCAGACCATTTTAGAAAGGGATATATATCAATTTTGTGCATAAAAATAGTTGAAAAAAAAAAGTTCACTAATGAAAATAAGCAGAAAAACTTCCAATGTATTAAACAACAGTCAGCCATAGACATTCAGGTGGATGCAGTTCACCAGTAGGGGTTTATAATGAATCAAGTAACAGGATTATAATGAAAGGTTTTGATCTAAAGTGGAGAGATAAGTAGTGGAGTTTTCCAAACTGTTTTTCAACGTTTATACCTTGGACAAGTAAAAAATTTCCTCCTCTAAGCGATTTCCTCCGATCTTTTGTCTTACCTTTCCTCTACTGCAGGGGCATAAAAACTAGGGGGCCACTTAACCCACTTCAGCCCAATCAAGCTTCAAATCAATTCACTCTACTGAAACTACTATCCTTGCCATAAGTTATGTGCTTATGTCAGCCAGTTTTGACCTCATACTAGCAGCTGTTTTTTAAGGAAAAAAAAAAGTTATTTCAGGCTCTTTTCTTGTTTATGTCTTACCTAGCTCTTACCCAGTATGTTGGAAACTGCTGCACCCTCAACACTGGGGTTCCACAGGGCAAAGATTTGTGATAACTTTATTACAAATTTATTACAAATAAAAAACTGAAATAATTACATTGCATAAGTATTCATACCCTTTTCTGTGACACTTTATTTAGCTCAGGAGCATTCTAATTTAGCTTGTAGATGCTACTACACTTTGAGTAGAGTTAACCTGTGGTAAATTCAATTGAATAGGTATAATTTGGAAAGACACACACCTCTCAATAAAAGGTCTAACAGCTGAAAATGCATATCGGAGCAAAAACCAAGCCATGAGTTCAAAGGAACTGCCTGTAGAGCTCAGAGACAGGATTGTATAAAGACACAGATCTGAGGAAGACTACAAAAAAAATCAGCTGTATTGAAGAACAACCAGGACAGCTGACTTCCTGGCCAAGCTGAGCAATCGAAGGAGAAAGGCCTTGGTAAGAGTGATGACCAAGAAGCTGATAGTCACTCTGGTTGAGCTCCATGAATATATATGGAGATGAGAGAAATTTACAAAAGGACAAAAGTATGGTGGTAGCAACATATAGAGTTAGCCATAGTAAAAACCTAGTCCGGAGCATTCAGAACCTTGGACTCGGCAGAAGGTTCACCTTCCAACAGGACAATGACCGTAAGCACACAGCTAAGACAATGCAAGAGTGGCTTATGGAATAGCCAGAGCCTGGGCTTGAACCCAATACAACATCTTTGGAGAAACCTGAAAATGTCTGTCCACTGATGGTCCCCATCCAACCTGACAGAGCTTGAGAAGATCTGAGGAGAAGAATGGCAGAAAAATCGCCAAATGCAAATGTGCAAAGCTTGTAACATCATACCCAAAAAGACTTGAGGCTGTAAAGGTGATTTAACTAAGTAGCCTACTGCGTTAAGTGTTTGAATACTTATGCAATGTACTTATTTCAGTTTTTCCTTTTAAATATATTTTTTTGCGCTTTGTCATTATGATGTATGGCGTGTAAATAATTTAAAGTAATTTAACATAAGGCAGTAACATAACAAAAAATGAAGGGGTTTGAATACTTCCGCAAGGCTGTAATTCAGTGTTCTCAGAATGGACTCAGAATGTGATATGAATCTATCATCTAAAGATTTTTTATATAGTCTTTATCACAGAATGGGTGAAATTTGCTCCTATATATATATGGATTTTTCCCCTGTGATGGCAAAGCTGATGTAGCAGCCATTACTCCAGTCTTTAGTGTCACATAATCCTTCTGAAATCCTTCTAAGTATTCTGATTTGGTGTTCAAACATTTCTTATTATTATCAATGTTGAAAGCATTGCTGCTTAATATTTTTGCAGAAACCATCATACACTATTTCCCCTAGGATAAATAGACATTTCAAAAGAACAGCATTTATTTGAAATAGAACATTACTGTCTCCAAACTTTTAAATGGTAGTCAGATGGTCAGTGAATGGCCTGTAGGAATTAAATCTGAAGTGGAGACTAAATATTGCTTGACTCGTCCTTAGAGACTCATAATTAGCAACTAAGTGTGTACTTGCACAGTAGCATCTTGTCTATGTATTAGTTCAGTAGTGACATGATTAGAATTATTCCAGGGTTCTTTGTGTATCTAGCATGTTTTCAGTAATTACAGTACCATGAGTTGTGATCTGCATTGCAGGTTATTTATAAAAGGATGGATCTGCTAAAGGCATCAATGTAATGCAAATGTAGAAGAGTATCAGCATTTACCCTGTAGCTGCCGCCATTACACATCCACCCTGCTCAGCAGTGGCTTCCACACAACAGCCCTCATGGTCATGGCTCATGCCAAAGTTATGGCCAATCTCATGTGCCATGGTGGCAGCCGCCCCAACAGGCAATTCAGAATGGTCCTGGAAGAAAAGATCATTTCATCTACCAGCCATAACAAACATAACAATAAATGAAAAAGCCATTCAAGCACTGCTTTAAGAGTCTGTCTAAAATGATGAATTCAATATACAGGATTAGAGTATTTGCCATTCTCACTGCCATGTGATAGATTAATTGTATTTTATGCTTCAAAATTGGACATAAAGGCTATTTGTAGCCCACAGGCTTCTATCGTTGCTGTGCCACAGTAGGTAAATGGCAGTAGAAGCCCAGAGGACATCTCTGATCTCCAAAGGCATCTTTGTTATATTACAATGATGCCATAAATTGTGAAGAATGTTGTTTGTTTGACCTGCAGGTGGTAATTTAAGTACCTTGGCTGGGGCAAACAAAATAGCCTTTCTTTTATCTTCATACCATGACACAAACATAAACGCACACACACTTAAACATATTTCTAGAAAAAGCAGGCACAGATGTCTCTGCAAAGGGTATGCGGTGTTGATTTTTACAGACGCCACTGATAATATCTCCACCATAACAAAAACAATGAAATATGACATGCAGTTGCATTTCTCCCTAGGAACCACATTGTCCTTGTCATCCTGGTTCAGAAGAATTTGAGGAACACGCAGGAGCCCATTTAAGATAAGGGATGCTTTCTCAAACCCTTGTCATGGACAAGACCACACATGAATTCCAACAGTGAGTCTACATTCACACACTGTAAAAAAATGTTTACAGAAAAGTCTGTAAAATGCTACAGTAAAAAAAAAATAGTATTGTATAACTGCACAACAATCTGAACTGAGCTATAAGGTTCTGGCAGTGCAAATGTCAGCAAGCTACTGTGTGCTGGGTAACAAGTGTACTCGAAAGTTGTAACCTTCCCAATGCCACAATGCACACAAGCACCATCGTCCCCCATACCATGAGGGGCTGGTAAGGACTGTACTTACAGTGGAAATAGGTCGCTTTAGCTGTTTCTTGACCTTTTCTCTTTAAACAAAAAAAGTTACAGCTACACAGACTAGAAGTTAGCAATAGGGAAGTGCTCATTTCTCGGTGCAGAAAAAAAAGAGCACATCCTTATCGAAGGGAGGTTAACTCGTGGAGAATACATCACATAAACTTACCAACGGGGAAGTACCACACATGGAAAGAAGTCTCTGAGTTAGGTCCCTACTGAAAAGGGAGGAGCTCTAAAAACACAGTGACTGGCGGCAGAGTTGGAAGACAGGTTTACCTTCAGGGAAACCGTACTGTAGAAAATATATTATATGGGATTGCCAACAGGGAATCACTACATATGGAGCATCTAGCCCAAGTACATTGGCTGACCTGAAAGGGCATACTTCACGAGTACTGGGCCTGGCATCAAATTCCTTTGCTGAATTTGACTGCCGTAGGGTGCTGTAGGGAAAAAACGCATCCAGGGTTGCTCTACCGCTGCTCCACAAATGTCTGTTAGAGAGCTTAGAGCCCAGGAGGATGCAACACTTCTTGTGGAGTGTGCTCACACTACTCAGACCCATGGCATGTCAAGGCAATGGCATCCACAATCCAGTTGACCATCCTCTGTTTGGAGACAGCCTTCCCATTCTGTTGGCCCCTAAAACAGACAAAGAGCTGCTCTGAGCATCTAAAAGTCTCTGTATGGTCCAAGAAAACACGCAGAGTGCGTACTGCACATAGTGACAACAAGGCTGAATCATGTAGTCGAGTCGGATTGTTGAAATGAGCCAGCACAACGGGGTTGGAAGCGCTAGCCGTGCATCCAAATTCTGCTCAAGGGGCTGTAATAAGAGCAATAGCCATATACATTAACTGTGCCACCCATCAGGAACACTTTGAAGCCTGTCTGGGGTTCTCAGCACTGTTTGGTGAGCAGGTGGCTCCAATGGGGAAGGACTTGGGGGTAGATGGGGTATGGGACCTGGGCGGCCTGCTCTTTAGGCTGGCGCCCGGGTTGAACCACAATATTCTATTGCTTCTGTCTGTTATTTGTTTACTTGTTTTTATTGTACCGCCGCTGCTGGGCAAAAATCCTCCACAAATTCCCCTTGGAAGATTAGGTGTTGCGAAAGGGTCCTTTTCCAACATCCTTCATCTCATTGAGACATAGATAGCATTCCTGGACCACAAAATTGGACTTGTTGGCACAGTATACCTGCAAGAAGTCTGCTACTTACAGGTTTCCATAGCTTATGTTACTGGATGGCCATTTGGACAGTGTGTTTGAGCACACGGTTGAACCTCTCTGGAGTATCATTAGCTGGCGGCTAGCAGAGAGAGGAAAGATGGTGATGAATATTCCTTCCAGAAATGCAGTAATAGCAGCAGATGTAAACTGAACACCGTTATCTGTAACTATACTCAATGGATTTCCATGGTGGCTGAAGACTGATGACAGAAATGAAACCACAGAATCCACAGTGACAGTGAGAGTAAAGGAGACCTCAGGCCATTTTCTCTAATAGTCAGTTAATGTTATAGCAAACCTGCAGTCGGATGCAGCAGTGTCAAATGGCCTTACTATATCCACAGCCGCTTTCTTCCATGGTCCATCTGGCAGCGGCACTGATTAGAGAGGAGCAGGATGTGACTTGACAGTTTTGTCATTGAGCTGACACACATGGTAGGAACGTACAACATCATGAACCTGAGCATCCATCCCTGGCCACCAATACAGATCACAAAGGCGTTGTTTGGTTCTCACCTCTCCCTTCGTGCACTATATGGAGACCAGCATAGATCGAAGAGAAGCAGGTGCAATCAGCTGTGAGCCTCGGAAGACAAAGTTGTCCTTAACAGACAGCTCCATGCACAGTTTATAGTACGGCAACAACTAATGTCCAGTCCCTTGGGTGAAGGAGGCCAACCAACCAACAATTAGAAATCAGTGTACGAAGTTCAGAGAACTACAGGCAGCAGATAGAAAAGCAACAAACTTCTCATCAATATCATCCGGTACACAGAATCTCTTAGAATACAATTTGCACTTAGAAGGATGTACTGTTACTTCATCCTCTACAGTTAAAGACCTGGGTGTTATATTAGACAGCAACTTGTCTTTCGACAACCATATTTCAAATGTTACAAAAACAGCCTTCTTCCACCTCAGAAACATTGTTAAGCTACGGAACATGCTGAACAAGTTAGGTCATGCATTCATGACCTCTAGACTAGATTACTGTATTGCATTACTAGCTGGCTGTCCTGCATCCAAAATGCAGCTGCTAGAGTTCTTACTAGGTCAAGAAAATATGATCATATAACACCAATTTTATCATCTCTACACTGGTTACCAATTAAGTTCTGTATCAATGCTACTGACCTATAAAGCCTTAAACAGTTTAGCTCCTGTGTATTTAAGTGATCTTCTATCACCCTATAATCCATCTTGCTCTTTAAGATCACTAAACTCTGGGCTTCTGGTAGTACCTAGGATATCTAAGGCCACTAAAGGAGGAAGAACATTTTCATATTTGGCACCTAAACTCTGGAACAGACTTCCTGATAATGTTTGAATCTAGATTAAAGACGCATCTCTTTAGCCAAGCATTCATATAAAGCATCTCATAACCATGTACTCCAGTTATATCAGTGCACATGATTGTCTTTGCTTAATGCTTTTAACAGCAGACGCTAATTATTTTCCTGTTCTGTTTTATCTCAGGATACCCATCCCGAGGTAACTAGAGAGTGTCAGCTCCAGTCTGGATCCAGCCTCTTATGAAGTCTTCAGATGACCATCACTTGTGAAGAGATGACTGCAACTCCTGCGAGGACTTCAGATGATGCAGCTCTGCATCAACATGCACCCATGCTCAATTTCTATATACCCTAATCATTGTTATCAACATGTATTCTTACTTCACATAGCCCATTGTCTGTGCCTTACTTTTATATTAATAATACATTGTTAGCTAACTGTGTGCTTTGTATATGTACATTTCTGAAATACATAACTTGGACACAATCTCCTCTAAAAAACAAACCACTTTAAATTGTAATGTAGAGGCATGCATTTTCTGTGAAGCTGCTTTAAAACGATATGCATTGTGAAAAGCACTATACAAATAAATGTGAATTGAATTGAACTGAATCAACAGGAGCTGGAGCAATATAATTATCAGCAGGAGCAGCAGGTATGGGAAAACTTGACAGATAATCAGCAGGAGCATTTGAATCACCTGTACACGTGAGCCATGGAGAGGTTCAACCATGTGCTCAAACACACTGCCCAAATGGCCATCCAGCATCATAAGACAAGGAAACCTGTGGTAACTGATTTCTTGCAGGTGTACTGTGCCAACTAATCCAATTCTGTGGTCCAGGAATGCTATCTATGGCTCGGCCTTGCACCTCCACTGAAACAGTATGACCTAAGAACAGCAGGCTGGTTTGCTGGACGCAGCACTTGTCATTATTGAGCTACAAGCCAACAGCTTCTCTTCTTCTTCCTCTTCTTCTTCGTGGCAGTTTGCACCAATTTCACGCATTGCCGCCACCTACTGTGAATTTGATCCAGAGACTCCAACCATTACCCCACTCCCTATCCTCCTCCACTCAATGAAAGCAGCTTCTAGTCATTGTAAGACTGCTTGAAGTTGTGGCGTTAAGCTACTATTTTAGCTTTTGGCACAAAGTAGGCTTTCATTGCATCCTCTACATCCTTATACGTCATACCTGTGTTAGGCAATGAGTAGAAAATCCATTGTCCCCCTGTACCAAGGCAGTGAAGCAGTACAGCTCTACTGCTTCACTTTCATCTGGCCAAGCATCCCCTGTTGCATCAATAACTAGCAGGTAATTTTAAAAAAAATCAGCAGCCATATGCTGAACGGCATAGCAGGCTCACCGGGGCAAGGCAGGAGAAAACCCGGGAAAGGCACGTTAGCAACAGCCATCTTTGTGACCAACGATAGCAGAAAAAATGACTAAACCTAGGTCACCAATTTGTGGTCTCTGTCAGGAGTTGATAAGCAAAGAAACACAGAGAGAAGTAGAGAGAGAAGTAGCAAATGTCATCCAGCTTCTTTACTCTTTCACTTCCGTTCTCTCCCACATGTTACATCATTACATAACACTTTAAAATTGTGGTCAACAATATAAATATAAAATTGTGGTCAACAATACTCATGAACACAGAACCTATAGAGGCCAATGAATCTGAAGTCTTTCGTGTTGCAATTTAAGGTTTACAAGTTGTAAATAAAATATTCAGGCACCAATTTGTCATCCCGCAAATACCTGAAACATAGTGACCATATTTTTACAGTGAATTTCTGACATTCACAGCTGCTGGTTTTATCCTAATTTTTAATTGGATTTTTTTTCTTTCCTCATGAACAGGTAAACAAAAATAATCAACTTCTCTAACTCACCAGTAATGCCTGTAACCATAGTGACAGATAAAGATATTGAAAGTAAATAGCAATACTTTGTATTATGTCTTTTTGACAGTGTGACATTTCATTTTTACTGTTTGGCATTTGCATTGCATGTGGTCAAAAATAGTCACATAGTTACTATATTATAGAATATCATTATAGAAACTATGCTGTTGTATGAATGTAGTAGGTCAGCCCTTAACGATCCACATTCTTAAAATGTAATATGCAACCACTGTTGACATGCATAAAAAAAAGGTTTTTGTATACCTCATTGATCTCAGTTGGACTAAGCAGGCTATATTGATGTAATGTAGAATGACCCCATCCATGTGTAATATCCAGAAGAAATGCTTCACCCCAGCATTAGTATTCTGCAATGTGCTCCTCTCCCGCCACACAAAGTAATAGAGCCAATAAGAGGCTAATCAGGTGTGTGGGAGCTATTGATCATTTTATCAAATCCCCGCATGAGCCATACACAAACCCACAATCTATACACACACTGTTTACAGCCTGATCCAGATGCAAGCATGCACGCTTACTTACCACGTTGATGCCACCCGAGTTCTCGTGACTGCACATGCCCTCCAGCGGAGCCATGCCAATGGTGGTGCCCTTGAAAACCACACCACTGCAGGGAAAACAATACATAATTTCAGCTTTGATATCAATAAAAATGAATGAGCCATTCTTTGAACAACTGTAAACACACACACACACATATGCTGGTCCACACAAGGTCAAAACTGACTGGTATTACTATACTTGTGGGGACATTTGGGAATACCAGGACCACACACACACACACACACACACACACACACACACTAAAACTTAAAGGAAAAAACGTATGATTTTCTTTGTTTTCTTCAGCAGAACACAAAAATAGATATTTTGAAGAATGTTGGAAACCAAACACTTTTGTTAAGCATTGACCATTGATAAAAAAAATATATATATACACAGACATCTTTTTGTTTTGCAGAAGAAGGAAAGTAATACAGGTTTGACTAAACACACTAAATGATAAAATTGTCATTTTGGGGTGAACTATCCCTTTAATAATGTATAACGTACAATAATATCAAACAAACTTATAACCAAATATATATATTTAAAAACTTCATTAGGAATAAGTTACAGGACAGTCTTGTTTTAAATATGTGCACAGGGTTGGCGTGTACTGTGACTAACGTGAGTAGCTGGGCATTGTCATGTTTCTTGCGGGATTTGAGTTTCTGTCTCCACTGAAGGAAGGACCAAAGAGTCGAATTTGGTTCCTCGTTGATGATGCACTGGTCATGTTCTGTCCAAACCTCTAGACCAATCAGAGGTACACGAATGTTCAATTCTCTGTAGAACTGATCAGACCAACAAAAAAAAAAACCCCACAGAAAAACAATTAGGGACATGGTAAAGGGATTTATTCAGTTAAGTATTATTATAATACAGACATCTATGAATTTTGCATTCAGAAAACAAATATGCAGTCTAAACTGTCAACAAAACCTTTGAACCAAAAAGAAATGCACCAGACTTGACATACCTTATCTACATAATTAGCAATTTCCATTATCCTCTTTTTAGTTTTGTCAAGGTCCTTGTTTTGCTTTCTGTACTGTAGAGACATGAAGAAACGTCAGGAAGAAAACTGATCGAGACGAACATACAAATGCATGAGAAAATGCATAAACCTGTTACAGAGAAATTTGATTAACTAAATCCAGCTGTAATGAAATCTCACATAACCTCCTGCCTCTTTTGGCTTTAAAGGTGAATATTATACAGCTTCAATGTAAATGTATGAGTGAACTCAATCAGAAAACTCAACAGAATGTAACAGAAAGATTGTCTGCATGCCCCTCACGAAAAAAAGGACTAAAAATTAAACTATTAAATTCACTGATAACTTCTTGATAACTTCCTATACACGCAAGATATCAGCAAAGAGAGTGACAGAAAAGAGAGTGAGTGCGAGAGAGCGAAAAGGTACTTCCGAAGCTCTATATTTTAGCAACAATTGCTCAGTGACCACATTTGAATGAGAAAGTAACACTAGGCTTAAAGCACCGGATCTAAAGCACAGTTTATATAACTCTGCCTGTATTTGAAGCTCTAAAGCCTTAATTCCTGTGGTGAACTTTGCTGTGTGGAAGTGTCTAATTAGCAGTAGTGTGTGTGACACAGGTATCATCAGCTTACCAGTGTGTTGTCAGCTACAATATACAGTTCCATGTACTTTGTAGTACCCCAGGCATTTCGTCTAACCTAGAGGTGGGGATAAATAAAGAAACAAACGACAAGCAGAAAGAGACGTTAATTGCTGGAGGGCAGGATTTATGGATTTGTTTTTCTCTAGTCTCTTGCTGCTTGTTTTTGTGATGCATACAATACATGTGCAACAATTTGACATGTGAAGAAGTGACAATTGCATTAAATCACATATATTGCATTTATTATAAAATAAGTATTAATTTAAATGCTAATTGGCATTTGTGCCCACAAATTTGTTTACAAACTGCCTACAAAAGCTCAAAGACTGTATGCAACAATATTGAAGCAATGCGCTTATTTTTCACTGCTTGCCGTCATTGCTGTTCTTCATGTGCATTTTTATTTGCATTTTAATTGATGGATCTAATTCACTCAAAAGAATGCTTTGGCATAGTAATCACAAAAGTGTTTAGTCGTCTCAAAGTGACAGCTAGCACTTTACAGTTACCTAGCAGTAAATAAAATGTGAGTGAAACAATAAAATAAGGGGAAGAACAGAATGTGCATACAAGTCATCTTCCTTGACAACCAAAGGAAAATAAAAGTGCAAGTTAATAAATGTTCACAAGCAATAAAAAAATCAATGCACTGCATGGCAAAATGGGTCTCGTCAGGAATGCCTATAAACTTGCATGTATGCCTATTAATGGCAATTGTAATGAATTGAATTCCAGTTTAGATTTCTTTAGTAATTCTGAGATCCCCCTAATTATATTTCAGATCAAAATCTTACAGAAAAGAACTATTCAATAATAATAATACAAAAATACACAGTGACTGTCTACACAGATTATAGCAGGGGCCTGCATATGTACAAATGCTGTATGTGGATGTACCTTTGAATGTTTGTATGGAATGTCATGGACTGTTTTTAGTTTGGAGGACACATTGCAAACTACAAAAAGCCAAGGAGAAAGCAAGTGGTCCATTGTCATTTGTCCTAGAAATCAATTTCCAAGGCAAAATAGTGTCAATTTGAGACTCTACATGTGGGATCTGTGACATTTAAAGACTAAAATCCAAACAGGAACATACTGTACTACAGTATACATGAACCTCAAAGTTCAGGAACTTTGTAATACAATAATACTAGGAATACATCATCATTGAGGAGCGAGCGCATTAGTCCACATTGCTTATTAATTTATGGACCCTCTAATTCTCCTTTGTAAACAGCAGGCCAGTTATAAGTCTTCACTTCTCGGCTTTAATGAGAAAGCAAATGCAAGCAGAACAATAGCAGTAGGAGGGCTCCCAACTCCTGCTAATGATATTCAAAAGTTTTATAATAAGACCACATTATGCACTTCATCAGTCTGAACACTTAACCTGGGCTTAAGATGGCTTTATTTCTGTACTGTAATGAGCCACAGCGCATTATGGGAACAAATGCACAACCTGAAAATGGGTGGAATTGCAGACTCACAATGCAACACAACAGCTTTGTGTCAGACCACAATGTTCTGTCCTGTGAGTGGCCTTCGTTTAATAGTTATCCAATCATTATATAATGGATGGAACAGAACATCTTTGCTTTTGTGACACTCACAATCCACTCATGAGATCAGAAATAGAAACCTTACATATTGAATAATGACGGCAATAACTGTTATTATTTCTCTAATGACCATAATGCTTACAAACTAGTGAGAGCTGCTTTACAAAATGGGACTTTTTTCACCTGGGGAGAAGATTGATCAAATTGATTAAATAGATTTTTTTTTTTATTAAATATATTCTGTAAAGATTAACATTTACAGATAATATGATGACAAATGATTTCTGACTGACCCTTTGATGCAAAGGTTTAAGATGACCACTGAACAGGCTCAGGTGTCCAGTTTGGTGTCCACATGTGCCGGTTTTTATTGGCAGGTCTTCAGTGCGATAGAAGGTGTGGTGGAGAACCTCCTGGCCTCTGATTGGCTCCAGGTAGTATGTATCATTTGAATTCAAAACAATCAGACCTCTGCAGAAGGAAATCAGATCAATGTCAGTTCAAATGTTCTCTTGTTGAAGTTGTGTCAAAAACAATGTGAGATGAAGGGAAGGGATCTCTGTATTACAACAGCTTTGAAATGGATAGTTCACCCCAAAATGAAAATCCTGTCATCATTTACTCACCCTCCTGTAGTTCCAAACCTGTATGAATTTATTTATTTTGTAAAACATAAAAGAAGATATTTTTGACACCAAACAGCACTGGAACCCAATGACTTTCATTATATAGGCCAAAAAAATGCGGAGACATTTTTTAAAATATCTTCTTTATGTTCCACAGAAAACAGAAATTCATACAGGTTTGGAATAAGATGAGGAGAGTAAATGACAGAATTTTCTTTTTGGGTGGGTGAACTAACCCTGTAAGGTTTTTCAAGGTTATCAATAAAATTTAAGAATGCCAGTAAAAGATTAATATCCATGAGTTCATTTCCATTTGATCTCTCTCTTTTTCTCATATAGACATATAGACACACAGAGTGGAATTTTAATTCCTCTTGATCCTTCGTCTGGCCTCAGTATAGTCAACGGCAGTAAGTAACTAATCAGAGGGATCAGCGGGTCTGCTGAAACGCTGCTGGATTTAAGGTCTCCCAGAGCACCTCTACAGCACCACTCTAAATTTAATTTCTGTAAAAAGTTTTACCTCTATGCCTATGCCTAATGCTACAAATAAGATGATATCGTCGGGCGGAAACCTTGTCTCTTTATATCAAAGCTATTGGTCATTCTTTATGCCTGTATGTGGGTTTTACAAATAATTAACCAAGGAAAAGTATTAAAAGAGCTTGTGACTAAACCAAATAACTCTACTGGCTCCTCAAACTGTTGGTGAAACCTCATAACTCCACCCATCTCTATCGTGAATGAAGTGTCACACACCGTTTGGAGATAGATATCTGCTGCTGCGTGTTTGCAATGCAAAGGTACATAAAGAACTGATGTTTGAATAAGTATGGCATTTTCTTTACTCAATAAACACTGTCTATAATAGGCTGTTTTTATTATTATTTGAAGAATGGAGAAGATTCTTATTTTGGTATTTGCCATATAGTTGTAGCCAATATACTGTTTTAGATATCCGGGTCATAGCGCTTTTTATCTTTTATATCATGAGATTTTGGCCAAATGTATAAAAAAAAATTAAAAAAAACACATATAGCTCATATAGCTACAATCAACTTTATAGCCTGTAAGTCGATGAAAAATGATATACGATGCACATATCATATCATAACTCTGACCATATATAAAGCAAGTGTCTGACTAATATATATATATATATATATATATATATATATATATATATATATATATATATATATATATATATAATATATAATATATATATATATATATATATATATACCACAATACCAACTTTGATGCATACACTATATTGCCAAAAGTTTTGGGACGCCTGCCTTTACATGCACATAAACTTTAATAACATCCCATTCTTAATCCGTAGGGTTTAATATGGAGTTGGCCCACCCTTTGCAGCTATAACAGCTTCAACTCTTCTGGGAAGGTTTTCCACAAGGTTTAGGAGTGTGTTTATGGGAATTTTTTACCATTCTTCTAGAATCGCATTTGTGAGGTGAGATCAGACACTGATGTTGGATGAGAAGGCCTGGCTCGCAGTCTCTGCTCTAATTCATCCCAAAGGTGTTCTATTGGGTTGAGGTCATGACTCTCTGCAGACCAGTCAAATTCCTCCACACCAAACTTGCTCATCCATGTCTTTATGGACCTTGCTTTGTGCACTTGGTGTGCAGTCATGTTGGAACAGGAAGGGGCCATGCCCAAACTGTTCCCACAAAGTTTGGAGCATAAAATTGTCCAAAATGTCTTGGTATGCTGAAGCATTAAGAGTTCCTTTCACTGGAACTAAGGGGCCAAGCCCAACCCCTGAAAAACAACCCCACACTATAATTCCCCCTCCACCAAACTTTACACTTGGCACAATGCAGTCAGGCAGGTACCGTTCTCCTGGCAACCGACAAACCCAGACTCGTCCTTTGGATTGCCAGACAGAGAAGCGTGAGTCATCACTCCAGAGAACACATCTCCACTGCTCTAGAGTCCAGTGGCGGCGTGCTTTACACCACTGCATCTGACGCTTTGCGTTGCACTTGGTGATGTAATGCTTGGATGCAGCTGCTTAGCCATGGAAACCCATTCCATGAAGCTCTCTACACACTGTTCTTGAGCTAATCTGAAGGCCACACAAAGTTTGGAGGATTGTAGCTATTGACTATCGACTTCTGCGCACTGTGCACCTCAACATGTGCTGACCCTGCTCTGTGATTTTTACGTGGCCTTCCACTTTTGTGGCTGAGTTGCTGTTGTTCCCAATTGTTTCCACTTTGTTATAATACCACTAACAGTTGACCGTGGAATATTTAGTTGTGAGGACATTTCACTGAATGGACTTATTGCACAGATGGCAACCTATCACAGTACCACACTTGAATTCACTGAGCTCCTGAGAGCGACCCATTCTTTCACAAATGTTTGTAGAAGCAGTCTGCATGCCTAGGTGCTTGATTTTATACACCTTTGGCCATGGAAGTGATTGGAACACATGAATTCAATGATTTGGAGGGGTGTCCCAATACTTATATAGTGTATATGTCATATGATCACATATATGATATGTAAATTTGTTGTCACCAACAACATCCTATATGAACTTATTGTGTTCCAACTTGACTTAGTTTAGTGCTTAGTGGTGTGCTGTGGGACATTTTACTTATCAAAACTGTGCTGTGGCAAGAAAAAGGTTGGGAAACACTACTGCACGCAATCAAATATTAGTATCACTGTCACTTGATGGTGGATCTGGTGAAGAAGCTGTCAGTGAAATTCATACTTTTATTCAGCAAGGATGCATTAAAGTGATTAAACAAGACAGTAAAAACATTTATAATGTTACAAAATATTAAATTTCAGCACATTTTTTAACTTGTTGTATTTGTAAATGTTACTTGAGCACCAAATCAACAGAAAATGATAAAATCTGAAAATTCAGCTGTCATCGCAGGAATAAATTACATTTAAAAAAATATATTGAAATAGAAAACAGTTATTTGCATTAATTGCATTAATATGATCCAATAAATGTCGCTTTGGTGAGCAGAAGAGACTTCTTTCAAAAACATAGAAAATTGCATCGCCCTCAAAATTGTAAACGTTAATGTATTTACCAATAAAACAACAGCTTTCATCGCCAGCAATGCATCACTGGCAGAATTACTAATATATGCTAATACAAACAGGATGTTTCAAAAGTTTTCCTCAATGTAAAGAGATAAAATAAACTACTGTGCCCTAGTAATTCCAGTGTTAAAATTTTTTTAATTTGTTTTATTATTCATTTTTTTTATTCTTGTTTACAAAAGAGATTTATGGTTATTGGAAATGTGTTTGTCTTCAAATTGTTCACAACTGGTCCAAATCCATTTAGTTGCAAAACCATTTGTTTACGCCCCAGGGCATCCAACTATTATCTTCAAAATGAGGATTGTCATTTTCCCCAAGTTGACAACAGGCAAGCAGAAATGACTCAGGGTATGGCTTTATAATGGTTCCTGACACCAAAACTGTAGGCAAATTTGGAAGTCATTTGATTTGCCTTTGCATAAATGTAATGATATTCATGAAATAATAAATAATAAAATAAATATTTAATAATAAAAATAAAACAATCAGCTACATCACTGTCAAATTGGCATGCATAAGCACATGACCTGCAATGAGCCGAGGCTAAAGAAATGCAAGAGTCGCTTTGACAAAACATGCAGTGCTAATTACGTTTGCTCTTGCAAAATCTTGCAACAACTGTTCAATGACTTGATCTGTCTTCATAAGAAATTCAAGAACTTTGGCAATATCTAGAGATAGACTCTCCAGGGCTTTGCCCTTAATAACACAGTTTTTTTTTCCTTCTTCATATACTGGTGTCTTGACTAAATGTATATTACAACAAACTCTCTGTGTGTCAGAGGAGTGACTGCTCTCATAGAGTCTGTGCACTGAATGATTAGGAATGAAAGCAAACGCACTTTAAGGACTGCTGATTCATCCCACAACTACCTTGACTGTTCTCTGGTTTCACACAGTAAACTGCAGCTTCATTTTCCATCTAGCCACATTCAACCAAGTACACTGTCAGAAAAAAAGGTACACTGCTTTCACTGGGGCGGTACCCTAAGGATAAAACCGAAAAGGTACTAATACGCACTCTTAAAGTACTGATACTGATACTAATATGTACCATTTAGGGGTGAGTAAGGTACAAAGATGTACCTTTTCACTTTTGTACATTAGGGTATCGCCCCAGTGACGGCACTGTACCTTTTTTCAACCTTGCTCAACGTTCCCTAAAAGTTCTCTAAAGGTGATGAAAATCCTGAACATTTACAGAACAATAGGGACTTTTCTAAAACATCCTCTTTTGGTTATGAAAGTGCTGCAGTCCATGGTTCCTTATATGACTTTAGGGGGACATTCCATTTTGGTTATTTTATGGTCACATAGCAACATTACAAAGAGGATATTTGGGATGTTAACAGAACATTCCCACATGGGCCTCTGTTGGTCATATAATAACGTTCCTAATATGACTTTAGGGGGACATTCCATTTTGGTTATTCTATGGTCACATAGCAACATTAAAAAGAGGACATTTAGGACATTAACAGAGTGTTCCCACATGGTCATCTGTTGGTCATATAATAACATTCCTGATATGACTTTAGGGGGATGTTCCATTTAGGTTATTCTATGATCACACAGCAATGTTATAAAGAGGACATTTGGGACATGCACCGGTGCATGTCATTATGTCACAAACACCGGTGAAGATTTCACCATCGGCCACCAGAGGTCGAACTTACCAGAGTACCAACCTCCATTTCGGACTTAATTTCCCATACACCTGCACTCCAGGACTGATTACTGCACACCTGTTCCTCATCACCATGCCTATATAAACTCTGCTCTCACACTCATTCATTGTGAAGTCTTGTTTGCCCTGGCTGCATTTCTGAGTGTGAGGCCCTCGTGATTATCCTGCCTGTGTTTGACTGCCTTGGACTACCATATGTGACCCTGTTCTGCCTGCCCTTGATTTTTGTTTGCCTGGACTTTGATTCTCGTTTGTTTGCTGCCTGACCTATTGTGACCACGATTTATCCACTGCCTCTGATATTGCTGTTCACCCTGGTTTACCGACCCATGTCTGCTTGTACTGTAAGTTTATTTTAATAAACTGCACATGGATCCCAATCTGCCTGAGTCCTTGTTACAGAAGACTTTGCGTCAAGGGAACAGCACGGTCGTGGAATTCACTCTCACCTTCCACACACTGGCAGCACAAACCATATGGGTGGAGGACACGTTAAAAACCATGTTTCACCAGGGTCTCAATGATGAACTGCAGTCACAACTCGCCTGCTGAGATAGATTAAAGATGAAATGAGGATAAAATCCTAGACCAATTCATTGAACTGGCTATCCGACATCGACAATCTGCCAACAAACAGGCGACGCCTAAGAATTCCCCAACCTAATGTTCCATCAAACAGCAACGAGGAACCCATGCAGGTCGGCTGTACTCCCCTATCCATGGAGCGGGACCGTTGCGTTAAGAATCACCTCTGCCTGTATTGTGGTCTCGCTGGACACCTGAAAGCCGACTGTCCGAGCTGACCTCCACAGACACAAACCCGCAGGGTGAGTTTACTGATTTCTGCCATCTCTCAGAACAACTGTTTTAATCTACCCATTACCTTGACATGAGACTAAGATTACACATGCCAAAGCATTAGTCGATTCCGGGGCCGCAGGCAGTTTCATTGACTAAGAGCTGGCACAGCAATATGGTATTCCTCTAACCCCTTGTAACTCTCCTTTGGCAGTGGCAGCGCTAGATGGGTGCCCCCTGGGGACTGGTCATGTGCAATACACCACTATCGAATTCAATCTACAAGTGGGTGCTCTTCACTCCAAACTCATCCGTCTCTTCGTCATTTACTCTCTGCAAAACCCTGTCATTCTGGGCTTCCCATGGCTTCAAGAACACGACCCGCAGATCCTGGCAAGAAAAACAGCTCCACCTGCCACTCCAAATGTCTATGCTCAACACAACCGCAAAGCCACGGTCCTGATCAACACAGTAAACACCACTCTGGGGGTTCCACCGGAGTACGCCAATCTCATTGAGGCTTTCAGTAAGTCCAAAGCTTCACAACTCCCAGCGCATCGCAACAATGACTGTGCCATAGATCTCCTGCCAGGAACCACGCCACTTAGGGGATGCATCTTTCCGCTCTCTGAGCCTGAGGATCAAGCCATGAAAGATTACATCAAGGAAGAGCTAGCAAAGGGCTTCATTTGACCATCCACGTCACCGGCTGCTGCTTCGTGGGGAAGGATGGAGGTCTGAGACCTTGCATTGATTATCGTGGCCTAAATGGCATCGGTCAAATTCAGATACTTGCTACCTCTGGTCCCAGTGGCTCTAGAACAGTTGAGAACTGCCTGGTTCTTCACCAAGCTCGATCTCCGCTCCGCCACAATCTCATTCGCATCCGGGAGGGGGATGAGTGGAAAACAGCCTTCTCCACAAGCAACGGGCACTATGAATATCTCATGCCCTTCGGGCTGTCCAATAGTCCTTCGGTGTTCCAATCCTTCAATGACATCTTCAGAGACATGCTCAATCAGTGCTTGGTGGTGTACATCGACATGCTGATCTACTCAAACACCATGGAGGAACACGTCCAACAGGTCTGCACGGTGCTGTGACCATCTGATTGATCATCAGCTCTATACCAAGGCTGAAAAAATGTGAGTTCCACCAGTCATCAGTGTTTCTTTGGTACGTCATCAGCCCGGAAAGGTCGGGCAGTCCTGAGTTGTCCTCAAACTGCTACACTGAAGGAGCTTCAAAGATTCCTGGGGTTTGCTAACTTCTACAGGAGATTGATCAGGAACTTCAGTTCAGTTGCCACACCGCTCATGGCCATGACAAGTGGAGGAAACAACAAACTGCAGTGGTCTACAGATGCTCTCCAGGCATTCAACAAATTAAAGCCGTTTCACTACTGCTCCCATCCTACACCATCCTGACCCGCACTTGCTATTTGTGGTAGAAGTGGATGCTTCCAACACCGGAATTGGTGCCATTCTCTCCCAGTGACAAGGTAACCCACCTAAACTGTTCCCATGTGCTTACTACTTCTCCAGAAAACTCAACCGCTGAACAGAATTATGACATGGGAAACTGTTAGCTACTGGCTATGAAGGCTGCGTTTGAGGAGTGGTGACATTGGCTGGAGGGAGCGAGACACCCATTCTTGGTACTAACCGATCACCGGAATAAGCCAGCTAAGCGACTGAATCCCAGGCAAGCCAGATGGGCACTTTTCTTCACTCGTTTCAATTTCACCATTACATACATCCCAGGTTCAAAGAACACCAAAGCTGATGCACAACAATTCGATCACACCCCTCAAAGCACTCAACAAGGGACCATTATCTCTCCCACCTTGGTCCTAGCCCGGGTTCAGTGGGACATGTCCGAGATCACGCAATCACATGCATAGAATGCCCCAACGATCGAATATTCGTTCCACCAGAACTCAGGGAAAAGGTCATACTGACGTCACTAAATTCATCAACTCTTGCCACACATGTGCCACAGCCAAGACCCTGAAGCAACTTCCATCAGGACTATTGCGACCATTCCACAACACCCTTGGTCACACATTGCCATCGACATAGTCCATCGTCACGGACCTACCAGTATCACATAGTAACGCTACCATACTAACTGTTATTGATCATTTTTCTAAAGGATGCCGACTGATCTCTCTGCCCAATCTTCCCACAGCCTTTGAAACAACCTACTCCATTACGTATTCCAGGTATGGTCAGCCTTCCGATTTATTAAATGTGAATATAAGTCTCACCTCTGGCTATCACCCACAGTCCAACGGACAAACCGACCAGCTGAACCAGGAAATCCCCAAATTCAGACTGACTGGAGTCGCTTCTTCCCCTGGGTAGCCTGACAAGCCAGACTTGCATCAAGATGTTGGGTATGGGAACTCGCCATTGCCAGGGCTCAATCCGAGGGGCGGGATAAACGGTTGTCTTTCAAATTCCCTCTGCACGCAATAGGACAGCGCTACAACCAACCAGAGCAATGAAGGTGAAGCCGAGCTAGTTGATCGATTAAACTTTCGCCATATCCGGTCGGCAAAACTCCAAACACTTCTTCCTTTAAGAATGACTTCAGGGCCGGTCTTCGTTCTTTTCTCAAAGAAAAGTTTAACAAGTCTCCCAGAGTCGCGGCCAAAGCCGATTCGAAAGACCGCTGTTCGCCAGCTTCTTTAAGTAGCACGTGGAACCTTGGCAACGCTGCCGTCATTAAGCCTGCCCACTGACCATACACGATGTGATTGGCCTGACCAGAGTTTGGTTTTTCTACAAAAAAAACAAACTCTAGTTTTTGTAGATAGGAGTTGCTAGACTACACTCGTGGCAAATTAGATTTGCTACCACTAGGGTGCGTCTAGATTTCTAGGCTATCCCCTGGGCAGAGTACGCACAACTCAATCCTTAAACCATCCACTAAACTAACACCTTTCCAGTGCATCCTAGGATTCCAGCCACCACTGTTTCCCTGGTCCGGGGAACCATCTGAAGTCCCCGCAGTGAACGATTGGTTCCAGCACAGCAAAACTATCTGGAACCATACACATCCACATTCAACGAGCCATAAACAGGGTCAAACAACAGGCTGATCGTTGTTGTCCCCATCCAAACTATACACCAGAACAATGGGTATAACCATCCACCTGGGACCTACGTCTACGACTCCCATGCAAAAAGCTCAGCCCCAGGTATGTGGGTCCATTCAAAATGATCAAACAAATAAACCCAGCTGTGTACCATCTGGAATTACCTGCCACTTACCGCATCTCTCCCACTTTCCATGTCTCTGTTGAAACCGGCCGGTGGTCCAAAGGTGGAGCAGGAGTCCGGCAAGGTAGGCCCCCCACTCATGATCATGAAAGGCGAGGAGGCATTTGCCGTCAGGGATTTGCTAGATTCCAGACGTCAGGGGTGCCAACTCCAATACCTGGTTGATTTGGGAGGGGTACGGTCCGGAAGAGAGGTCCTGGGTCAACTTCGATGACATTCTGGACTCCAACTTAATGAATTCCATAGGACTCACCCGAAAAACCGGCCCCGCGACCGCGCGGAAGACCCCAGCGTCAGATGTGCCTTCATCACCATGCCTATATAAACTCTGCTCTCACACTCATTCATTGCAAAGTCTTGTTTGTCCCAGCTGCATTTCTGAGCGTTATTCCCTGTGACTATCCTGCCTGTGTTTGACTCTGCCTTGGACTACCGTTTGCGACCCTGTTCTGCCTGCCCCTGATCTCTGTTTGCCTGGGTCCTTGATCTTTGTTTGCTGCTTGCCCTGACCTATTGCCTGTTATGACCACGATTTATGCACTGCCTCTATTGCTGTTCACCCTGGTTTACCAACCCATGCCTGCTTGTACTGCGAGTGTGTGTTTTAATAAACTGCACATGGATCGCAAGTCCTCATTACACATTAACAGAACGTTCCCATATGGTTCCCTGTTAGTCGGATGGGGACGTTTCATTCAGGATTGTGCTACAATATGTCTTAGTCAGTGCCGTGGTCTTTACAGGGTCCTATTTGGGTCCTTCCATCACATGTTTGTGTGACTATGTACACTGGGCTGCTTTGCAAATGAGGGTCAGTAAAACACAGGATTTTCACACGTTGCTTCTTAAAGATGGATCATTACAAATTGTTTGTCCAACTTCCTTTCAGAACATAGAATATAATATGTATGCTAAACTCCTTTGAGAACGTGCTTGCTAGCATGCTAATGTGACCATGGCCTCTGACTGTATTCACAAAGATTAGAGCTATTTTCATTAGTAATAGAAGTGCACTTCTGAATGCAAGCGGTGAGCATTTTCGGGCTAAAAATAACAAGCTTTGGTCTCAGTACTTGCGTGTTCTGGATATTAAGTTGGATCACAAAGAGTGGTATTGATCCATCTTTGAGAAGCAACTTTTGTGCAAATCCTGCGTTTTGCAAAACAGCCCAGTGTACGATTCACACAAACATGTTCTGAAAACATTCAGTAAATGTGATGGAAGTACTTAAATAGGACCAAAAAAAATAACATTCTAGGTTGGTCCCCTAAAGGTCCTGCAAACGTTATGGGAATGTAGTGTAGAGACCTAGAGGGAACGTCCTATAGTAATGGTCCTCTAAACATTCCCAGAAAGTCCTGAATGTTCCCTGAAGGTCGGCCAAATAACGTCCCCCAACCCTGAAATGACTTTCAAGTGTTCTAGGAATGCTATTAAGCAACGTCCTTGACACCAGCGGGGATGTTCAGATAAAATTCTGGCAACTTAAAATTTCTAGCAGGGTATGTAGCCAAAAATACCTTTTGGTATTTCAAATTATTTAATTTGTTGTAAAATCTACATGTTACACGTGACCTTCAGGCTCTCTTTGTCAAAACCAACCAGTACAATAAATGTGTATAGTAAAATAAATAATCCTTTATTTAGTACCATGACAACCTTGGCACCTGGTTTGTGAACCTTTTAAAATGGCCACTTGTGTACCTTGGTTTGTATCTCCAGGCATTAGGTTTAAATTGAACTGGAACCGACAGGGGCAGATGTAGTTTCGAGGCTGTTTGTGAATATCGTTTATGCGTAGACAGGAAGCTTTCAGTGCTGAATGAGGACCGAGCACAACAAACTATTAACATTCTGGTAGGGCCACAGCATTCGTCATCAGTGCTTATATTCAATAACTTGGTCTCTTCAAAAATGACACACACAATTGTGCTGCATATACAAAATTAAAAATTAACGACTTTTTGCAAACACAAATGAAGAGTCACAACTAGATTTTTAGCTCTCTATGGAGCACTTTGTACTTTTGTACTTTTATACTCCTATGCAAATTTAGAAACATAAACACTTGCTCAAAAAGTCTCATTCAGAATGCTAACAAAATGCTAAAAAAGTCACAATATAATGCTCGCAGGATGCTCGTCGAGTCAAGCAGTGTGCATGCTTCTCACATTAAGCATGTCCTTCCTCAGACATGTGACCAAATGAATTGAATGTATTGTGTTTGTGGTGCACCAAGAGAATCCAATTATGCAAGACATGACATACCTCATTCCCAAACATGTGCTCAGAGCAACCCAAGAGTTGGCATGACCCCTGACCCTCCCGTGATAGAAGCAATGATCCTGGAGATGGAAGGAGGGAAAGAGATTACTGGAGGGAGGACAGAGAAAAACCTTTATAAAAGGCAGCAGTTTGCTCAACAGACAGGTTGCAGAGTTAATGTTGTTCATAAAATGGGCAAAACCGAGTTAATGGAACATCCATCTAATTAGTAGTAAAAAGACTACATCTGTAAATCACAATTACATTTGTTAAATTTTTGGCTTTCAGGTTTATTGGACTTAATTAGTCTGCCTCTTTTTGATTGCAGTACCGAAAAACTTCCCTCAGGAGTTTGTCGCTAACATTTGGAAAATAATCGCTCCATTTAACTGTACTGAAACTGATCCAACCTATGTATAAGTGATATTCTTTCAGCTATTCAAAAGGCTTATATGAACGGTCAGACCGTGAAATTAGTTCATTTATTTGAACAGACAGGAAGCAAAAGAGGGTTGGTTAAGCATGACAGACACACACATCAACTGAAGACGCTTGACAATCCCTGTGTCCGAATATACCTACTTAATATATATAGTGGCAAAGAGAAGTATAGCTGAATTCATAATATTCATAAAGCAGTAAGTGAAAAGCACCCAGATGACCTAGTACCTCTTCTGAGGTTCTGAAGTGCGCATCAGGATTTGTGAATGACAGTGAAGTGATGGACCTTGGGCTAGAATTTATATTATTATAAATAATAATAATAATAATAATAATAATAATAATAATAAAGGAATTAATTAAAGGATTAAAAGGGATTAAAAGGAAGAAATAAATAAAAATCGTAAAATAAGTTCTAGGTCTAATTGTAGTATTGAAGTAGGCTAATCAATGTAAACTATTTGCAAATAATATATATTTTTAAATGTGTACAAATTCACTATTATTCGTATGTCTAATATGTAGAAAATGCAAACGTTTTTTTTTTTTTTTTTTGCCTCTGTCACATTCTTTTACAAATTACATGAATAATGATCGCATTTTTCAATTCAAAATGGCAAACAAGTTTGCATCATATGCTATTACTTTTCTATCATAAATAACATCATTGTCTAATAGAGACAGAGCGCATTTAGGCCACGCCCACACCGGGGGAAAACAATCCAACGCTCTCCATTGACTTTGTATTGCATGAAGCAATCGCCTAGTCATTTCTTACTTATAACAAAAAACAGAACAATGTCTAAAAGCTGATATGTGACAAGGTGTACAGCCAAGTTTTTATAAGGTGTCGACCCCAAAAAAAACAAAAGTTTAAAGAGACAAAAGTGGATACAGGCAATAAGACGTGAAGCTTCAGCAGGAAGAATGGGTACATTTTGGGATCCTGACACTCAGTATGCCTGCGTGTGCAGTAAACATTTAGTCACTGTTAAGTCAAATATCTAAATGTCAGTTTTATATATTATATTTCCTGTCACTGATTACGTTCCCCTCCAGTGGGTGTAGTTTTCAGTTTAATATAACATGTCGCGCTCTGTCTCAATTGCCTGTATCCACTTTTGTGTCCTTAAACGCTCATTTTTTGGGTCAACAACTTCTGGGTTTTTGGTTCTGGGTTTTTTAGCTTGCCTGCTGTACACCTTGTCACATATCAGCTTTTAGACATAATTCTTTTTTTTGTAATAAGTCAGAAATGATAAGGAGGCCGCTTCACGCAATACAAAGTCAATGGAGACGGCTGGTTTGTTTTCCCCCCTGGTGGGCGTGATTTTCAGATTATGACGCGTGCCGCTCTGTTTCTATACTTGTATGTATGACAGTAAGACCCACCTTCTTTGATTTGATTAGCCATCTCGATCATTTTGACATTGACAAGCGCTGTTAGACCACTGAGGTAGAGTAGCCTAAACAATTAATCAGTCTAAATATTTTACTTTAAACATTTTTAGTTACCCTAAAAACAATCAGCTTTACTTATTCTACACTTAAAGGATATATATAAAATTGTATTCTTATAATAATAATTTAACACACACACACACACACACAAGCTGTCTTTGTGCGTGTCTGTTGTGAAATCGACAGCAGTATCTTCCTGTCAGCGCTTCCTCTTTGTCTCTGTTGTCAGTATATCAAAATTGCGCACCATTTATTCACAGACCCATTCCATGTCAGCATTTCATGCCATCATAGGGAATATTTTCATTTCCAATAACTGGAACTAAGACATAAAACTGATTTGCTATAATGTGAAGCCTGCGCACTGACAGTTTAATCTTCCGCTGTAGGACTCATGAATATTTGATTTTCTTTGATTTGATAGGACTAAGGTCTTTTAATGACTTTTTTTATGAAGTTATAAATACAACTAATTAAACCTCTGTGTGTATTAGTGTGTGTGTGCTTACTAAAGGGTAAAAAATTCAACCTGATTGTAATGCACAGTTAACCAGCAGGCTTAGGTATAAGTCCCCTCTGTCATATTTTGCTTTTCAGACACTGATAGTCGAAAGAAAAATAAATCCTCTGTGATTTTTTGTAGATTGAATTACCCCATCTATCGCAACAGGGAACGAGTGAGTTGCTGTGATCTCTGCGGTAACTAAAGCGATCTGCTCATTCCCTTGAAAAGCTCTTTGTGTGTTAGCGCCCAGTGGTGAGCTGTGCGCCCATCCTGTGTTGCTCACTCGAGGAGGCAGCTGGAAGCTGTTAAAAGGGCTCAAAAATAATCAGGGGTGTGACTTCACTCCCATCAACTCTTGTCAAGTGATGGAAACGCAATTACAAAGCTCGGAGCTTGTGCAGGGACAGCAAGTGGATTTGGGATCCTTCATAACAGTGTGAAAAGGCAGTTTACAGCTGAAGAAATTTGCTTGTGGTTTTGTATCCTTTTCTGGCTGATCAATAAGTCGGAATTTAGAGATGCGTGCGGCAAAACAAGACTGTTTTGCAATGAACAGACAGTGTGAAAAATTGAGCAATTTTGTATTATATTTCGAGTCACACTTTTTGATATCAAGTCGCTCTCGGCCTTGATTTAACCCGGCACTTCGCACCTCAACCACATTCAACAGAAGAACATAAGTGACAAGTTTTCACAACTTTCTGCAAGAGTTAGCAATAAATTATCCGTATCCGTATGAAATCTGCCTTCTGCAGCTAAAATATACTGTGATGGAATCTCCAGAGTCTTTTTTGCCCGTTAACTGAATGTTTTGCAGGAATCAAAAATAAGGAAAGAATTATTCATAACAAAAAATATACCTACTGGCAACTTTAGACTGTTTACTGGCTACATTTGTGATTTGAGTGTTTTCATCTAAAGTATAATGCATTAAAGTATGTGTTTAATTATCATGACAATAATGTCACAATGCAAAAAAAGCTTCATGTAAAATTTCTTTTTGTTTTGGTATAAAATATGACAGATGTGTTTTTGTGAGATACACAAATTATTTTAAATTATGATAAATGATTATAAATTACAGCTGTCAATCTTTATTTGATTTGACTGCTTATTAAATGATACATGGCTTCCATAATAATCCAAGTTAATGCAAATAATCAGACAGCAATATTTGAGTGCCAAATGAAGACAATTTTAAGACATTAAATTGTCGTGGCAGATTAAAACATTGAATGGAGAAAGTGTCTTTAGAAGTCAATAAAATGTTAGTTTCCTTTCAGTCGGTCACATTCAACGTTATGTCGACGTCACCGACATATTGAGATCCCAATACGTCGGTGACGTTGATGTAATGTCTCCGTTCCCTCCATCAGGGAATGGGGGTTACATACGTAACCGAGGCGTTTTATATCCATATCATTGAATATAAACTCTATTTTGCCATCTATTTTGCAATCAAGCTTGCCTGAGGACATTTTTTGTGCTTTTAAATATAAATCACAATAAAATAATGTGTTTAATTGATACTGCTAATATAACTTTTAGGGGAAATACTGCACTGTTTTTACAATATAAAAGAAGCATTATATGTCACAAATAAACGAAACACACTAAAACCAAAATCTGGGAACTGAGAGAAGCAGAGACAGAGAGAGAGAAACTGAGACGCAGAGATAAAGAGACACACACATACAGAGGTCTCAGTCGTGCTTACAGTGTGATTGCTGGTTTGGGTGACAGGGAGGCCATTCTCATAGTGAGTTTCAGTGAAGTCGTGACCCAGGAGCTCCCTAAGAGAGACAAAATGGAAAAAAAAAAAACAATCTGTCACTGTGATATTGCTACACACACATACACATTTGCTGAAGGTTTTTGCCGTTTCCACAGCAATACTTTTTCTTCGAGCATGAAAACGTTTTCTGCACTGAACACAGCAATGAGTTTAACAACCCTCGCAGCGCGGAGTTCATATCCAGACCGGAGTGAGCGTGTTTTGAAATGTAAATATTTGTAGGCTACTGAAATTTTAGTTGTACTATAATTATTTTGTATTATTTTTATTAAACACTCATATCATGCTTTTAGTTAAGATTAATCTTACAGTAATGTGAAGTGTTTTGTAACCTTAAATAGTTTGGTGGGTCTTGAGATAGATTATACTTGTCTAGGTGGATCCTAGAGTTTGGGAAGCCCTGCTCTAGGTCACAATTTTTTTAATTATCTTCAATGCAACAAGTGAATTTAGGAATCACAAAAGTATAATGTACAGTATAAAAGTGAATATTCATTTTGAAATTATTTGTGTTTACAGTGCACGTGACTGTTATAAGACAACATCAGGTAATCTAAATGTAAAAATTAGGCAAATTTTATATTATAACATATAATATGATACAATAAGATAATATATATTTATTAAAAGTTTGTGAAATTATTACTCAATGGGAATTAATAATTGTAACGTGTAGTGTTGTCGCAATCCATGACAATTGATCCAGATACAACATTTAAACAGTCTTTAATTAACCAGGAGAATACACAGGAGAAACACATCATACACACTAAATTATGATGATAACCAACAAAGGACATAACCAAACAGGTGGAACTAAACCCAGAACAAAACTAAACAGAAACAAAACAGAATATCAAAATAAGAGTCCATAACCATGACAATAATCAATGCTCAAATAGACATATACATATATATATATATATACATACATATATATATATATATATATACACACACACACATACATACACACACATACAGTTGCAATCAAAATTGTTCAATCCCCTGGAGACTGTAATAATTTACAAATGTAGGCTTTTCTAAAGATACAGTGCTTTTAAAAAAAATATATCTATAACAGTTTAGTGGCAAATTAAAAGTGATAATGTCAATATATAACATAATGCTTTTAAGCTACAGGATTTTTTGTAATACAGCTATGTCATAATTATTCAACCCCTATTCAACGATGCTGTTTTTAAGTTACTTATTTGTATGGTATGGTACAAAATTGTGTTAAAACATTAAGCCTTTGTAAACTCTTTAACAAAACTGAATTAGCTTATGTTGTTACACAATCATACATTTAGCCCATGCATGTGCTAAAGTTGAGTAGCAAATACGGCCAAGTCAAAAGAGCTCTCACAAAAGCTATAGAGAACAAATTGTTTTATTACATCAGAAAGTCTATGGCTACAAGAAGATTTCCAAAACACTAAAAGTTCCTAGAGACTCAGCTGGCAGCCTTATCGTAAGTTTAAAATGTGTTTGCGAAAATGCGAGGAATGGGGCAAGATTGCAGTGAAGAGGTAACGGACAGTTCTAAGCGCTTACAGGCAGCATTTATTGGAAGTTATAAAGAATAAAAGATTCTGCATAAAATTTGACTATTGGGGGTTGAATAATTTTGAATACGAAACCTTTAGAGCCATTAGAGCTTTTTCATTTCTCATCAAGTTTACATTCTCAGAATCACTCAAATGTGTATTAGTAAACTTTTATATAATAGTTTACCGATGCCTTTGTTGAATTGTTTTTATAAAATTTTGTTATTGGCAGCAAAATGTCTTGCAGGTCAAGGGGGTTGAATAATTTTGATTGCAACTGTGTGTATATATATATATATGTGTGTATTCGGACGGGATTAGTTTTAAGATAATGTCATTTTACCACAGGACGTCTGTAATATTTATGGCCAATTCACACGGGATACTACATTTCAGTAAAACTAGCAGAAGTGGGAGGGGAAACTCGATTTACGCACCGCCGTCACCTCCCTATTGTCATGCGCTTATTAAGTTGCTTCCTCATATCACGTACGCATTCTGTGCAAACACATATAATCTATAACAGGTATTTCCGGTCGAACGATTTATTAATTAAATTCTGATTGGATTCAAGTGCTTTTGACCTTTTTTTTCCCTGAATGGTAAGCAGAAAACACTTGAGGTTTGCCACAGACTTGTCCCACCACCTAGAATGCAACTGAATGTTTTTTCAAGCACCTCCGTATTTGAAAAACCACGGGAAACCTTTAAACAGGAAATTACGGAATATTTACATAGCATAATTACAGGTCATTTTTCCGTACCTTTTTACAGAAGGTAAAAGTCGCTGTAATCTTTACTGACATTGTCCGTAATGATTACTGAGATGGCACATTCGGACGGGACTAAAATCACTGAGAAGCTCTGGTAACAATTACTTTACCCCACCTCTCCATGTTAAACTAATCCCATCCGAGCAGGGCTTATATGTAGACTGATACCAATAAATTTTTTTATCTCCAGTAACCAGTACATTCCCAACAAATCATAAACCTAATACATATGTGTGTTCATGTGAACATCATTTTAATCACAGTCCCTCTGAATCACTAAAAACCTGTTAATATGATTCCACTCAAACTGCAGATGTCTTTTTCCTATAAAAGCCTCACATGCTTCAAAGCACTGGCTCAATGAGAGAGAGAGAAAAAAAGATCCATCAATCCTGCTCTATCCCATCATTCCTTCTACAAGTGAATCTTTCTTCATCACACCATCCTCTCTGAAAATATCAGGCTGATAAGAGGCCAGGCTTCAGCTGGAGTGTTATTGTGTGGCTTTGGAAAGGGCGGGTGGTCAGAGCTGTGATCTCGTCAGAGAGGGAGGCTGTGATTAGAGCGGGGAGTGTGCAGGATGTGAAGACTGACTCTGTAATCCATCAGGGCATGCACACATAAAAACACACTCACACAGGGCGGCACTAAAACATTTATAACCAAAAAGTCAAGTTGTTAAATTTTTTGTATGCCACTGGATATGCTCACTGCAGAACGCTGAAACACAATACCATTGCAACACAATGTTTATTGGTTTTGTGACAAACAGCCAAATGCCGAGAAGCAAGAACAAGATCTGCTGTATGTCTTCCGTTGTTGTTTACTGTGTCACCTTCTTCTTCGTGTGAGAATGACTGCGATTGCTGATTTACAGTGAGATTTGGGTTTACCATCACAAATCGTACTGTACTGTACCGCTCGGTGGAAACGAGCCAAAAAAGACCAGAAGCTGGTTACCTCAAGTTTTTGAGTTTTCTCAACCGCAAGTAGCACAAAATACATAAAAAACAAAACAACAAAAAAAGCTTCTCCGACCCATCTGTTCGAACAAACAGCCCAATGTCCTAACGGTCCCAAACCCATATCATTATTGAGCCAGGTCAAACTGCTTAAACTGAACAACATTTTAGAAGCACCAAAGTGCAAAGTTTACACCTGAATGGGTTGAATGGGATGAACAGTTTACAGTAAATTATCTCTGCATAAACTGTGATTAGAGAAAGTATCTGAATACTGAAATGAAAATACACTTCAACACGGAGAACCCATTATAGAGATTAAACAATTACAGTGTTTAATGCCCTCATCTTTTCCCCTTTTGAATTATTGTTCTGATATTATGGCAGACAGTGCTTTTCAGGACACTTGCATGACAGGCCACCTATAGAAGCTATAGTGTAGAGGACACAGACTGACCTTGAGAAATGTCTGAGTGAGACATTCTTTTATTCTCAGCCGAACTGAATTCAATATCGCTTCTCGATTTTATTTTTCGTCTTGGCTTTCATGCTTTTAAAAGAGGTGAAGCACTAACACGGCAATACCACCAAAACAGTAGAGGTGAGTCATAAGGACAACCATTTTGGAAAGAGCTGCTGAGGAGCGAGGAATGGGCTAGGAAATGAAAAAACTCTTGAAACATGCAGCAAATCAGAGTGATGACCTTTCGCATCCGACAAGAATGAAATGATGGCACATTTTCAATCTAAAGTTGGTGTGGAGACCGCTGCTGAGATGGAAGAGACTGTTATGCGTGCGTGTGTGTCCATAACATTTCAATGAGAGAACACAGCTGGCACTTTGATTTGTGTATTATTACGGAGAGAGCACCATTATCTGTGCATTCATAAATTACTTCTATGATTTTCAGACTTTATGAGTCCCCAATTCTCTAAACTCCAGCCATAATAACTCTACAAGGATTGAAAAGTGCTTCATAAATTCCACAAACCCTCAGTGTACTGAACTTCTCCTTTGGTCCATCACCCTCTACTTTGAATTACCACTATTTAAAAGGTAAACACTTTTTACAGCATAGTGAGAAATGCACTCTCTTTCTGTATTATAATCAGACAAAACAAACCTGCCTATTAGCGAAGCTCACATCCACACATAAACACTAACCACTCAAGCAAATCACTGCTCTGAGCTACACACTCATTACCTCTTCCACGCTCAGCCACACTGACACAGAGGCAAACTTTGAGGGTTGTAGGGGATCACAAAGTTAATGTGATCAACAAAGCATGAGTCACATTGTTTTAGTTTATGTTGGCAACTTCAACATACGTGTTGATCTAACATCTATTTTAACTGGCCAAATGCTGTTAACTGTTAAAAGAACCTGCAGGCTAAAGCCTTGTGACATAAACAGCTCACTTAAACTTTGCACACCAATACTTTTCTGTTTTTTTCCCCCCTGTACATTCATGTCCAGATAACTTTCACTTACTTTGATGTATAAAATCCCCAGAATAAAATTATGTGGTTGTTCTTAGACAGGTAAGCTTTGTTTCCTTTCATTCAGTCACTCCGAGTTACGTTAGTGACTGATGAATGGGGGTTTTGCTTAGAAGCCTATCATCTTCGAGTTCTAACAAAACGAGCCAATGGCAATGAAATTGCCATTTCTCTCACAAAAAGAGCTTGCGCGTGGCACGTCTTTTTAAAGATGTCTCGCCCGTGCACTTCTGGGTGTGGTCAATCTCCGTTGCCGTCTGATGGGCACAAACACTGCTTGACGTGTTGGGCTTTCAGCACGCTTGGGTAGCGTTTGTGGATGAGTCATGTCATGTTACGATGTTGCGGTTGAGACTCCTCCGTAAAGGAGAGAGAGTCCCCTCTGCCACACCCCAATCTACCGTCTCTGAGAGAAGTGGTACTTTGGCTGGTGGCCAGGTGAAAGCCATGTCCCCCTCTCGCACACCGCTACCGGCGAGTGGTCGGACTGAAACAGTGTTTCAGGGCTACCCGAATGGGAGAACCTGAAACGTGTCTGTTGACGGCCCACGTTTGTTTCGGCGCTCCAGATGGCAGCGAGATGTCGATCGCCGCATCTCAAGGTGGGCTAGAGTCCTCTGGGGATGAAAATTTGGTTGTGCTGCCGCCTTCGGATGTTCCAGCATTGCCTGAATCCGACCCAGAGTTGACAGCCATGTTATCTTGGGCAGCAGTGAGCCTCAGGGCTGTGTGGAACCCTCCGCCCTGTCACGAGCACTTGTGGTTGGGCGATTGGTTTTTGGGGGCGGCGCGCCATGACAGCTGTCAGGCCCCGCCCCAATGCCTTTCCTTCCCGAGGTGCATGAGGAGGTCACGCGGTCCTGGAAGTCCCCGTTGTCTTCCCGTGACCATTCGGTGGCCTCCTCTGCCTTCTATGCCCTCGATGTGGCCTGGGATCCCCCCCCCCGTTAAACACTGTTGCGATGCAACTGTGTCCACAGAGTGCTTTGACGTGGCAATCCTAAGCACCCCTCCAAAGCCTGTTGGCTCTCGTCTACTTCAGTGGCGAAGTTCTACAGAGCTGTGGAGGTCCTGATAGACCTCTTTGCACATGCACAAGGGTAGAGCCGTTCCAAGGCTCATGCATGAGCTGCGGCCACCTGATTAGGGAACAGTTCAGCAACGCACAGGTAATTCCCTCCCTCGACTCTTCCCATTGCCTACAAGCATGTGTTTCCCCAGTGAGCCTTCTTGCAGATCACAGAGGACAGGAAGCAGCTCCTTGGTCCCCCCGCATTGGCTCAGCCGGACCTGGTTCTATGAACTCTTACTCCTTGTGACAGCACCTCTCTGATCGATCCCTCTAAGGAAGGATCTCCTTACTCAGAGACAGGGCACCCTTGGCACCCACGTCCCGGTCTGTGGAAACCTACATATGTGGGCCCTGACATGGATACGTGCGCATATTTACTCAGGTGAGTTTCTCGGTAAGCCCAGAGTTCCTCCAGCACTGTTGATGCCGACACCAGAATGCATGCTTGCTTGGTCAGCCCTCATATTAGGCTATGTGCCTCCATGTGCATGGTTCTCCGTTGGGCAACCCCCACATGTGTATTTCCATGGTAAGACATCTTGCCACTCCTGGGGTTGAAAGATTCCACCTGCAGTTGGATACTCCAGGGTGCTCCATATGCAGCCCACACATGGGCCACGTGTGTATTCTTAAGTCCTCCCTTCAGGCAGGCACTGTGTTGCCTGCCCTCACAACAGGGAGCTCACACTTGCGCAGGGCACTGGAAGACAGCCGAGTGGCGTGATTAGATTGGACCCCCATTTGTCAGTCACTCGGAGTGACTGAACGAAAGGGAACGTCTCGGCTACGTATGTAACCCTCATTCCCTGAGGAGGGAACAGAGACGTTACGTCCCTCTGCCACTGCTGCTGTACCACTGGAACGGCCGGGAGTTCAGTCTCGGCTCCTCAGCAGGTAACATAATGCAACATTGCCAGCATTCTTCCTTATAGATCCACATAGTGGGGCGGAGCTACGTTATGCAAATTCCGCAGACCCATGGCATTTCATTGTCATTGGCTTGTTTTGTTAGAACTCGAAGGTGATAGGCTTCTAAGTGAAACCCCCATTTGTCAGTCACTGATGTAACGTCTCCGATCCCTCCTTAGGGAAATAGGGTTACATACATAACAGAGACGTTACTCAGAGCATTATGTGCAATAAACACCAATAGCTGTGTTTGCCAGAAGTGTAATCAGTTTAGCATGAGAGGCAATAGTCTGTAATGTTTGTATATCTGAGTTAAAGGAATGTTCCGGGTTCAAAACAAGTTAAGCTCAATCAACAGCCCTGTAGACATAATATTGGGTACCAAAGAAAATAATTTGCCCCTCAGTTTAAATGTGAAGCCTGTGTTTTTCCACTTGTTTTTTGAAACATTAAGTTGTTTAAATATTTCTTGAAGTGAGAATACTTTTCTAGATGGATGAACTTCTTGATACGCATTTACAACATAATTCTTTACTTCATGTAAACAGTGCTTTTCAGTGCAGTTACAGTATGTCAAGTCATCATGACAACAAAGTTAAAAGATTAGATATAATTTCATACAAAGCCATTAAGCGAATCTTTTTAAAACTTGTCTGATAACAACATAATGTTTTGTTGCTTTTAAAACCTGGTGTATTTTATGTAGTGACCCCATATTGCAAAAATGTGTGTGTGTGTGTGTGTGTGTGTGTGTGTGTAATGATAAACATTGTGCCACAGATGGTGTCCATAGCTTGTCTTGCACTGAATCCAAAACATTTCTAAAGAGCATTATAGGCAATCGTTTTTAATAGCTCAAACATTGTTTCAATAGTTTCCCATTTCAAAGGAATAGCTTGCAGTCAAGCAATGTGCATAATGATATTGCAAGTTATATATAAGGTTAAGGTTCAACCACTGGAGTGTTATTAGGCAATAAGCTAATAGCACTGTTTGTCACATCTCAGAGATCCCATCAGAGTGTGAGGAATGATGTGCATAATAATTTATTGGGCTTATCATTTTTATTTATTTATTTATTCTGAAAAGTAGAGATAAACAATGAAATTCGAATTGCTTTGAATTTCAACAAAGTTGCAAGTGACCTTGTGGAATAAAATACTTACAAGATTAAATTGGCATGACATGGTTAAATGTCATTGATTCTTATACGTCTAATAAACAATGCAAACAATGACTCCAGACTTATGTGATTGTAACGGTCTTTAAATCATCTGATCGCATGATAATTCATAATCAATGTTTTACTTGTGACAACTATGACCCAACTGAAGTGCTGCACTTAGCCTCCATATTTCCCTAAGAAACATATTTAATCAGTTAACCTAAAGTATCAAAAATGTGTATTCTGTTTACTTGCCTAAATGATGCTAAATTAACAAAGTGAGCAGACATCTGAGTGGCCAAACTGTGGCTAAAATTCGTAGTAATGGCTGAAAGAGGGACAATACAAGTGGGATTCAGTTAATTTATTCAGTGAGAGGAACTTGTTACAGGGTCATATTTTGTAACCACTTAATTTTTCTTAACCCCTGAGGTCCACTTAATGACACTGAAGTATTTTTCAGCAAAAAGTTTTCACGATCTTCTCCCTAACCCTTAGAATTAAACAAATTTAGAAAAAGCTGTTCCCTTAAAAAGAGAGCTCATGCTGCGCTGGAGATAGCGACGCTATGGGAAAGCTTCTGCACACTTCTGTCTTCCCCGATTGCTTCTGGAGAAAGTCCACTGGGATGGGGTCCGTCTGTTGTTAGTAGCCCGTTCTGGCCTGCCCGAGTATTGTTCTAGGACCTTCTCGATGGCATTCTGTTGTAGATTACAGTCAGGAGGGACCTTCTGTCTTAGGCAGAAGGCTCAATTTTTCACCCCCACCTGGGGTTGTAGAAACTGTGGGTTTGGGCTCTGATGGGGTCTGTGGTGAGGTGGGCAAGCAAGAGACGTGGGAGGAGGGAGAGCGAGACTGGTCTCAAGTCCTCTCATGAGGGAGCCCAGAGGTATATAAGGACGAGCGACACCAGTGAAGGATGAGAGAGGACCAGGCCTGTACTTCTATGTTGTGTTGTGTTTACGTTTTATTATGTGTGTGCGTGGCAGCCTTCCGTGAGGGGCTGCCTGCGTTATTTTCATTTTGTGTTTATTTATTTATTAAAGTCTTTGTTAACGTTCGCCGGTTCCCACCTCCTTCCCTGAACTAAGAACTCCATTACAGGGTCCAACTCCTGGAGTCTAGTCTCTCAACTGAGGCTGTTGAGATCATAATTCACTCCAGAGCTCCCTCTATGAGGAAACTATAAGCCTTAAAGGGGACAGTCTTCACTTCATGGTCTGGAAATCGGCAGCTGAACCCAGGTAACTGCCCGGTTGGTACAGTGCTGGAGTTCCTGCAGAATCAGTTTTCCTCAGGTTTATCTCCCTCCACTTTGAAGGTTTACGTGGCGGCCATAGCTGCTTACCATGCACCTTTGGATGCGGAGTCATTGGTGTTGTGTTTCCTCCATGGTGCTTTGAGGTTGCAGCCTGCAAGCTGGAAGAGGGGACCAGCCTAGGGTTTGGCCATTGTTTTGGAAGGCCTCTCTACGGCTCTGTTCGAGCCTATGAAAATGTTCCAGAGAAATATTTGATTGAAACTGTGGTTTTTGTTGATAACGTTTCTAACGAGAGAAGGAGACATTCAGGGTTTGTCAGTTGCCCCATCGTGCTTAGAGTTGCAGGTCTTTTATCCTCCCTCCTTTCGGACACTGGACCAGGAAAAGCTAAATCCGCTATGCCCAGTTAGGGCATTGGATGCTTACATTCACAGAGCTGCCCTGTGGTGTAAGACTGATCAATTGTTCATGTGCTTTGGGTCACCTAGAAAAGGGCCCCCAGCATCCAAACAGAGAGTGAGTGAGTGGATAATCGAGGCTATCTCTCTTGCATATGATGCACTTGGACAGCCTTCACCTATGGCTGTCAGAGCTCATTCGATTAGGAGTATGACGACTTCAAAAGCCTTTTGTCAGGAGTATCCCTACAAGACGTGTGTGATGCGGCCGGCTGGTCCTCTCCACACATGTTTGTGAGGTTCTACGAACTAGACTTGGATCCCACACTGGGGTCCAGGTGCTTATGCCTTAGTTGTGCTCGGCATGATTCACACTAGGCAGGTACTTGTCTGGCGGAGTGGGTATTATTGTTCCCATAGTGTTGCTATCTCTAATGCGTGGGAATCATGGTTACAGTCGTAACCTCAGACGTTTCTGCAGATTAGTTTCAATAAATGATCTTTGTGAATTCTGAAAGTTACATTATATTTTCATAATAAGAACACTTCTTTCTGTCTATTTTTTTAATGTTTGATTTGTAGGATTAATACAGACAATAACTTATAAAACGTTGAAATGGCTTCAACAAATAGGCATAACACATCTGGTGGCAAATTAATTCTACTTATTTAACCAAGGCAGAGAATAAAATGGGGAAAGGGGAAATTAAATAGTTTTATCTTGAAGAACTACCTTTACAGTTGGGCACAATAAAATAAAAATGATGAGCTTTCTTTTAATTAATTACACAAGGTCCCTGTGGTCACAGAGCCACTGAACTAAAACCATTTATTCTTTTTCTCAGAATGGAAGCCAAATCACCGGTTAGTAGGCTTGAGCAGGTAAACTCGGGCAGCCGCGCAGTGGTCTGTGCAGCTCAATCAAGCAAAAGCTGAACGGCAATTCATTTCTAAGGTGGAGTTCCAGTAGACAAAAGGTAGGGGAGAGGACGGGTGCATGATTTGAGACAGACGGCTTGCTGGCAGGAGTTATGTTGGTTATAAGAGCAAGGTGCACAGGCTAGAGCTGCTGGAAATACAAGCACTGCAGCAAACTGAAATTCAACATTAGTTCTCTTTTTATAGTAAGGACAGAAAAAAAACAGCTTTAACCTTCCTCGCAGTAGACAATACATACATCCACTATAACTGAAATGCTCATATTCAGTGCAAATGCTAAAATGCTCTCTCTAAATTCAAGCATTTAAATTTACTACATATTCATGTTTCTGCACATGCAATCTGAGTACCACCTTCTACATTATATTGTTGGCTGCCAAATGTAAGCAAGTGCACATCCATCTGCTTCCTCCAACTAATGTAGCACATCCATCCTTTTGCTCCCACTGATGTAACACCCTCCAACATTTATATGACTGAATGAATAGCTGGCATGAGAAAATATAAGACTGTTTAGGAATCAAGTGCCATTGCAATTCCTTTTAAAGATGAGGTGAGATTATTATAATTTTTTTAAATACTTTCTCCTATCTCAGCTTAATACGCAGAGACAACAACATAAGCCATTTGTAGGTTGTGTAGAAGAGAAAAGTGTAAACATCTACATTTTTGGCTTAATCAATAGTGTTAGACTGGGGAAGAACTGGAAGTGGTATTCTAAAAGACGTGATATACAGTCCAACAGCACTGTATCACTCTGTTTGTCTGTGTCTGCATGTTCCAGACAGACTGTCAGTAGTGTCAGATGTTTCCATCCACATATTTTTATGCAAATTGTGGGATATTGCATGAATAAACGCTGAATGGAAACACCAAGATGTGCATAAATTCTAAAAATGTGCATAAAAATGCGCTTCATTGATTTTTTATAATGATACATCATTATACCAGTAGATAGCGACAAGTGACTGTCTTTATGAGTAATTTAATCATGTATTAATTTATTATTAATAATTAATCAAAACACTGATTCACTGGTTCATTCAAAACACTGATTCAATCAGGAACAAAACAAGTTAGGCCCTGTCCCAAATGGAACCCTAAGCCCTCACAATCTTCTTCCGAGTCTGATGACTGTCTAAATGAGTGTCATTAAATCATACCAATCTAAACTAAAAACTAGACACTGTTACTGTGTGTTGTTTAGGGATGCAGGACTATTATGGCCACTTTTATGTTTCATTTAAATTTTTCAAAAAAATGAACTGAGTTAATTATAATAAATATGCATTTATTTGTATTATTTTTGTATTATTTACTTATGTAATTTTTGTATATTTCTATGTGCTTATTTCTATTGAATTGTAATTTTGGCACCTCCCTGTGAAATGGCACCGGGGGGAGTGAACCAGTTTTCGTATGCCGTACAAAAGGATATAAGACAATAAACTGCTTATTTCAAAGAGGAATTACTGGACTGCTTGTTGGTACTAGCCCCCCAATAGTAGAAGTCAAAGTTTAAAGGTCCAATGTTTCTGCAAGGATGAACAAGCAATATTGTGTCAAAATATAAATATACGCAAGTCTACCGTGTATAAAACTGCATTGGTGACTTTGACTACAATCCAAGGCTTTTTTTTTTTTTTTTTGTCAAAGACTTCAAACATCCAACTGTGATAAGCATCAGTGTGTTATCTTGTCCTTTTCCTGACTTTAATGGTAATGATGTTGATTGCTCAATCCTATAGGAGATAAGTGAAAGAGAAAATGTCAAAGGAAGCTGTGCTGGTCCAATTCTTCTTCTGGACAAGAGACAAAGAGGAAACGCTCACTACAGCAACTTATAAAGAAACAACTGTGAGGGTTTGCAGTGAAGGAGGCACTGAGCACAGGCAGAGATAAGTGTGTGTATGTCTTATTACACTTCTATTTTGAACCACCTGTCTGGGAGTCTGGGATAACTGTCCAGCGGACTTCGCCTTAGATTAATGTGCTTGTTTTATGCACAGCTGGGTTGGAGGAACAAAAGGAATTGGACTTGTCTGAGTCTCTCTGTGTGTGTGTGTGTGTGTGTGTGTGTGTGTGTGTGTGTGTGTGTGTGTGTGTGTGTGTGTGTGTGTGTGTGTGTGTGTGTGTGTGTTTCTCTGAGGGAAAACAGGTGCAATTCAGCAATCAGCAGTCGGAAGAAATTACTCATAGCTCTTAGTTGAAAGGCTTACTTGAACAATATTGAACAAAAAAAGAAAGAAAAAGAAAAAAAGAGACCATCTCGGGAGCAAAAGCCAGCTTATGACCACACATCTTATTCTGTTCACATATATGAATAAATTCTCTATCACACTTTTCTTATCACAAATACAGCACACCACAGCATTTGATGTGAAATAGAAATCTAACAGTTTGTAACAGTTTAAATGTACAATCATTTAATTCAATTTAATGCAAGTGTAAAGCATCTATAACAGCATTTATTCATTTCCTGCCATTTCCTGCCAAAGCACACCTTTTTTTTCGAAGAGTTAAAATAGGTTTGATGAATGCGACTAAGAGTGAAACTTGGTTAGCAGAACATGAAACCTTATCTGCCACAACAACCCAGGATGTGTAACCAACTGTTAGCGGTTTGTGCAGATTCAATTGTGATGCGCATAACAGACAATGAGGTGTACAATTTTCAGGCAGCATTACTATTATTATTACTCAAATGTAGAGTATTTAGGGTGCAACCAAACCCTCTTCGTAAGTGTCTTGTTGATTAGGGGTGTTTACTACTGTTACTAATTTTTTTTTTTTAATTCATAGACTTAAACAGAAGGTGGGACGTGAGTCATATTTAGAAAGCAGAATGTCATAAAGAACTAGGTTGACCAGAACAACCCCCTGATCACCCTAACATCACAGAGCCACCACAAAGCAACAAATAAACAGTTTGGAACCACAGCGCAACGGCCTGGCAAGCATCCACTAAATGGCAGCAGGTAAAAAATAAAATAAAAATCTAGTTTCAGTAAAGTTCAGAGTTTTCAAGGTTACTCAGAATGTGAAAGACTGACAAAACAGCTATAGCTCAGCTTACTTTACTTTTAAACCAACAAGAGACAGACTTATTTTTTTACAGTACAAGTTTAAGACAGGAACATGTGACACACTTCTGTTTAATATTTTAAACATTCAAAGAGCTGCTCATAAATAGCATTTTTTCCCCATTCCGAGCACAGAAGATTAACCACCAGCATCTCTCATAACAGCTGTTCTGCTGTGTCACAAAATCACATTTCCTTCTGGTCCTTATGATCCATAAGACTGTAAATTGTCAAAGAGATTCACAACTACCATCTGATAGCACCAAACTATCAAAGCATGCCATACAGTAGTTTTGCTCAAGGTCAATATGGTGAGACATATCAAATCTCAACGGTATGTATACTGCAGTCTGCAACCCCTATTATGTTCTTCCTGTTTGGAAAACTAAAGGTGTTTACAGTTTTAAAAACGCTGAACTCAAAGTGTGAGTGGGGAGATGGGGAGATGACTGCATTGTATTTTATTGTTCAAATGAGAGGAATGAGACTTTTACAAACAATGTGAAGCCAATCGGGTAGTGAAGAGTCTTGAGCAGGAGTTAAAAATGAGAGGACTGTGGTTCAAATCATTTTTTATAAATGAATATAATTAAAAATAAACATTTTACTGCAGACAGAAAACAAGCGAATCACTGATTGTCATGACAACGGACAGCCACCTCTGGCACCATGTTTATACTGAAGTAAGCAGCATGTTGCGACTCAACAAAACTAGATCACTCCATTTGTAATCAATGGAGCTGCCTGCTAAGCCACTTCATTTTTTCCTCTGAGTCTTTAGAAAATTTGGACTAAACCGCAATTCATATGGATTCAAAGTGGTAGATGTGTAGCTGTCAACGTAGGGACAGCGTGCTCTCAGATTTCATCAAAAATATCTCTATTTGTGTTCTGAAGATGAACAAAAGTCTTACAGGTTTGGAACGTCATGAGGGTGAGTAATTATTGACAGAATTTACATTTTTTTGGGTGAACTATCCCTTTAAGTATTGCTGACATGCACTTTGATCCCTAGCCTGTGATGGTCCTCATCCTTGTCCTATGTTAAAACTTTACTCTCATTTGAAGGTTTTTAGGGACAGAAATACACAAAATAAGTCAGCTGTGTGTGTGTGGACAAGAGCCAGAGAGAGAGAGAGACCTTGGCCCAGTGACCTACTAAGGGCACAAAATTCCTTGCCCTTTTAAAGCAGCACCATCTGTTAAAAATCACCTCATTCAAACCAGCAGTACTGTACACTAGAGAGAGAGAGAGCGAGAATGAGAGAGGGAAAACAAAGGAAATGGGGGGGATGGGTGCAGAGAAGAGACAACAAAGATCATATGAGAATGTGCAAGCGAGAGACATTGAGAAGACCGAGATGAGTGAATGACGAAAAAAAAAAAAAAAAAAAAAAAAAAAGATTATATCCTCCAATGTGTAAATTTGTTCTGGAGTTTAAGTCAAAATGGGGCAAGATATATTCTGGGGGAAGTTGGAGGCTATAAATATTTCAATGCTAACAATAAATGACAGATGCTCAACTGTATGTCATTCTAATACAAACGTACATGGTGTTCCCCTATAATGATTGTACTAAACACAGCACTGCTGACACTTCTCACACAAGATCTGCCAAAAATGAACTAAAGCCCCATTTCCACCAAAATTACCCGGAACCATTTGTCCCAGGAACTTTTTTCCCAGGAACTCTATTTCCCCCAGACCTGCTGCTGTCTGTGTTTCCATCGCGGTCTAAAGTACCGTGAAGATTAGTCCGGTGATGTAGGACTGCACACATCGACTTTATAGTTCCTACTGGATTTCGTCCTCCGCAAATAAACTCATTTTTTAAAACCCCATTGTTGATTTGAATAGCAAACGACTCTTAGGCCGGATACACACTGGCTGCGTGGCGTGTCCATTTTCATTTCAGCTCCCATGTCAACAGGTTAGAGCTTACACACTGCCTGCGTGACACGCAGCCGCGCCGAAAACGCATGCATGCTAGAAAAAGAACCGACTCCTATTTTTCACGCAACACGCAAGTGTGTTGGAAGCATTTCCAGGCAAAATAGAATAGGAAAAGATGTTTGTCATCTTGACACGAATACATATAAATGACATTTTGATGTTTGAAAGTCTCTAGGTTGACATAAATGCAGATATAGGCCTAATTGTATTAAAAAAAAATAGATTTTGAAATATTACACAATATGTCAATACAGAACTAAATATCCCGTAGCATATTTTGCCGTCAATCTTCCCGACGATGTCTTTGCTGTATCAGTAGGGCTATATATTTATGTTTAACATACACCTAGCAGCAGCAGCGCCGCGTCAGACACGTTTCTGGTGTGCAAAGACATAAAATGCCACGCAGCCAGACAGCCTTACTGGACGCACCGAAACAGACTTTTAGGTTGAAATACAATGTTGCATGAGCTCAAACAATCAACATGTTCAGCGCCCAAGTCCTACCCCCGAAAGTTTCCAAACTTTGAAAAATACTACCTCGCGAGCGGGCTGTTTTGAGGGGGAAATCTTTACCTGCAACTTTATTTAGACCCTGGTTCCTGCGTTCGAAACACACCAAGTAACAACCTAAAGTCCCTAGTTCCTGGGGAAAGTTCCCACGGTGGAAACACGGCTTAAGTTTCAGGAAGAGAATCTTAGGCAACTGTTGTGGTGATGGCATTTAGGTCAGAAACACACTCATACACAAGTATGGAAATACAAAGGTACATACTTAAAGGGTGTAGTCATCAGTTAATCACCACTACTTAAATACTGGTCTTTTTCTCACACATTGACAAAAAGCAATAATTTGACTGGAAAGTTCAACACTAAGACCTCCATGAGTTTGGAATCACTATACATTCTGACACTATATCATGGGACTAAATATTGGCAGGAAAAAAACTTTAATCCAACACAGCTGTGTAGAGTTGACATCCCTCCATCTCATTCCGTTTCAACATCTGAGTCGCTCTCAATATCAAAGTGTTATTTCTACCAGCTTGTTCCTGCTACATGTCTCAGTCACATTAAATACGGCAATAATGACAATATTTCCACTATAATCAGTGAGCATTACGAGTGCTCATCTCTGAACTAAACGCAAATATGGAATCATCCCTCTCAGTGATATTTTCAGCAAAGACTGAAGAGGGAAGGCTTACTTAATCTTGAGGATGCATGAGAGAGCAGATTACACAAACACTGGCTGCTTGTCAGGAAGAGAACAAAACAAGCCTTCTGCAGATGGGACTGCAGGGCACAGAGTCTGAGAAATGCATCAGGGTGAATCAGAGTTGTGTTAGGAAGCATGCGACTGCTCTCGCTGCTGCAGATGGCATTCATAAATGCATAATCATATCATGCACAATTTAGCTCTGTGTCTAATTGCGAAAGAATGCTAGGCTCTTGCGAGAAGTTGTTTTTCTAAGAATTGCACTGCTAAATGCAGTTCTGGTTAGCAGCTATATGCAAGCAGAGGCAGTGACATCCTTTTATTCAAGGTGTAGCTTCTTTGGTGAAAGATTAGACGTATGTTTTTAAGGCCTGGTTTCACAGACGGGGCTTAGAAACTAACCCTTGGGGCCTGTACTTAACCAAAAATCAATTCAGAAGTGGCACGCCTAATTAAAAAAACCTGGAAATTGATGGCAGATCATTTAACACTTTTACATTTATGCTATAACCTACTAGTACATGTTAAACAACTAAAGTAAATATCAACCCAAAAAAATATATACACTATATTGCCAAAAGTATTGGGATACCCAATACTTTAACTCTGTGTCTAATTGTGAAAGAATGCTAGGCTCTTGCGAGAAGTTGTTTTTCTAAGAATTGCACTGCTAAATGCAGTTCTACTTAGCACCTATGTGCAAGCAGAAGCTGCGACATCCTTTTTTCAAAGTGCAGCTTCTTTGGTGAAAGATTAGACGTATGTTTTTAAGGCCTGGTTTCACAGACAGGGCTTAGAAACTAACCCTTGGGGCCTTTACTTAACCAAAAATCAATTCAGAAGTGGCATGCCCAATTAAAAAAAACTGGCAAAATATAATTAATAAATAAATAAATAAATAAATAAATAAATAAATAAACTCCAATCACTTCCATGGCCACAGGTGTATAAAATCAAGCACTTAGGCATGCAGACTGCTTCTACAAACACTTGTCCCTCAGAATGGGTCACTCTCAGGAGCTCAGTGAATTCAAGCATGGTACCAGATGCCACCTGTGCAAGTCCATTCGTGAAATTCTCACTACTTAATATTCCAGTCAACTGTTAGCGGTATTATAACAAAGTGGAAGCAACTGGGAACAACAGCAACTCAGCCACAAAGTGGTAGGCCACGTAAAAATGACAGCGTAGTGTCAGCACATGCTGAGGCGCACAGTGTGCAGAAGTCATCAAGTTTCTGCAGAGTCAGTAGCTACAGACCTCCAAACTTCATGTGGCCTTCATATTGGAGATGGAGGGGGGATTGTGGTGTGGGGTTGTTTTTCAGCAGTTGGGCTTGGCCCCTTAGTTCCAGTGAGAGGAACTTTAAATGCTTCAGCATACCAAGACATTTTGTACAATTTCATGTTCCCAACTTTGTGGGAACTGTTTGGGGATGGCCCCTTCTTTTTCATACCTGACTGTGCACCAGTGCACAAAACAAGGTCCACAACGACATGGATGAGCGAGTTTGGTGTGGAGGAACTTGACTGGCCTGACCTCAACCAGAACACCATTGGGATGAATTAGAGCAGAGACTGCGAGCCAGGCCTTTTCGTTCAACATCAGTGCCTAACCTCACAAATGCGCTTCTAGAAAAATGGTCAAAAATTCCCATAAGCATACTCCTAAACCTTTTGGAAAGCCTTCCCAGAAGAGTTGAAGCTGTTATAGCTGCAAAGGTTGGGCCAACTCCATATTAAACCCTACGGATTAAGAATGGGATGTCATTAAAGTTCATGTGCATGTAAAGGCAGACGTCCCAAAACTTTTGACAATATAGTGTACTTCACACATGTAATACCATAGACAAAGACGAACAAACACAGAGAAAGAACTGAAGGCAGAGGGAGTGGAAGGAGAAAGCAGCCAAGGAGGAGCCATGGTGACAAGAAGATGATGACACCCTGTGGATCACTGACAGAAATGACCCCGGTTGGGCTGACCTGCCGATGAGCCCATGCGAGACCGATGGCACTGGAGACTGAGGTGGAGCCGTGGAGACGAATGTCCGAGGAGGAACCAGATAACCAAAAGACAGAGGTGGAGCTGGTGGGATCTAGGACAAAGGCTGAGTCAGGGGGATTTCAGAGCCAGACAGAGCCAAAGGCACAGGCTGGACAATGTCTGACCAAGGTGAAGCCGGAGAGATGAGGTAGCACGGTGAAGCCATATGGCCGATGGTTTCCGGTGGAGCTGAGGGAGGAGCCAATGTAGAAGGGCATCCTCTGGGCTAGGTGGAGCTGGTGGCCTGGAGACAATTGGCTGATCCTTGCTGCATGTTGGATATGCAGAGGGGTTGAAGGACACCAGTGAAGGAGGGGCTGAGGAACTGGCTGTTTGAGGAGGTGGGAGAGGTTGGTCGGGCATTCTGGAGATACAGGGAGCGCTGGAGATACATGGGAAGCTGGAGAAACAAAGACCAGTGGAGATTCAGTGGATGGCTTGTCTCTGGGGGTGCTGGAGTAGGGCTGATGATGACGTCATCCTCTGCGGGCTGATGGTAAAAGTTGTGCACCCCACTCCACATACTCAGTGAAATCTCCCTAGGACCCACACCAGGCCGTGGGTCAAGCTGGCAAAATAGAATATGCACAGCGAACGGTCCGGGAAGGTGGTGCGGCATGCCAGGTCATGAACACACGAATGTGAGTTGGATAGTCCATAGTTTACTCACTTTGAGGGTCTGTCTTTTTGTCAAGTAACATTCTGATAAAAGCTCACGAATATAAGGAAGAATGGGAAACAAGATCTTTAATAACAAAACTCAGGAAAATCTCACAGAATATACTTCACACACATAATACCAAAGGTGGACAAACACAGAGGGCTGAAGGCTTAACTGAAGGCTTAAGTACAGAGAGCAAACAAAGGAACAAATTAGGTAATTAATGGACAACAGGTGAATAGGATTACTAATTAAATAGACTGAGGAAAACTAGGTCACAGTACAGAACCAAAAACACGATTAAAACAACAGAACAGGGTACAGTGCCATGTATATTAATGGGTATAGCGACACTAATGTATTCAGCTAGTCAGCTTGAGATCCTTTTTTATCTAAACTGGTTATATCTCTTAAGCTTAGTAGTGAATGTTTTAGGATAATATTCATCTGCACAGTCACGCAACAATTTTCTTCCACAAAATGCATGCAGTTTTGTTTTATTTAACTAGAAGTCCAAAAGTTACAGTGTACCTTTAAATGTGTTTTTTTTTTTTAAAGGTTTTTTGTGTTATCTTAAAATTGTAGCACTTATGGTGAGAGGATGTGAAAAGACGTGCATGGCATATATAAAAAAAAAAAAGCAGACTGAATGCAAGAAAGTGTCCTGCGTTAATGGGCCATAATCTGCCTCTGACAGACTGACAAAATGAATAGATTGCTCGGGACTTTGAGCCAGTGATGGGTTTATGTTTAATGATATGAAAATAAAACAATCAGTATATTGACTTTATAATATAAGCCACTAATGCCTTAAATTATATTAATTTGGGGGGTTTTCACAACTAATAATATATGTGATTCATTTGATTAATAAGCAAGCACACAGTATCATGTTACTAATTAGATGAAAAATCTAATTCGATTGACAGCCCTAACCATTAGTGATACCATGACACCTCTGGCAAGGTTTTAAAAGTTCATGAGTTATGACTGTGTTGAATTATAAATACAGCTGTTGGCTTAATCCTGAACATGTGCTGCAATTCCATAAAAAAATATAATATCCTCAGGGATGAATACATTAAAATATTCATAATAAAATATGTAGGTCAATCACTTCAGCTCTGATGGGATATGAGGTTCGGATCTTGGGAGTTCAACTACCAATGGAGCTAAACCACAACCACCTGTTAGGACTCATTTCATCCCCCTCTCATGTTCTTTTCAGCCCTCTATCCTCTGTCTCCTTATCACCACTCTCCATGCCCTAAACCCCTCTCGTCCTCCATGCTTCTTTATCCCTTCTCCTTCACACCATCAGTTTATACTTCTCAAATACGTTCCCACTCTCTCGCACGCCCTCCAATCACATTCTTTCTGTTTAGTTTCTCTCTCTCATATTAAGAAATATAAACTCTATTAATCTCTTTCACCCTCGATACACCACGATCTCCTCCCATCTCTCTCTAAAACGCAACCTTTTCACAAACCACTTGACCTTAAAAGAAAGCCACAATACTCCACAATTCCAACACTAGAAATTAGATGGCTAACATAATCATTGTAGTACCTCAAAATACCAAATGTTAAAGGACAAACTTCTGCATAATTCAGTTTAAAATGTAATTAAAATATGTGGTAAGATCCTCCCCAGAAGAGATTAAAACTCATTACTCCAGGTTATAAAAACTGCCTAAAGCATACCCATCATCTGCCTGTATCTGCTCTTTCACTCTCTTTAAACTGTCTGTCAGCCTTTGAATTAAATGCCAGCTAAAATGCAAACACACAAACATGCTCATTTACATCACAAATAACAATGAATAAACTATTAATAAAATGCCATCACACACACACATAACATTGTACCTATTTCTTATTGTCATTTGCAGAACGAGAGCCTCTGTTTTTCTCATGGAAAGAAAAGATGTGGGATAGACAGACTCACTGTATGGAATACACGCTGTCAGAAAAAAAGGTACATTGCTGTCACTGGGGCAGTACCCTAAGGTACAAAACCGAAAAGGGTACTAATATGTACCTTTAAGGTACTAATACACACTCTTAAAGTACTGATAAATACTTTAAGAGTGTGCCCCAGTGACAGCACTGTACCTTTTTTTCTGAGCGTGCACAATGGAGCTATTCAAGAACCATTTAAATTATGCCTACATTTTCACTTAGAAAACATTTTCTAAGTACTTCCATAAAAGGCAAAAAAAAAAAAAAAAAAATTAATAATATATAATATATATATATATATATATATGCCTGGGGGTTTTCTAGAGGTTTTTATGGTCACGTTATGAATCACACATAATGCAACACAGGGTTAAACAATGATTTTTACTGATGTTTTAAAATAAACTACCAAGTTTGTACCAACGTTAATTATTTTATTCTATTTTTCATTTTATCTTCTTTTTCAAGTGGCTGGTGTAGTAGAGCTGCACAATGAATAATCTCATCTATGGTTATGGATCATTTAAATCTACCTGCATTCCATTATTTTGTATTTTATTTGTATTTTTTTCTTGCAGAGGTTGAGAATTGAAACCAACCACAGACATTTCTGTTGTGTTCATAAATGCAGGCATTTAAAATGACCAGTACTACAACCAGTCCTAAGCAAAACAGTTCCATCCAGGTGAAAAACATTTTGTCACACTTCCATTTGCTGTGGTACACAAAAATGAGTACTGAAGAAACACTACCTGACACCAAAAGAAGTTTCAAAACATAAAGCACTCTTAGTAATTTGGAATTATTTTCTGCTTTGCTATTTAGATTGCACTCTTGCAATGTAGACATGTAAATGTGTGATTTATGGAAGTAAAATAATGACAAATGTTGTGTTAAATGAAATTTTTATAAACAATATATACACAAAAAAAAAAAAAAACAATGTATACACAATAGCATTATTACAATTTCAATAATCCATGTTCACCTTACAGACTTTAAAAATACCACCTATAATATTCAACAGGCAATTTTCAGTCCATTTTATTTTGCTTTACAAATTAACTTCAACAAATTTTGTGACTCAAATTAACCTTAAGTAATACACTCCAGGATTACCTCCACAACCCCCATGCCCCCCTCCCCCCATTGTGGGCCAGTATAAAACACTAAGTGTGAAAATGCAGCCTTACCTACTTCAGTAGACTAACCGTGATATAAAAAGACCAAACTCAGTCAGTAAACACCTCATTAAGAAACCACAACTATATCCAAATGCAATGTCAAATTGTAGACCCATTTCAAATCTTCTATTTATGTCTAAAATACTATGCTCAGGCCTGTGCTATGACTGTGCTTGTTAAAATGACAAATGACTTATTTCTAGCTTCTGACCAAGGCTACATCTCAATACTTGTTTTACTTGCTGCGTTCAACACTATAGATAATGACATACACTTAGATTGATTACAAGATCACACTGGTATCCAGGGACAGGCCTTAAGATGGTTTAGATCATACCTATCTGACTGTTACCATTTTGTTTATTTAAACAGGTAATTATCCAAGTTAAAGTCAGTAAATTTTGGACTGCCACAAGGGTCTGTTTTAGGCTCTCTGCTGTTTTCAATATACAGTACATGCTGCCCCTTGGTAATATTATTTCAAAAACGTGGAATTAGTTTCCACTCTTATGCTAATGGTACTTATATATTTCCTCACATCCAGATGAAACCTCTAAATTATCCAAGTTGACAGAGTGTGTTATAAATCTAAAATATTGGATGACCAGTAATTTTCTTCTATTAAATTCAGATAACACTGAGGTATTACTTATTGGACTAAAACAATTTATATGCAAAACAATTTGCATATAAATACTTTTTCCGATGTAGAAAACCTGGTTCATGCATTCATAACCTCTAGACTAGATTACTGCAATGCACTACTAGGTGGTTTCCTGCATCCTCAATAAACAAGCTACAATGCAGCTGCTAGAGTTCTTACCAGGGGCCGGTTGCATAAACCACTAAGACTGGTCTTACAAGTTAGTCATCTTTTTTCTTTCTTTGAGGCTGTTCATAACTTTTTCATAAGCCAGTTACATAAAAACGTAGATTGGCCTAATTTGATACCAAGACGTAAGACTGATCCTTGACTAACTGCTAGTGTGTCATACTAAATCTTAAGACACTATCTTAACACAATGGATATGCTTATAGAACTGGCCTCATGTCAAAAAATATGATCATATAACCCCAATTTTACCATCTCTACACTGGTTAACTCTTAAGTTCTGTAAAATCTGTAAATGTGTATTTAACTGATCTTTTATCACGCTATTTAAGGTCACAATACTGGACTTTTGGTAGTACCTAGGATATCTAGGTCCAGAGCATTTTCACATTTAACTCCAAAACTCTGGAACAGACTTCCTGATAATGTTCGGGCTCAGACTCGCTCCCCCAGTTTAAATCTAGATTAAAGACGCATCTCTTTAGCCAAGCATTCACATAATGCATCTCATAACCTTGCACTCCAGTTATATCAGATCACATGCGCATGATCTATCTATTGCTTGAAATGTTATGAGCAGCTACGCTAATTATTTTTAATTTGCTTTCTGTTTCTACCTCGGGATGATAAAGATTATGCCAGCTCCAGTTTGAATCCAGGCTCTTGAAGATTTTAGATGACCCAACACCTGTGAAAAGAAGACGTCAACCCCTGCGAGGACTTCAGATGACACCAAGTCTGAATCAACATACACAACTGCCAAATGTTCTGTATGTTTTAATCATTACAATCGCAACAATAATTGCTTTAATGAGCTCATTGTTTCTGCCTAAATTAATACATGCTGTAAGATAAAAACATGATTTGTATTATCTTAGAACTGTAATCTGGAATTAGAATCTGGGAAGAGGGCAAAAGATTTTCCTGCATAGATTTTGCAAGCTGGTCATGTGAATTTGTCACACTTACCAACAGAAAGCTGTTTAGTTTTAATGTGATTTCTATGTGCTTCATATAATGCTACACTATTGACAATAGACAATTTACCTTTTTTGCCCATGAAATTTCACCAGAATTTCACCTGAAAGGCATAGCTATTCATTGCACTGTAGACAGCTTCATGGTTATAATGGCAACTTTTGCAAGATGCAACAGTGTTGTTACTAATAATAGAGTCAATGTGAGGTTGTCTTGATTTGACTGCAGCATAACCAGCAAAAACGTAATGCCCCTGCCCTTCTCTTTGAGAATAACATTTTAGTTTCTGTATGTTCTGCTTCCTGTTGTATGTTGAAAGCACTTCACTGCAAGCGATGCAATGTAAAGAAGCAATTAGACAAATGGCATATACACTCATGTAATGCACCTTCCTTTATCTATTTCAAGAAAACCTTAGTCTATAGATTGAGTGTATTCATTAAAATGTCCCCAAGCTATCCTCCATTTCCTGGATCCATTACAATGCGGCTGTGATCTAGATTCTATGCCAGTCCTCTGTGCCCTGACTTTTCTAATTTTCTTCACTTCGACCTGCTTGAAGAGAACTTTGTCTTGTAAAAACTCCAAAAAAAGACTGTAGGACCGCTTTGAGGGTTACTTCGAGCCTCGAAAATACTCAGGAAGTCAGGCTGCTCGGTGTTTATGTGTGTCAGTGTGTGTGTCCTTTCTTCTGACCTACATTTGGAAAGCCAGACTGGGAATGCAAGGTTCATATGTGGTTAAAATAAACATTAACTTTGCCAAGTAACATTAATGTGGTCCTGCAATTTCTGAGGAGGAAAAGGCAATCCATCCCCAAAGGTTTCCAGTACAGTCAGACTCAGACTATGACTCCACGGCATTGGTTCATCTCAGTATTTCGCAGAACAATCAGAGGGTGATAGAGATACCTGTTCCCTTTTCTCAGAAGATCTGAGGCTTAAGTCATTATTCAACTGTCTAAACTCCAGCACACTTCCTGGGGCCATTTTACCACTTGCAGATAAATTCAGAACCACTCCCAAATCTTCACCTTTATTAGCTAGATCTAGATGCAGATTTTGCCATATATTTTATTGGCTATGTATTCAATATTGCAATAAAAAAACAGTTTGCAATAACAATCTGTCAGAAGATATTGAATGTTTTTCTTGCATAATAAAGGCTTTTTATTTACTAAAAGTAAATACCGCTGAAAAGGGAATTATGAAATCTTCTAGTTGAGAAGTGTGAAGTAAACAGAATTTCAAATTTTGCAAATGTCAGTCTGTCAGTGCCTGGTAATCATATACAGTTTTCTTAAATTATGTTTATGAGATTACTTACTGATTCCGTTCAACTTGTAGAACCAATTTCAAGTCCTGGGCTGAGACCAGAATCTCCCCCCTCTCTGGGAACTGGTCCTGATGAGCAGAAAATTACAGGTCAGTAAATCTTACTTTTTTACAGATTCAGATCAGTATATCTTACTTTATTATTTAGTATTTCTTACTTTTATTATTTAAGAAATGACTATGCAGCAATAAGGCATGAAATTGATCAAAAGTGGCAGTAAAGACTTAAAAGGATTTTTTTTTTTAAATGCTGTTCTTTTCAATGTCCTATTCATCAAAGAATCCTGAAAAAAAGTTTTAAAGCAGGGCACGACATTAACGCTTGTCCGGGACAAGTGGATTTTTTGAAAGGGCAAGTGAAAAATAATTTTACTTGCCCGACCGGACAATTAGTATCCTGATAAAAACGTCAAAAAATAACTAGGGAATCACCAAAATGCAAGAATGATACTGCATTAATTTAGTGTAAGTGGCGACTGATAGTGGATAATAATATATAATGTATAATGAACTGATGGTAACAAGGTTGCGCTGTTGACGCTCGCGCAGCCTCTCGAGCAGAAATCACAACAAATGAGCGCCGCTCATACAAAGTTTGGTTAAGCCCTGGTTAAAGTATTACAAATATTAAATTATATATTAAAGATATTAAATCAAAAATATTAAAGTGGCACAACTGTTTACAACATTGATAATAATAATAATAAATGTTACTTGAGCAGCAAATCAGTATAGAATGATTTCTGAAGGATCATGTGACACTAAAGACTGGAGTAATGATGCTGAACATTCAATAATATTAACTGTGCAATTACATTTATGTAATGATTACTGTTTTATTGTATTTTTGATTAAATTAATGCAGCAGGAACTGAATGTTAGTGTATATTTAAATAAATATAGTCAATTTCCATTGAATGCTGACTTCAAACCCTCTAAGCATTATGATTTAGTGATATTGTCATTGTTTTTTTAAAGTTTCAATAATATGGAAGTCAAATCCTCAGTGGACCTCTCTCCAAAAAAATTCAACCATGTCACCCAAAACAACTGTAGTCTTTTTTTTTTTCTTTTTTGTAGTCAGCTGCATACTTAACTCTTGCCTTTAAAAGGCACAATATGCAATTTATCACCACTAGAGGTCGCTTATTCAAAACAAAGGCGTAGCTTGATGACGCCTTGATTTTGCAGAATCATGGGAGTTGTTGTCTTCCCCTCTACAGCCAGTGCAAAAGAATCCCATGGTACTTGGGCAGAAATCATATTCATGATTGAGCTAATGTATTAAAGATTTATTAACATTACTGTAGTATGAAGCAAGGTGGAACGAGGCCACTGGAGAGATTGCTAATGAGAGACAAGCGTGACACACGGCTCAAGAGCAGTAGAACTGTTATTAGCCTATTTTATTTTTATTATTATTTTACTATTTATTATTAGATCAATATTAGGCTTGGCTACACATGGTACTCGTAGTTGAAAAAAAAAAGAAAAAAAAAAGAGATTTAAACAATAAGACTAACTGTGTTGAGCCGTATAACAATGATTCATTTTCTGTTGATGAATGTATCCAAACGTAGTTGTGGAGTTAGACCGGGCCTAAAATCATGGCTCGATGACGCACTGGAGCCACTGAGCATGGCCCCACCCCTAACACTCTAATAACGAGAGCACATTTTGCATCAGTTTGCCTGCTCAATCGCGAGTTACTGTCAGTACCGTTAGTTACTACAGCCTACTTTTTGCTATCTAACTATGCCTTCGTCGCATAACTGCATATTACCTGGTTGCAATAACTTACAAAACAGCTCGGTGTCCTTATTTACATTTCCAAAAAACAATATCAAGAAGAGGTGGATTCATTTTGTGAATAGCCACCTTGATGGAGAGCTGAGGATAACCACCAACACCCGTCTCTGCAGTGATCATTTTACACTGGATAGTTTTATAAACTTTCATTGGAGACATCTGGGATTCAATGATAATCCGTTTTTACTGGTGAATGTGGCTGAACCGACAATCTCCCGCCCCGGCCTTCTTCCTCACGTTCCACTGACAACTGGTGCTATCGTCAGCAGTGCGTGCCCACCAATGAGTGTAAGTTGTCTTGTGTGCTTACGGCAGTTTTCTTGCGAGTGGGCGTGATTTCAGCTCACACAGCGGACAGTGTGTTTTTATCATGCAAATTTGGCTGGGTGGTTAATAACACATTTTTTTGTGGTGTGACAAACTCAGAACATATATTTAATTTTGACTTTACATGGACTTTAAACGTCATCAAAATATAAAACATTGTTCTAGTGGTTTTTGGATATTTGAATCCAAAAATCTTACATATTGTGCCTTTAAGGAAAGATGCTGAAGCCAACGGGCCAGAGTTATAGTATTTAGCATGTGTTTGCTCTGCATGCCCTGCTTGTGGTTAGCTGTGCTAGCAGATAAAATGGGTAGGAGACTGACAACTTTGATCCTCCATGTAAACCCTTTCCAAGAAGTCAGACATCAATAGACATTCTCTCCTCCCTTCAGCCATCCAAAGTCCTGCGATACAAATGGGAAATCTCTTAGTCCAGCGGCAACCAAAGTCAGTAAGATGTTCAACAGACCTTGGGGAGAATGTTGTATAAACAGTACCCCTATAGGGACCACACATGAAATGACTGGAGCAGCAGTGAAAAGTGATGATTCCAAATGTGAAACATCTTGCTGCTAGCACATTCTGAGAAAGTAATTTGATGGTGGCAGTGTTTGTGAATTATTACTATCCTGCTTGCTATTGCTCATATAGCAAGATGGAAGATGATAAAACCAGCAAAAAATAAATAAAAAAATAAGTAGACTCACAACGAAGGAGGGTCTCTAGATATATCTATGGACAGGAGAGACCACAACACCCTAGAAAATGTTGTATTTTTTTTTTATTTTATTTAGAAAATGTAGCAACAGCATAGCAAGAACCTGGGATCCACCCACAACTTTTGCAGGGGCAAGAACCACTCCAAATATAGCAATCACACAGCAATACCCTGCCATCCACCCACAACTCTTTTTAAACTTTTGCACAGGCAAATGTGTCATTTTTCTCAAAAAATAGGAACCACATAGAAACTCCCTGGCAACCCCTATAAAACACCATAGCAAATTTTCTTAAAAAAATTTAGAATCAGCATAACAATTCCTTGGCAACCACCCACAACTTTTGCATAGGCAAGAACCACTCATATTTTCTTTAGAAAATGTAGCAACACCCTTAGAAAAGTAATGCCCTGACCAACCACCCACATAACCGTAGTGACTTTTACACGGGCAAGCACCACTGAAATTTTCCTCCAAAATTTTATAAAAATGTCAGAAAAAGTAAAAATCTAGTTTCAAATGAAAATGTGAAATATGAAGACATATTTTCTGTAAAGAGGAAAAAGAGGAAATACATTAGAAACCACAGCACTACACATACAGACATCTGTCAGAATGTTCTAAGCTGAGGGGGAGTTTCACTCCATGGGATGAATGACGAGAAGGTTTGAGTCAAGTTTACATTTCACAAATCAAATGGGGAAAGGCTGAAATGAGAGGGTCACTTTTCCTGAACATGCATGTGCTTATGCTTGCAATAATAATTATTATTATTTCATTCTAATGCTAAAACTCTGTAAGACAATTACTTTATGAATAAATAGCATTTAAAATATCACCAATGCCAGGCAAAAAAACATCACCATTTTATCCCTCAAATCATCACTATTGGTCACACTTTATATGTCTGTCTATGGATTCTGCAAATCTTTAACCAATGAAAAGTTGTGACTCGACCTTGTAACTTAATTTGCTCCTCACTCTGTCAGTAAAACCTCATAACTCCACTGGCTTCTTAAATCTTGAATCAAGTGCGGCACACAGTTTTGATCGTCTCTCTAGCTTGCAATGCAAAGGTAAATAAAAAATGGGTTGTTTGAATAAGAACAGTGTTTTCTTTACTCAAGAAACACTATATTAAGGGATCCGGAGACACAGAGAGCGACAAGACAAGAGAGTGGAGAGAGGAAGAAAAAAAAAAATCTGCTCCGGTTCCCGGACACACTGCCGCTCGGCCCTCAGCAACGAGGGCTCTCCAACAGCATGTCCCTCCTTCCTTCCGGGTTTCGGCACCATTGTAACACAGTTCGTAGATATGGGAAGGAGGAGGCGGGAACCGGCGAACGTTTAAAAGACTTTAATCGATAAAACAAACAAAACGAAAGTAACACGGGCAGCCCCTCACGGATGACTGCCACGCACACACATAATAAAACATAAACAAAACACAACATAAAGTCCAGGCCTGGTCCTCTCATGTCCTTCACTGGTGTCGCTCATACTTATATGCCTCCAAGCTCCCTCATGTGCCACGCAGGTGATGCTCATTCTCAATCACGCACCGGTCTCACTCTATATTTATATACAGCGAGGTGGACAAGTGAGAGACGTGGGAGGAGTGAGTGAGACCGGTGCGTGATTGAGGATGAGCGTGTATATATATATATATATATATATATATATATATATATATATATATATATATATATATATATATATATTAGTGCTGTCAACGTTAATGCTTTAACGCATGTGAAGTCCTTAACACGTTAAAATAATTTAATGCAATTAACGCAAATAAATTACAGAAGTATGTGAAGCTGTGTCATTAACATAATGTTTGTCACACAGTTAGATGATCTTAGAAGTCAGAAGTTTATCACAATCACACTGAGCATCTATAAGCACCTGTAACCCTGGTAGGAGGACATATCCATTCTCTAACTCTTTAACCTAATTCTGCTTCTCTGTTTGTGATCAGGCCATTTTAAGCTGTTAAACTCTGGGAACGTTTTTAGTGATCCAGTAATCGAATTCATTCAAACAATCAGTCCAAAACAGCGCTATAATGTAAAGAAGGTAGGGCTGGATAAAACGCTACAATAACAATAACGATGTGTATCGCGATAAAACGATAACGATAACGATATGTATCATGATAGACACGTAATCGATATCAATAAAAAATGCGACGATTCCGTCGTCGGAAGAGATCAGAGGTTGTGAAGCAAGTTTGGTTGCATGAACAAAGGCACTCACTCTCTGGTAACCTAGCAATGTAGGGAGTGACACGCTAACAGCCAATCATGTAACAGTATCAAGTTTGGGGATCAACCCGAAAATGAGTGCCGCAGCGAGTATGGCAGGAAACAGGAAGACAAGTCAGCTCGTCAGTATGGCAGTTTTTTGGATTTTATAAGTCTGACCGTAGTCAGACCAATGTCGTCTGCAAATTATGCAAGACCGTCGTCCCCACCAAGACTGGTAATACCACAAACTTGTTTTACCACCTTAAGCCTTATTTATACTTTTGTCTGGCTCCGCTGACTACGCATGCCTCGTCCGTTTGAGGAGGTGTTTATACTCGACATGCTCGCCGTTGTGCTGTTCTTTGAAACGACATGGAAATGGCATATATTTATATATATATATATATATATTATATATATATATATATATATATATATATATATATATATATATATATATATATATATATATATATATATATATATATAGGCTAATCTTTTTGTATTGAAGATTGAAGAGGAGAAGAGTGTCTTTGACTTGCCATCGAGTCCTCATTGAGTGCAAAATTTGGGTTTCAGAAGTAAAAACTCAGATTTTGAATGATAACATAAACCTTTGAAGACTATCGATTAATAACCTTTAAAGGTTATTAATCCATGGTATTAGCCGTCAGCCCTCATTATTATTTTAGCTTATTTTAAAAAATGCTGCTTAACAGTAGAATTCCTGGTGAAAAACTACATTACCTATGATGCTGTACTAAATATGATACCAATCAAAGTTCTTTCCTTCACCAAAACTGTTAAGTACACAGTCTTGTAGCTTTGTCATTTTGTCTGATTTTCAAAAACCTTTTTGCTTCAAATCAAAGTTTGTAGTGATTCATCTCATAGCTGATTGTCTTGGTTTGTGGCTTATAATTCTAAATGAAGACTATTTTTAAATCCCTATGGGAAAAGAAGAAAAAAAAAATCAGGAATCAGCGCCATTGAAAAAGGGGGAGGGCACTATTGCCAATATTGTCTTAAATAGCCTGCGCTTAGCACTTCATCTTTTTTTTTAACATGAAATTTTTGCCTATGTCACAACATGAGGTAAATCCAGCCCTGCATGCCACTGTCAAAGAGACAGGTGAAGGAACGAAAGAAGATCCCAGAGGACAGTGGGAGAAATTGATGTTAGAAAAGAGGAGATAGAAAGACGAAGGCACAAAAACAAAACTGCTTGAAGTAATTGTACAGAAGTGTAGATGAAAGAAGTTGTCCTAATGCCCTGTGTGAAGTCCTGTAAGTAGTGCCGTTGGAATTCAGATTCCCAGACTTAGCAGTCAAAACATGCCGGCACACCCTAAATCTGTTATCGTTTAACATTTCATTCCTGTCAAATGCTTGATTTATGTTAGTTTTATTTGCACTTTATGTCACAAGCACAGCCAATTTAGTCTTGGTCACTTTGGACAAAACAAAAATTCTTCTGAATTGGAAATAAATGTTACTTATTTCCCTAGACACCTTCCTCTAATGACGATATCTTGCTTTTAAAAAAAAAGTTTAGATTAAGCAAACCCTTTCGGACGCCTCTCTAGACTCTTCATCACCTCAGTTTAAATATTTATATGAGGGGAATCAGTTGTTCGCTGTTGACATGATTACATCTGAATGATAAATGAAAGAGCAACACAAAGCAAGAGAGGTGGGCATTGAGGCGCATGGTATCCGCAGTCCCAGAGCTCATGCTGGGCTGCAAGCTTGTAGTCTTTTGAAAGACTGCACCATACTGGGGCTTTACATTTGTTCCAAGGCATGCATATCAGCTGAATATTTTCATACATAATAGAACATATTAAAAAGAACATTTTAAAGTAATAGCTACTCATTCTCATGTTTCTAAACCTGTAATACTTTTGCTTTGTTTTTTTGTTTAGTTTTTTTAAATGCACCACAAAAGGAGGTGTTTAACAGAATTCTTAAGCTTACTTTGGCAAAAGTGGCCCAAATCTAATTCTTTAGCCCATACAGTACCTGTCGAATGTTTTTGAAAGTAATCTCTTATGCTCACCGAGGCTGGATTTATTTAATAAAAATACAGTAAAAACAATAATATTGTGAAATATTATTACAATTTAAAATAATTGTTTAATCAATTAAAAACTTAAATTCTGTAATGACAAAGCTGAATTTTCAGCATCATTACTCCAGTCTTCACATGATCCTTCAGAAATCATTCTAATGTGCTGATTTGCTGCTCAAGAAACATTTATTATTATTATTATTATCATCATCATCAAGAAACATTTATTATCAAATTTTTGTGGTAAGATTAAAAAAGTGAGAAATTAATACTTTTATTAATCAAGGATGCATTAAATTGATCAAAAGTGACAGTGAATACATTTATAATGTTACAAATGATTTGCATTCAATAAATGCTTTAATAAATATATTAAATGCAATTAATAAATGCAAATAAATGTTGTTCATTGAACTTTATATTCATTAAAGATTCCTGAAAAAGTATCACCACCATTTTCAAAAATGTTAAGTAGCACAACTATTTTCAACAGTGGTAAGACTAATAATAAGAAATGCTATCTGAGCAGCAAATCAGCATCTGAAGGATCGTGTGACACTGGAGATGCTGAAAGTTCTGCTTTGCAATCACAGGAATAAATTACAGGGTTTTTTTACTGTATTTTTGATTAAATAAATGCTGCCTTGGTAAGACTTGTAATTTTAACTTTTGACAGGTAACTATAACTCATGTCTGTTTTCTTCTTCTTCTTCTTCTTCTTCTTCTTCTTCTTCTTCTTCATAACAATATGAACAGCACAGCCCACATGGAACCAGGAACATTTTTCTAAACTTCTCCTTTTGTGTTTTATTGAAGAAAGAGTCAAATGGGGAACTATATCCCTTTAAAAATTGAAACGCATGACCTTTTAAAGCACCATCCTTATGTGATTGCGATTACTCTTCCAAATGATGTAATGATCTGTATCAATGCATTTTAGGTTATGGACAATCCCACACTGAAATAATGAATTCTGGCAACGAGAGCTGGAGGAGTTGAAAATAATGTATTGCCGTGTGAGGTGTTTTGAAAACATTGAAAGTATAGAGATGCATTCAAATTTGAAGTGTTTTCAAATTCTCTTTTTCAAATAGCCTGCTTCACAGAATGCCAACTTGGGCTTTGCTTCGGTTAATATTCTGGTAAGTTTAGAAACATGACATCCTTTTTCAGAGATGAGAGCATGATAGCACATAATAGCAAGCTGGGACCATAGAGGAACCTCATGCAAGTGTGTTTACATCAGCTGAGGGAATCAAAGGAAATGTAATTTCATGTTAAATCTTTTCGCTTTTCAGTGTGACAAATTGTCCCAGTTTCATATTCACTTGGTAAGGAAGCTAATTCTCAGTTTATCGTGCATTCATTTTCCTTTGAACTTACTGGACACATTTTGACTAATGGAGGTAAGAAATTATTGAGCTTCCTGGCGCTACACATATGAGACCTTTTATAGCGCAGTTATCAGCTTTCATAGACAGACAGGCTTGAGAGATGTGGAATCAGCTATGAGGACAATCTTTTTAATATAACCTGTCTGCCATTAAGGGAGCTGTGTGCACCAGATCAAATTTACCACAGTCTCCTCATGACATTCTATCCTGAAGGGCTCATCATCGCTCATTCTTCGTGTGACTATGTCAAAGAAGAGTCACACAAGAGATGATTTGTGGGAAATTAACTGGGCTAAAGTCAGCTAACCACATCCCAAAGGTTCAAACCAACATCTCCTGGCCATCAAATATAGGAATTTGATGGAGATTACGCTTCTATATTTATCTAAGACCACAGTCCCAGACTTTTGACTATCTTGTTTATCCTGGAAATATGTAGGAATATGTAGATTTTGTTTAGATTTTCTAATCAGAATTTCTTTCCATCTTAAAATAATATGTACTGATTATTTAATAGACATACATGCAATATATAGTTCTACTTGTGGATATCTAGTCAATTTGATAGCATATTTAGTAATTAGTTCTTCCTCAACCATGTATATTGAAAACACCACTTGAACTTGAGACAGACCCAAGTGTCCTGACTCCCAGTTATGTAAAATCAGCCAATCAGATTAGAGTTGGCCAGGTCAAGATAAGGCTTTCTTCTTCTTTTTTTTTTTTTTTTTTTTTTAGGGAAAGAACAAGATGGGGACAGATTCACAAAAAATCTTAGGATACATTTTAAAAAGGTGTAAGAATGTTTCTAAATGCAATTCTTAGGGGGACAAAGGTGTCCCTATTATGCTATTTTAAAGCAAAAAAATCCTAATTTTGTTTTGGAGGTCTCCTACAATAGGTTCACATGCAACAAAAAATACACTTCTCATAATATACACTGCAGCATCACTTCTTTTCTCAAAGTGTCTGAACTGGTTTGATAAAAGATTCGCTCTCTCTAAACACCTCCTTTCTGTTGTGAATGGTATGATGGTATGATGCCGTAAACTAAACGCCCAAGACCATATCTGATTTTCAGCTCCGGAAACTTCTTCAGCACTTGTATACACAGTGATACAAACAGTCACGATGGCGTCGGTTTTACAGTATCAATCTGAACGCCAGCCCTCATCCTTTGGAAGTGTATATGGAAGTGTATTTGGAAGTAAATTTGCTTTTGCAGCATATATATATATAAAAAAAAAATAATAATAATTTTCTCGATATTTCGACAACTTAAACCAAACTCCGTCATGCCTCAGCTACAATGGAAGTATTTGAAGACTGGTCAAAGTAGTCATTGTTTGCGGGCAGCCAATGAAGATAGGCTGGCAGAATGCAAATTTACAAACCTATTTAATTTTGTGAATTTTTGATGCATCGTTTCAGGCAGTTCAGAATCGGTTCTTTCTTTTGATTGACAACAACTCCATGCACTTTGATCTTTGCAGACCTTTTACATTCACAAACAACTATATTATACACTAGACTAAAGATAATTACAATATTGCGCTATACCCTCTAAAAAAGTAACTTGTGTCTAAAAAGTAAGTTACATTACTTTTGGCGTTACTTTTTCTCACCTGGGCTGGGCTTCCTTGTTTGTTTTTTAATAACAAATAAAAAAGAAAAGTTCTACTTTGGAAAGAGTCACACCAAAAGTGAAATGAATAAGCCTTAGGCTGAAGGAAATGCACAGCTCAAACTAATATTTCAGCTGTGCTGTCATTATGGATTGCAGAAGAATAGGAAGCAGAAGAAAGTTCAACACAAGTTTTAAAGTTTAAGTTTAAAAAAAATAAAAAATAAAAATAATAATGTTTATCATAAAAGAAAATGTTTGCTTATTAGTAGGGTTGAATTGGACCACCGAAGGTCAGCAGCAAAAGAAATCAGTAATAAAGTGAGATTAAATACATAAAATATTTATATTATTTAATGATTGCAGATTTACATATTTACATTCACTGATTTCATTCATTTTGAGGAATACTGAATTACTGAATACTGTTTTTGTTTAAGTGAGACACTCACATTCAGTCTAGAACTACAATACTACAAAACGTCTCTGTTACGTATGGTAACCCTCGTTCCCTGAAGGAGAGAACAGAAACGTACATCGGACGTCACCGACGAACTGGGATCACTTCAGGGAGCCCCTATCAGCTTCGAGATATAGAGAACAGGCCAATGAGAATTGGCGTGCGAGATTTGCATCTCGCGCTCCGCCCCGCATCGCAGGTGTAAAGCGGAAGCAAAATGCAGCGCACATTTGTTTTTCACTGAGGAGCCGAACTAGTGACTCGGCCATGCAGTGATGGTACAGCAACTGTGGCGACGGGACGTACGTCTCCGTTCCCTCCTTCAGGGAACAAGGGTTACCATAAGTAACCGAGACGTTACCTTTCAGTCGGTCACGTTTGACGTACGTCGGACGTCACAGACTAATTGGGATCCCTTTGGAAAACGCCACAGTTACTACCACTTCCAGCGCCCCGCGAGAGCCCCTCAGACCCCGTCTGTTCTGGGCGGGGAAATTCATGCAGGGAGAGTCACTGCTACTATTCTGCAAAACCCACTCAGCAGACTATTGGATAACGCTGGGAAAACGTGCCCTGGGGGGGCGCTGCGGAAGCCACATCATACCCGGAGGGAGTTACCATGTGGAAAACACACGTATGGACTGGCCATGGGCAGTGCAACATACGGAAGTCCCTGGGGTGGCCCCGGCAATTGTAGGCAGGGGAGCAACACCACTCTGAGACGGCAGAGCAGCTCTGCCGAGGGAAAGACATGGGCTCGCCATAGGAAGCCGTACCATGGAAGAATACACATATGGGACCGCCGTGGGGGTCACAACATATGGAACCCAGCCTAACACAAGTTCCACCAATGCATACGAGTGTTAGACCTGGCGTTGGACGCTCCGCCATGTCCGACTGCCACGGGTTGCGGAGGACTCGACAGGGTTCGCCATACTGGGGAACTCGACTGGAGCTTATAAGCACACGTATCCGTTCCATGTGGAAGGGAATGGCGCAGCAAGCCAACACTTAAAACGGGTACTTCAGTGTTACTGACTATGGGAAGTGAGCACACGGAAGATACTGGCTCTACATGTAGGCTATAGAATCTAGCGAACATGTTGGGTGTCGCCCAGCCCGCAGCTCTACAAATATCTGTCAACGAGGCGCCATGAGACAGCGCCCAGGAAGAAGTTACACCCCTAGTGGTGTGGGCTCTTAACCCAAGTGGGCAGGGCACATCTTGGGTTTCATACGCCAAGATGAGTGCATCCACTATCCAGTGAGCCATCCTCTGCTTGGAGACAGCCTTTCCCTTCTGCTGGCCTCCGTAACAGACGAAGAGCTGCTCTGAGGTCCTGAAGCTTTGCGTTCTGTCCACGTACATCCACACGGCGTGAGGACGGGACAGAGAAAAGCTAGGGTTGGGTCTGCCTCCTCCGAAGGCAGCTCTTGCAGGCTCACCACCTGGTCCCGGAAGGTCTCAGGATTACATGAGAGTTACCCGCCCCAAATTCCAGGCACGATTTGTCGACCGAAAATGCCTGCAGGTCCCCTACCCTCTTGATGGAGACCAATGCAGTCAGGAGTACTGCACTCTGCAGTGCGGTCAGCACCAGAGACAGGTCCCAAGAGGGTATAGAGGGAGGATGAGGCGGATTTAGTCTCCTCGCCCCCCTCAGGAACCTGACGATCAGATCGTGCTTCCCTAAGGACTTTCCACCTACCAAATCATGATTAACGGCGATAGCAGCAACATAAACTTTGAGGGTGGAGGGAGACAGCCTTTGCTCCAACCTGTCTTGCAGGAAAGAAAGCACAGAACTGATCGAACATCGGCGAGAAGAGCACCATTCGACGAACAGGTTCCACTTTAACACATAGAGGTGCCTTGTAGAGGGCGCTCTAGCGGAAGTGATGGTGTCTATCACAGCCTGTGGCAGGCCACTTAGAACCTCCGTGTCCCATCCAGGGACCAGACATGGAGTTTCCAGAGGTCCAGACGCAGGTGCCAGAGGGTGCTCCGTCTCTGAGTCAGGAGGTCCTTACTCAGAGGAATGGGCCAAGGAGGTGCTGTCGCGAGGAGCACTAGTTCCGGGAACCAAGTCCTGTTGAGCCGATATGGAGCGACCAACAGGACTTGCTCCTCGTCCTCCCTGACCTTGCACAGTGTCTGTGTGAGAAGGCTCACTGGAGGAAACGCATATTTGCGTAGGCCCCTGGGGCCAGCTCTGTGCCAGAGCATCCGAGCTGAGGGTGCCCTCGGTCAGGGAATAAAACAACTGGCAGGATTGAGCAGGCCCAGAATGCGAATGGCACGAAGCGAGTTCAGATGCTTCTGACTCCATAGGAGGAGATGGCAGGTGAGTTGTGACGTGCAACGGGAGCGTAGACCATCCTGTTTGTTGATGTACACAACGGCCGCAGTGTTGTCCGTACGGACCAGAACGTGCTTGCCTCTGAGCAGCGTTTTGAAGCGGCTGAGTGCAAGATGATCTGCTAACAACTCCAGGCAATTGATATGCCATTGCAGTTAGGGCCCCGTCCACAGACCCGAAACTGCAAGCCTGTTGTACGTGGCACCCCAGCCGGTGAATGAGGCATCCGTGGAGACAACAGCATGCTTGGACACTTGTTCTAGAGGCACTCCTGCCCGTAGAAATGAAGGGTCTGACCGAAGGACCGTAGAAATGAAGGTTTGGCAGCACCTTGGAGTCACTTGGACACGGAGGGTTCCGCTGTGCCACGCCCATCTCGGGACTCGGTCGTGTAGCCAGCGGTGAAACGGTCTCATATGAAGCATATGAACAGTCTGTGTTTGAATGAATTCACGCAGTTCAACACCGACTGGACGCGCTCCTCGGTGAGGCGCGCTGTCAGGGCGACCGAATCCATCTCCATACCGAGAAAAGAGATCCTCTGCGTGGGGCAGAGTTTTCTCTTCTCCCAGTTGACCTGAAGCCCCAACTGGCTGAGGTGACTGAGCACCATGTCCCTGTGTTCACACAACTGCTCTCGCGACTGCGCAAGGATCAGCCAGTCGTCGAGGTAGTTGAGGATGCGAACACCACGCTCTCTCATGGGTGTGTCTGGACCAGGGTGGACATCGTCTGGCCGAGGGCCAGCGCTTTATACAGATTATGGCCCCTTTGGCATTCCATATTTTCTGGTGCCAAATGGTTCTACACTGCCAAAGGTTTCCAATGCACATCCGGGGAAAAGGCAAGGGGGCGGGCAAGGCGATTTACGCGTTGCACTACGCCTCAGCCAACCCGGGAAAGCATGGCTGTCAAGTATGAATCTGATTCAGCATGAATCACCCACTATTATAGTGGGAATCTCAGCCTCATCTTCATTTTCAACACATGACAGCCCTCTCTCCGATGCAGCGATTGACATCTGTCCTCTGCTAGAGCCCCAAATGAAACGCTAGGTCCCTCTCTTTTTTTTTGTTTTTTTTTTTTTTTTTTTTTTAAGGACCAGCAATCCCATCTGTAAGCTACCAGCAGGCATGCGAGACAGTGAGCATGGCCGTGAGACGGCACACAGTGTGCTGAACTCACAAACCCTTATGAAAAAGGCAAGATGAACAACGCGCCGACGTGGTCATGCTCTCATGAGAGAACATGAACCACCCACGAACACAGTCTCAGCATGCTGCGATGTGCTAGAGGAGTGTGGGGCCCATGGAGATGTACTCGGCAGGGAAGCCCAACTGTAATCCTCAGGTCACCCAGACTTATCAGCCAAAGTAGCCTTTTTTTGGTGCACCAGAAAAGAAACTAGATCGGGGTATAAGTGAAGGGACTCAACCCCGTTTAAGGTTTCATAGTCTCGACCATGCATCTAGAGCGCCGAGTGACGCACACTGGGTTGCCGTGACAACCCGCGCCGGCAGCTAATCTTCAGGAATCTTTAATGAATGGAAAGTTCAACGAACAACATTTATTTGCATTTATTAATTGCATTTAATATATTTATTAAAGTATTTATTAAATACAAATCTTTTGTAACATTATAACTGTATTCACTGTCACTTTTGATCAATTTAATGCATCCTTGATTAACAAAAGTATTAAAATTAAGGTTGAACCACTGGAGTCACATGGACTATTTTAACGATGTCTTTCCTACCTTTCTGGACCTTGAAAGTGTTCATTAATTTGCTGTCTATCGAGATGAGCTCAGAGCTCTCTGATTTCATCAAAAATATCTTCATTTGTGTTCTGAAGATGAACGAAGGTCTTACGAGTTTGGAAACGACATGAGGGCGAGTAATTAATGACAGAATTGAACTATCCCATTTAAGACAAGATGGTTGTTTACAAGAGGTTACTATGATGTTTTTAAGAACATTCTTTTCAGGAATTCAAATTCTTCTTATTTTCTGTCTTTAGAGCAATTTTAGGAAAAAGATAAGAACATTCTTACAATTTTTTGGGGGGAATACAAAATGTGTAACTTTATTCTTAAGTTAGAAAATAAAATGAAAAAGCAGTTAAGAAGAATTGGATTCATAAGAATGTTTCCATAATCCAGCTTCTGATCACAGGACAGCGTAACAGTACAATTTTTCATTTGGGCATCAAATCTATATTGGCTTTAGTGTGCAGACTTGAACATATACTGTAATAAAAACATCTTCCCAACAACACCTGACATAACAACACTTTTTAACCTTTATTAAAAAAGTATTTCAATGTCATCGAGAAAAATGGCACTGAAGTATCTACCTGACTATATGAAACACCAAACAAGACATTCATCATACACTTACTTTACAATTTAGACTGAGGGGGTTCAATGTACAGTAGTGTATTGTAGGAAGGATACACAAACAATCACATAGCTATTCACACACATACACTCACTTAAATCTAAACTTGGCACAGAAAGACAGATGGACTATGACTTCTTAAGTACACACATTCTTCACATTCCCCTCACAAAGATGCGCAAAATCTTTGAATGTCTACCTTTTTGAATACATGTCCAGACAGTTTTGGATTGAAAAAATGACACAACATACCTGAAAAAAAAAAAAAAAAAAAAAAAAGTCCTTCAAAAGAACCATTAAAATGAATATATTTTTGGTTAGCTGTTCTCATGCACATCCGTCCGCATCAAAAGTGAGTCATCTGTCCAAAAAAACAACACTTAATGAAGAAACATTATTAAATAATAAAACTGGCCATGTCTCAGCTAGTTTATGTGTGCTGCTTTGTGTGCCATTGTGTGTGTGTGTGTGTGTGTGTGTGTGTGTGTGTGTGTGTGTGTGTGTGTGTGTGTGTGTGTGTGTGTGTGTGTGTGTCTGAGCATTCAGTGCTGTTTTTCTAAACTCCCTACATCATTTTATATAAGATTTGCTGAACCGTACAAAAGGCGACATTCAGTTGGAGCATGCCAGACTGTCTTATTATGTGGCTTATCAATTCTTTAACACACCTAACTACCTTCGGACTAGCACACAAACACACACTGAAAAAAAAAAAAAACATTAAGCCAGTTCATAAAAGTTTTACGTATTCTTTATGGGAGGAACGTGCATTCACCAATTTGTATGTAGGCAGGTTCATATTGGGGACTTACGGCCTGAGACAAATGAGCCTATTCCATCATAGCTGCAAATTCAGCAGCAACTTCAATTCACTTCTTAAAGTGGGACTTCATGCTCAATTCAATTCAAGAGTTAGCTTTACTTCTGGAGGTCAAAAAGTGTAACACTTTCAGTGCAAAAATGGAAACAAGAGGAGGACAGAAAATGCCTTTGGAGATAGAGAAAGGGCAGGGGGAGAGGGAGTTAGAGGGATAGAATAAAAAAGATAGAGCCATACGGAGAGTGACTGTGATGGAGCAGCGAATGAAAGGGAGGAGAGAATGATTGAGAGTGAAAGCCAGAGAGAGAACTAGAGGAGAGAAGAAAGAGGAGCGTAGGGTGTGGGGAAACGAATCTAATTCCTTGCAGGATTGTTGGTGTCAAACGTGCTTATTTTTGTTTCATGGAATCTTCCAAGTAACTTTCATTCTTTTGGTTCTTGTTCTCTGAATGAACTCTGAAGGTATTCTCTCTCTAGTCTCTTAATGTTGTATTTAAATTGTATTCTATATAGAATGTCATGCTTTTTTTTTGCTGTGATGCTGTTAAAGAATCATTTTGGGTTCATCAAAGAACCTTTCAGTGAACATGTATTTCTTAGTGTGAAGAACATTTAAAAAATCTAAATATAGAGAACTATAGAGAACCTTTTGTGCAATGGAAAGGTTCCACAGATGTTGAAGGTTCTTCATGGACCACAGATGCCAATAAATAACCTTTATTTTTAAGAGTGTATATACTATACACATTATAATATCATTGATTATGATATGCTGTAGGTGTACTATATACTTGCTGTAAATTCTGGCTATTCAAGAGAATTTTCTGAATTCTCTGAATTTCAAAAGTACCAAAAAAAAAAAGATTCAGCTGTTCAATACCTTAATTTCACAATAAATATCATCGACTTTATGTGGTCTTAATAAACGTGGCAAAACAGATCAGTCTCACATTTTCAGCCTCTTTGGAGCAACCATTGGGAAATGTTTTGTCAAAAATCAAATATGGTTCAACGCTCAGGAATATCATTCATTCCTGCTGTCATGTATGCTGGTGGCACCATCATGCTCTGGGTTGATTTTCAGCAGGAGGGACTAGAAAATTTGAGGGTAGTATGACTGAAGCTAAACTGACAGGTCCATGAGAATATTTTCCAGCAGTAAAGTGGCACAAAACAAAAACATAAACTTGAATAAAAAAAGGTTTAATTCTGAAATTATTTGTGTGTAACTCAAGGCAAAAGACCAAAACAGTTATACAAAATAATATACTATATTGCACTCATCATGAATGTGGTAAATTTAAGTATTCGCCTAAATTACTCGCCAATTATCTCATATATCTAACATGACTCATTAGCCTTGGCTTATGATGGTGTGCTCATTATACATAGCTCGGTTTAGTGCCTGAAAATATTTTGAACATCTTAGTAAAAAAATATGATTTACGCTCTGAGTCAATACCAGACAAAATTAAGTATTTGGACAATGAAAAACCCTTTTGGACACTGAAGTCACACTTAAAATGCCAATTTTAAAATGTCATTGCATTAGACACAAAATATCAAACCAAGGTGCAGATTTACTAACAACTTGACGCAAACTGTCAGACACTAAATTTATGGGAGTGGAGTATTTAAATTAATCATGCAAGGTGATTTACTTATTTACCAGCCATCTTAAAGCAGATGCTAACTGGTAGATTGCGTTATTCATTATGGAAATTATCCGGCTGTGTTCATTAAAGGAACACTCCACTTTTTTTGAAAATAGGCTCATTTTCCAACTCCCCTAGAGTTAAACAGTTGAGTTTTACCGTTTTCTAATCCATTCAGCCGATCTCCGGGTCTGGCGGTAGCACTTTTAGCATAGTTTAGCATAATTCATTGAATCTGATTAGACTAAAAAATGACCAAAGAGTTTCAATATTTTTCCTATTTTGACACTTCTGTTACATTGCGTACTAAGACCGACGGAAAATGAAAAGTTGTGATTTTCTAGACCGATATAGCTAGGAACTATACTCTCATTTCAAGTGTTGTAGTCAAAACCACCTAATCCGAGACCAAGACCAATGTGTGTTGAGACCAAGACAAGACCAAGACTTTGAGGGGTTGACCAAGACCAAGACCAAGGCAGGGCAAGACCGAGTCAAGACCAAGACCAGACCAGCACTCCTTAAATTCATAGAGATCCACATTACTGCCTAATAAATGACTTATAATAAATAGAATTAGAATTAGAATGAGATACTATATAGAACTGTTACCAATCAAATTAAATCATTAACAACAAAATTCATCTTTGTGCTACAGATGTGATACAGAAGATGCATCTGAATTGGTAAATTACAAATGCATAAATAATGTTGAGGATAATGTGTTTTATTTTATTATTATTATTATTATTATTGAATGTTTGTTAAAGCAATATCATGTTTGCAGTCATGCTCAAATTTGTGAAGACAGCTCTCTTGTTCTTGTGATATTGGTTAATTATATATCACGTTATAAATCCAGATCTCATACAAGAACTTTTTGCAACAATATCTTGAATTTTGTGAGCATTTGTATTAATTTTCGGTGACATTTTTGACACAATAAATAAATCAAATTAGAAATAAGCTATTGATTGCATCTGAAGCAGTAAGTTTTACATCCAATCACATTAATTATGTTAATAAATAAATCAGGCAATGCACTGCCAATTTAGTAATATCCCAGCAGTTGTGGTCTTGATCGGTCTTGAAACAAAATCCAGAGTCTTAGTCTGAGACCAAGACAAGACCAAATACAAATGTGGTCGAGACCTTCAAAAAGTGGTCTTAAGACCGGTCTCGAGTACTACAACAGTACTCATTCCTGCATAATAATCCAGGAACTTTGCTGCCGTACCATGGGTGCAGCAGGTGCAATGATATTACGCAGCGCCTGAAAATAGGCTAACTTCCATCAACATAACCAACGTGACAACCTGCTTGCACAAGGAGCATGCCTATATTGGCCTTTTCTCAAAACCAAATACACGACCTTCAGACTTGCGTCCTTGTTAGTTCAGACTTGCCAAGTTCAACTCAGGATAACGAACTCCAGAGGAAGTTTGGTAATTCTGCAAACGGAACGTCTCGGTTATGTATGTAACCCTCGTTCCCTGAAGGAGGGAACGGAGACGCCCACATCCACATCCAGTGCACCGCAAAGCCCTGCAAAGAGTCGTGCGTATCTCAGGGTCAGCTCTCCCGTCTCTGCAGGACGTCTACACCAAACGCTGCAAAGGTAGAGCTACTAAGATCATCAAGGACTCTAATCACCCTGCAAACCCTCATTTCACGCTGCTGCCATCTGGTAAGCGCTTCCGAAGCCTGATGGCCAAAACTGAGAGTCTCAGGAGGAGCTTCTTCCCCCAGGCCATCGGACTCCTGAACTCAGTCACTTAACATCACGTGACTTCACTTCAGGATAAACATCGATACACTGACATTGCACTGCACTTTCTGTTCTCGTTGTTACTGTGTAACAACCTGTTATAAACCTGTTTGCACATTATACTCTTTATACATTTGTTAACCACATATTTATAAGTCTACAGTTTACTCACTGCACAGTCTACTTCAATTACTTTATTCTTATTTTTTTACTTTTTTTTCTTCTACTTGACTTGATTATTTATAATTCTACAGATATATATATATAGAGAGAGAGAGAGAGAGAGAGAGACAGTACTTTTTTATTCTATTTCTATTATAATTTCCTCCTTGTGTTTTTAACTGTGAATTTGCACTGTCAATGGAGCGGACCTGTTTACATTTCACTGCCGATTGTATACTCTGTATATAACTGTGTATGTGACAAATAAAACTCTTGAATCTTGAACATCTGAGTACCGAAGAATAGGAATCTCACTAGCGAGAGCCAATCTACTTCGAGTGTAACTAAACGAGGTGTTCATGCCAAGCAGCATGGGTATAAATGAGACAAAGGTGTTTGCATCAAATTAGCTTTTTTGCTGAGGAGCCGAGTAGGTAGACTGGCACCCCAGCAGGGTACAGAGGACATGCTGACGGGATGTGGTGTCTCCGTTCCCTCCTTCAGGGAACGAGGGTTACATACGTAACCGAGACGTTCCCATTCAGTCAGTCATTCTCGACGCCACATCGGAGTACCGACGAATAGGAATCCCTACCAAAGCGCCATGGCCTCTGCCCCCTTCCAGTACCCTGTGTGAGCCTCCTGAGCTCTCTTACCTGATGAGACGGAGCTCACACAGAGAAGCTGGGGGGGCTAGGGGGTTGGTTCCCCGAAGGAGAAGCCCTCCACTCCTCAGGTCACCCCAGCCATTTCACCAAAGTAGACCTCTCCTGTTGGGCACCAGGGAGAGGGCTACAACAGGAAATAGGCAAGGGGACAGTGCACCTAGAGCGCAGAGCGAGCGCTGGGTTGCTGTGACAACCCGCGCTGCAGCCCGGAAGCTCAATGGCACACGACACGCAGAGAAGCGAGAGGTCCATCCGGGTTTCCCCAGCGGCAGCTCTCGCTGATCTCCGTGGTCTCCAAGAGTGTCGAGCAGACTCGTGGCTGTGCTTTTACACACGAGCGGCGGCTGGCCAACAACAAAGGGGACTCAATCTTCCCGGAGAAAGAAGAGTCGCGACCGGCGTGCCGACGTGGTCATGCTCTCATTAGAAAATGTGAACCACCCACAAACGCCGTCTCAGCATGCATACGCCCAGACATGTCAGTGAGGACAGGAAACCGTCAGTGAGGACAGGAAACAACCGCATCCAGAAACACACAGAAAGAATGTCATTTTTAAAATGAAAATTGTATCTGTGTAGCTCTTCTAGGGAAACTGCACTCCGTGGTGCTGAAGCACACAGGGGGATAGTCGCAGCGACACAGACAGGGAAAAGTGCAGCCTGTCATGTGTGCTCTCTCTTTCATAGAAGACGATCTCTTACCAGCCGTGAAAACAGCTTTTCAGTACTCTTAACAGCGCACCGAACCAGCTGTGAGAACAGCCTTTTGTTTTTGCTCAATAAAACAAAATAGAAAAAGAAGAGAGAAAATCGATCCTGCTGTAGTGCTGTCACTCCAACACCAAACGAGGAGAGATCCACCCAAAGAGCTTGACTCATTATAATGTTAACACGCTTTGTAGAATGTGATTTCAGGACAAACCATCCACCACTCAGCTCCGAAGCAAAAAACTAATTTGATGCAAACAACTGTGTCTCATTTATACCTGCGCTGCGTGGCATGAGCACCTAGTGCAATCATTGCATGCCAATGTGCATTGGCTCGTTTCGTTACATTCGAAGTAGATTGGCTCTCACTAGCGAGATTCTTATTCGTCAGTACTCTGACGTGACGTGACCGACTGAATGGGAACAGCAGCGCTCTGGCTACTCTGGTTATCTCTGTATGTATATTTGAGGCTACAATAAAACAAAATATTATAAAACATAACTGTGTCTCTTTTCGTTTTTATTAAAAAAAAAAAAATCTTAAACATATTAATAGCCACACAAATGTAGTTCAGGCAACACATACATTGATTATCTTCACTGCATATATTTATAACAAAACGAAATTAAGGGATAATTATCCGTGTAGTTACAGAGTAAGTGTGAAACTACGGGCTGTATATTAAAGTGGTGTTTGTTCCCCTCTTGTTTCGTGTAGTTACAGAGTAAGTGTGAATCTACGGGCTGTATATTAAAGTGGTGTTTGTTCCCCTCTTGTTTCGTGTAGTTACAGGGTAAGTGTGAATCTACGGGCTGTAAATTAAAGTGGTGTTTGTTCCCCTCTTGTTTCGTGTAGTTACAGGGTAAGTGTGAATCTACGGGCTGTAAATTAAAGTGGTGTTTGTTCCCCTCTTGTTTCATGTAGTTACAGGGTAAGTATGAATCTATGTGCTGTAAATTAAAGTGGTGTTTGTTCCCCTCTTGTTTCGTGTAGTTACAGGGTAAGTGTGAATCTACGGGCTGTAAATTAAAGTGGTGTTTGTTCCCCTCTTGTTTTGTGTAGTTACAGGGTAAGTGTGAATCTATGGGCTGTTATTAAAGTGGTGTTTGTTCCCCTCTTGTTTCATGTAGTTACAGGGTAAGTATGAATCTACAGGCTATAAATTAAAATGGTGTTTGTTCCCCTCTTGTTTCGTGTAGTTACAGGGTAAGTGTGAATCTACAGGCTGTTATTAAAGTGGTGTTTGTTCCCCTCTTGTTTTGTGTAGTTACAGGGTAAGTATGAATCTACGGGCTGTAAATTAAAGTGGTGTTTGTTCCCCTCTTGTTTTGTGTAGTTACAGGGTAAGTGTGAATCTACGGGCTGTTATTAAAGTGGTGTTTGTTCCCTCTTGTTTCATGTAGTTACAGGGTAAGTATGAATCTACAGGCTATAAATTAAAATGGTGTTTGTTCCCCTCTTGTTTCGTGTAGTTACAGGGTAAGTGTGAATCTACAGGCTGTTATTAAAGTGGTGTTTGTTCCCCTCTTGTTTCGTGTAGTTACAGGGTAAGTATGAATCTACGGGCTGTAAATTAAAATGGTGTTTGTTCCCCTCTTGTTTCATGTAGTTACAGGGTAAGTGTGAATCTACGGGCTGTAAATTAAAGTGGTGTTTGTTCCCCTCTTGTTTTGTGTAGTTACAGGGTAAGTGTGAATCTACGGGCTGTTATTAAAGTGGTGTTTGTTCCCCTCTTGTTTCGTGTAGTTACAGGGTAAGTATGAATCTATGTGCTGTAAATTAAAGTGGTGCTTGTTCCCCTCTTGTTTCGTGTAGTTACAGGGTAAGTATGAATCTATGTGCTGTAAATTAAAGTGGTGCTTGTTCCCCTCTTGTTTCGTGTAGTTACAGGGTAAGTGTGAATCTACAGGCTGTAAATTAAAGTGGTGTTTGTTCCCCTCTTGTTTCGTGTAGTTACAGGGTAAGTGTGAATCTACGGGCTGTTATTAAAGTGGTGTTTGTTCCCCTCTTGTTTCATGTAGTTACAGGGTAAGTATGAATCTACGGGCTGTAAATTAAAGTGGTGTTTGTTCCCCTCTTGTTTCGTGTAGTTACAGGGTAAGTATGAATCTACAGGCTATAAATTAAAATGGTGTTTGTTTTATAAATTTCTCTTTATAAATAAACCACAGATATGAGCTTTAAACAAGTACATTCTCACCTGTTGAGAAATGGCCATTTACTTTGATGCAGATCCTGAACCGTATCTATTTGAACCGGAATACACTGAAGATGAGCTTTTGGAACGTGAAAGGCACGAAAGTGTGGCTGAACAGACTGGGGCAGAAGGGAGGAAGAGAGCAGATTCGAACCTTTACAACGTACATAACCATCCATGGCTAATCGCACAGGTAAATCCACGACCTAATTTGCCGGCTGTAACTCTGTAACTACACGTGCCAGTCACGTGGTCATTTTTGAGCGAGATGCTAACGGTCTAATCAGATTCAATGAATTATACTAAGCTATGCTAAATGTGCTACCGCCAGACCCGGAGATTGGCTGATTGGATTTGAACTGTTTAACTCGGGAGTTGGAAAATGAGCCTATTTTCAAAAAAGTGGAGTGTTCCTTTAATATGCACGTCGTCAGTAGATCACACGCATAAATTTCCACTCCCATCTGCGCTTTATTTGGAATTGTTCTCTCGCTAATTTGCCCTGTTTAGTAAATCTGGCCCCAAGTGCCATCTGCAAACAAATTTTCTTAAAGCGGGACAACTAATAGCCATTTTCTGCTATAAGCTATTTTCCCACATTAACATTAACAAAATGTACAAATACGTTTCTGTTGTTTTGTGATTTGCAACCTAACACACTTCTTTTTGTGAAATGTTTGGCAAAGACATTTACATTTTGTGTCTTACAGGTACATAGGCCTTTTTGTGAATGATGTAAATTTAACAAATAAGTGTTTTAGACCAGAAAAAATGGAAAAACTAGACCATATGCTCAATGCTTGGTGAGACACAAAGAGCCAGAGAGTGATTTTCTTTTGCTGTAAGTAGCTAACATTTTTCCTTCATACGCTCAGTGTTCTGGCAGGCGGCCTGTTCCCCCTGCCCCCATCCTTAGGGAAGAGTGTCTGTGTGTGTCTTTGTTTCAGCGTATAAAATTACATCCGCCTGACATGCATCCAGCCAAGCTCCAAACAGCACAGCGACTCATTACATCATCACCAGAAGTTCAATCAAACGTCCAGATTCTCATGTCCTGTGAGTGAGCACATAGTGAGAGTTTTTTTTTTTTTCTTTCTTTTCTGTCTATTAGTGATGTCAACTATTAAGAGAACATGTGAGCCTGTGAGAGACACCAACAAAGCTGTGATCATAGTGACAGCTAATAAATTGCTTAAGATTGTAGAGCTTATGAGCTGTTGGTTTCTAGTAGGAATCTCCTCACTCCCACTGGTAGTTGTCACTTTGGTCCTCATCTAAGTTGAGCTCTGCATATTTGGCAACAGTCGCTGTAGCCAGTGTTGCAGGAAATCGTCAACTCTTATAGAAATTTAATGATATCTGATCACTTTTGTTGAGTCGTATAAAGTAATTCATGTTCCAGTAAATTGACTAATCTTACATTTTTCCATGAAATCTGGAAATGTGTTTGTTATTCCACTCTACAGATGGTGACATATTCACAGGCCGGACCTAAATGTCAAGGAGTTGCCAACACATCAATAGTCAGACTCAGCACCACTAGCAAAACAACAGCTGACAGAATCAGTTTGGGTCAAAAGTGTCACATTTATTCAAACAGAGCACATGCTTCCCTTCTAATTTCTGTGGATTTTAAATAGGAAATTTTAGCACTAGTATATGCTAAACATTTTGTAAGTTTTATTTTCTAATAGCTCAACACTTTTGTCAAAATTCTAATGTCTTTGCATTATTCAGCCTGAGGGTGGCGCTCTAATTATGACTGACAGACTTTGGTACACACAACAAAAACTTGGGGCCCTATTTTAACGATCTGAGCGCATGGTCTGAAGCGCATGGCGCAGGTGCACTTAGGGCATGTCCGAATTCGCTTTTGCTAGTTTAACAACGGTAAAAAATTTACAGCGCACCCGGCATATGGTCTAAAAGGGTGTTCCCTATTCTCTTAATGAGTAATGGGTGTGTTTTGGGCGTAACATGCAATAAACCAATCAGAGTGTCATCTCCCATTCCCTTTAAAAGCCAGGTGTACTTGCACCATGCAGGATTCACTATTTACATGGCGGAACATAGACACCCTCAACCTGACGAGTCAGTTTAAATACATGTGTGTATTGCCACGATTGGTCAAATAATTAGCCAATTTCATTAATCATTACTGCAAATAGGTAGCAACATTTGAGGTCGGGAAGTTCGGTCTGGACTTGATCCATTGTGGAGCAACTATGCTCGAACCAGAGCTGTTTGGACCAATCGAATTGTCAGGGCGGGCTTTATGCGATGATGGACAGATGATCAACAGTAATGTAATCATCCACGTCACCAAAGAGCACTTGGGTTGAATCCGTTTACTAAACGAAGAACTTGTTCGTATATGCATTCACCTTTACTATTTCTCTCAAAAATTATGATAGTGTTGGTAAGTTCTCTGTATATCCTTAAATTCTTTTTACAACACCGGCAAAGATCATTTACACTCATCTTCTTCCAGCGTGCATGCAGTTGAGTTCTGTTGACAACTATGCTTCACTCAACATATGTCACTTAGCAATAGCAAATAGCAACGTGCCAACAATGCGCTTGAACACACCTCGTTTTTCAAACCAGCACACCTATGAGTGAACAGATGGGCACGAGTGCATTTGTTATTTAAACAACGTGGGCGCTGGACGTGAAAATGATAACTGCGTCAGGCTGAAACTAACAAAAAAAGACTTGCATCACACCTGGTGTCGCATTGCGCCAGGTGTATGAAAGGGCCCATAGAATGCGATCTTAGAATTGCCTTAATGTAATATTGTATTTACTGCCTCAGAATGTTGCAAGTTTTGTAGGAATTCCAGTGTAGTATATGAGCAAACTAAAGGATTTATTAGTGCTGGGAATCGATTAAAAAAAAGTTAACTAATTAATAAAAAAAAATTCCTGTCATTAATCGTGATTAATCACAAGTTTTTAAATATTTTTGGAGTTTTTAATATTGTATTAATTTCAGTTACTCTCCAAAATAATGAAGAAACTATTTAAAGACAGCATATTTTAAATATGTATCTATATGCATCTATGAAACATTAATGACATTACATTACAGTATAAATGAAAGCTACCAATTTTAACATTTATTAGGCTTTAAAAAAACAACTTTTAATTAAAGTGAACTTAAAACAATCTTTACATAAACCCATTATAATAAATGTTCTAGTTACCTGTAGCTATTCCCTGTTAGACATAGAAGTTATCAAACACCTTTCTTAACTGCATAAATTATAAATTAAATATAGATTCATCATCATTAAAGCTACACTTTTCTCTGTTCCCTTTCTTTGATGAACATTAATGACAGACATCATTAATGCTGCTGTGAATTTAAGATCGGCGGCTACCGAACATGACACGGATCTGACGCGCTCTCATGCGCATCTCATTTTATCACAAGTTCATTTAAGACGTTATTTAACTCATTTAAGGCTCCTATTATGAGAATATTCGACAAAACTAGCATTTTGGCAACATTCTCTGTGGTGTTGTTATTACTGTTTGTTCAAGAGTGAAAGAGAACTCGAAGTGTGCACGAGACTGGCGCAAATCTGTCTGTGTGTTGAATGTATGTGTGTGTGTGTGTGTGTGTGTGTGTGTGTGTGTGTGTGTGTGTGTGTGTGTGTGTGTGTGTGTGTGTGTGTGTGTGTGTGTGTGTGTGTGTGTTAGGTGGTGAATCAGTATATCGTGTATGAACATACATGAATGTGGCCGACTCCCTGACTACTGAACTAGTGATCTGATTGTGCCGCAGCCACACAGACAGGACACTGACATACATTTTTCACCACAGATTTGTGGGGCGCTGTATAGCTGGGGAGGGCTCTGAGACCAACTGCCCCGCTTGGTATAATCCACCGAATCCACGCGCTTCATTTTAATATATCCTAGTCACTTTACGAATTAAAATCAGAAAAAAATATTTGTTGCAGAATGCTGAACACATTTACAATTTATCATTAATTCAGTGTATATAGAGGTCTATGTTTGGATGAATATCCGAATATACTTACAGAGCCCTCACAGACGAGCCAAGGCTGGATTTGACACTATACTTTACCACTAGACTATCCCATCATACATTTATAAAGAACTACTAAATAGTTAACTCTGCTGCCATGGCACGACAGTAAGACACTGAACCAATTACAAATACTGAGGAATGACAACATTTCCACTAAGAGCCATACACATAGGACCAGATGTCTGTAGACTGACCATCCAACAAATTATAAGTAGCAAAAAACTTATAGGATCTCTGTGCATATAAATATAAATTATGTTAGTGCTTATTATTGTATGTTAATCATTGTTTTAATGTAGGTTCAACTGGACTGGGTTTGTTTGAGGCATTTAGCTTGACATTTGAAGGCTGTCTCAGGGTTTCACAACAAGCCAAGCAAGTTAGATGCATCCGAAGGGCATCGAGTTTGAGGCTGAGCACAGATGTCAATACAACAGAGAAGAGGGCAGAGAAATCAGACTAAGTGGATGTTCCAGAGGAGTGCACAAGGCTGTGTGCACATTCACATGTGTGTGGCCGTGTATTATAGCACATGAAATGCAGCAACACTATTCAAGGATAGGAAAGATCCATTTGAGTGAACAAAATTTTAGTAGAGAGAGCTGGGATTTTAAATCAGCCAGTGGGAATGGATTCCTCTGGGCAGGTCAAACTATAAAGTGAACTTTATGGATTATTTATAAGATATATAATCTTTATGTGGGGGTTGTCAATGGCCGATACAGACTGGAGAGTGGGTGGTCGATATATATGGTATATAATATTCATATGTTGTTTTTAAAGACATCTAGAGGGTGAATAGATGGGTAAGTAGACGGAGAAATGGGTAGAATAATACTCATCATGTGACAACTGGACACAGAATCATGAAACATGATGAGAGCAGGTGCCTGAAACCCTTCAACATTGTTGTCATTGATTTGAACAAAAGGGGTCTCTTTTAGATCCTTCAGAAGGCAGGCAGTCTCATAGGCTGCACAGAATCATCAAGCTCTTCCAAAAGAACATGAAGGGAAACCTTTTTAGTTGCTTGCTAGAAACTCTGAATGTTAGAACACCTGCAGTGGGCAAAAGCAAGGGTCTGTCTGGATTCCAGCCTTTCCTCATAATGGAAGAATCTAAAATACACCACCACAGTTTGTCTACAAGTTTCATAACTCAGACAATAATAACCAAAACCCTAGGGTGCTTATCAGGAGCTGCTTTCAGGTAGGATGCCACTACTGCCAGCTGCAAGAAGTAACAACTACATCCTCATGGACTGGCTTGTAAGACACTGGCTTGACCATTTTCATTAAGAGAAAACTCACTGTGTTGTCCATCATATTACATATCTGGGGCATGGAACCACTAAAAACGTTTGCCACAGTGCTGAAATCCACAAACACATTGGCCAAGCTGCATCCACTGTTGCTCAGCTTTCCACATATCTTTGGAAATGTAACAACTCAGTGCTAAGACCAAGACAACAGTGTAAATGTGTCTTTAGTACACTATCTAACTTGAGGCTGATTTATACTTCTGCATCGGACCTGCGCCGTAGCCTCGTCGGCTACGACGGCGTCGTGGGCTACACGTTGATTTCTTCTGCGTCCTTGTCTGCGTTGACGTGCAGTTACACATGCAGAGGGAGCATCTGTACCCCTGAGGGAGGGGTTCTGGCAGACCAATCACAGCGCTTGCAGTCCGCGTAGAATCGCATTGTTACATTTTTGGAGAGGTGCACGTCAGGGTACGTCGCAGGCAACGCGTGCAACACACAGTCTACGACGTAGCTACAGTGTACACTTGACGCAGAAGAAGTATAAATTGGACTTAAATATCACCCTAGTGAGAAGTGACTTGAGAGTTTGCATAAATAAAACTGATCAATATTTTATGTTGTATATATATATATATGAATGAATATTAAACATATTTTGTATTATTGTTATCTAGTGCCTTACCTTAAATATAGTTTCAGTTTTTTGCTGTGCTGTGCTGTGAGAGATCCAGTGGGCCTTCACTCTCTGCCCCTGTCTTCCACTGAAAAGAAAGAGATACACAGATCATGGCAAGGGGATGTTAGTTTTTTCAACTAACATTTCAACCTCATTTTTCTGAAATGGCATATAAGAGTGTCCATGATAAAGAAAATTAAAAATGAACACTCCCATGCAGCATGGATGCATTAAATTGATTCAAAATTACAGTAAAGTCATTTATAATGTCAAATTGCAATTTCAAATAAATGCTGTTCATTTGAATTTGAATAAAATAATTCTGAAATAAAGAATCCACAAAAATGTTAAGCAACTGTTTTCAACATTGATAATAATGGAAATAGAGATGTTTCTTTAGCACCAAATCAGCAAATTAGAATGATTTCTGAAGAATCATGTGACACTGAAGGCTGGAGTAATGATGATGAAATTTGCTTTTATCACAGGAATAAAATACATTTTAAAACCGAATCAAATAGAAAACTTATTTTAAATTGTAATAATATTTTGCAATATTATTGATTTTATGGTATTTTTGATTAAATAAATTCTCTCTTGGATATATATATATATATTATCGACCCCAAACTTTTGAATGGTAGTGTATTTCTTGCATTTTATTTATTTTTACAAATCGTGAATTATTATTTCACTTATAATTCATTTCAATTAAGTTTGTTTGTGCCATATTGGCTGTGCCACACCTGACTAACACTTAACAATTCTATTCATTTTTCTTTTTGTTTGTTTATTTTATAAATTATAAAATTTATAAAAAAGTATGTGTACTGTACTATGTGTAGTCTGCTAGATTAACTGAGAGCACTTGCATGCTGTTGCCCCTTGTTTGTTTAGTTGCTTCTATTGCTCTCCTCATTTGGATAAAAGCATCTGCTAAATGAGTAAATGTAAATGTAAATATGACAATTCTGCCTGACTGTCATTTCACACACAAAAAAGCCAAAGGATCTGATATTCTCTACGATTTATTGAATTTGGGGCATGGTCAGGTTTCTGTGTGTACCCTGAGATTAAATCCTGCAGGCGTCCCAGACTACTAACCATGTTTGTGCTGTTATCAAGCCTGAAACCTTATAACGGTTGAACATGGACATGTCACTTATAACAGTACAATATAGTTTGGCAATCCAGGCTTGGTATTAAGTTAATCAAATCTAGAGAGGCGGCTGAAAATGGGCAGTAGGTCAGACTATTAATCTCCCTCAATCACTCATGATTAAGAGGAATAATCATCCTCATAAATCATTTTGTACAGCTTTCATGCACTTGATTTAAACCTCTAGTGGGATCCAAAATTAGACACTAAAATTACAAGCTTTTACAAGTTGATTATCAGCACAGCGAAACTGGCTATTCATTCTCCCTGATAAAGTAACGAGAGGAGCGGTGATGAAAGGTATGAGGATTTATCTCTTGCCTCCCTCTCTTTTCCTCAATGATAGTTATTTTCTTTGCAAAAAGAAACAAATAAGCATCCCCTCTCAGCTTGACCTCAGACATTTAGGGTCTCACGCAGAGCTGTCATGCACACAAATGTGGAAAAATAAGATCATTACTGACCTCGCCATATCCATTTATGGCTGGAGTTTATAAAATATGACACGCGGTAAAAGGAAGCAATAGAATTGATCGGGAGGGGAGTGTGTCGGCATGCTCTTCACAAGACCATCCTTTTTCCAATTTTCTTTTCTATTTCCAAATTGTAATGGTCTCACCTCTTCTAATGCTAAAATATCAGTCTCGTCTAAAGTCGGCGTGATCTAAATCACTGCGGCTTGTCAATCAGAATGCATCGCAAAGTCTATTCTGGTTGTGGCCGTGGTTCTTTTCCACAATAAACATCATCAAAGGCCAAGTTTGAGTTCTGGGACGTAAAATAATCAGCCTGTCGCCTGCACGACACAAATCCAGAGAATCCATCAACGCAGACTATGGCCCTCTAGAGAAAACCATTTTCCAAAACTAATAGGTTTAGAGAAGGCATTAGCTGCAAGCCAGCCTTAGACATTGTTCCCAAAGAATGATCTAAGAAGGCCAAAGCTGGCTTGAGGGCAGTTGCTCTTCAAACACAGTGAAATTGACCTTCCTCTGGTTGACAATTATCTGCCCGTCAAGTCATTCAACTGCCATGGGGGTCCCACAGAGCCTTACTTTTTCACTTCCTCTCTTACCAGGCTTTTTAGGAACAGACCTCAAGAGAAAAGTGGAGGTCTGAAGGAGAAGAGGATTAGTATTCTTCCTCTTTTTGCTTTCTGTTCACTTTCCTCTCTTGCTTTCCCTTGGAGTCTCATTAATCCAAAGAAAAATGTTAACTATACATTTTTATACACACATTATATATATATATATATATATATATATATATATATATATATATATATATATATATATATATAGTTAATTCAAAATATTAATTTACAGTTTTGCTCAATTTATGTACAGCTAAGAAAGGAAGAACTATAAAAAAAACTGGGATTTCCTCATATTTTGACACCTCCACAAAAGAATGTGCATAAAGTCGTCGATTTCCTGATTCTCATGCCTCATTACGGCGTTGAACAATATTGGGATTGGCCCTGAGGATGGGATAGGTTGAGTGTAACTGACAGATTTGACCGGATGTCAGCTTTTAAATGTCACAACTGAAATATTGCACCAGATGTTACAAAAGCAGGTTACACACATACTGTGTCATAAGAGGCCTAATGAGTGTAATCCAGACATCCAACACAGATGTAAGGAGGCACATAAGATCCATAAAGCAGCATTGCTGTTAGGATTACGTATCGATCACTCGGAGAGGACCGAATACAAACAGAGAGAAAAACAGATAAGATTATTATGATTTCCTGTCACAACTGAGAGAGATAGAAAGGGAGAAACAGATGAAAGGAGTATTTAAAATTTAGAGACCAATATGGGTAGCCGACCTAATGCAATTTAATAACCACAAATGAAATTGCTTAAACACAATATTGAAATGCAGTGACAACGTATTTTTCATAAAATTTGCTCAAAAACAAAAAGATTAAAGCCGAAGTGTCAATTTTTACATTTTTAAATATTTTGCTATTTCAGCCTTCTATTCAATGTCATTTGTAGGCTGACTTCTCCAAAAGTGTAAACATTGTGCAACTATTGCACAACTATTGACATATATTTGGGTCATTTCTGTAAAACTTATACAATTTGTATAAAACTGTGGCATCTTTAATTCAAAGTAACATTACATCCATCTATCTATCTATCTATCTATCTATCTATCTATCTATCTATCTATCTATCTATCTATCTATCTATCTATCTATCTATCTATCTAATAATAATACATTTTCATAAATAATAAATTGAATACACACATTCTAGTAAATAATAAACATGCCTTATGAACATAAAACATTATGTTCTTGCCTTTAATGGGTTTAAATGGACCATATCAGTCTATCACAGCAGCTGGCTGGCTAGACATCTGAGGATTTCTATAGACACCACAGCCATCATCTGTGTGATTGACCAATTTATAGACCATCGCTGAGAGACGGGGACTAAAAAACATGTCAATATCAGATTGACAAGAAGCATCTGCAATTTAGTAAATCCAAAACACTCTAAACATGCTGCATGGTGCAATTCGCGGACTACTATTGTGTGTATGTGTGTGTGTGAGATAAGCTGGCACAAGATTGAATGTTGCTTCTGTGTGGGGGATCTCTTCTCTGAATTGTGCCTGGTGCGTCGTGTGAGAGAGAGAGGAGACAGAAAGAAAGAGAGATAGAGCGGTTTGAATGGAACTGTTTCTATCACTGTTTCCAGGGTTCCGTTTTAAACCAAATGCAATCACTAAGCGCTGCAGGGACCGGGCGTCTTCAGTGACAGCTCTAAACAACACAGGCAAACTCCTCCCTTACCTTCCAACTAACATCTCCGCCACGCTCCCATCTCTGTCTTTAGCTTTTTGTCTCTATGATTCACTCTCTGATTACGTTTGTCTCTTTGTCTCTTTTCTTATCTCTCTTTCTCTCCCTCACACAGACACTATCTCTCACGCTCATTATATAGCACATAAGAATGTCAATTTATAATGCAATCTGACTCATACGGCCTTCCATATTTTTTGTTCAAATGCCACAAGAGCTTATTGCGTAGGAGTGCACTAAAGTCCCCTCGCATTTCCAACTGTTCTAAGATACACTGAAGCAGTCTTTTTCAGAGAAGGAAAAGTTTATGACTAGTCAATGCACAATGGACACACAAAGAATACAAGCACTGTTTGAAATGCTAGAATCATATACACTACACTTTAGCATACTTTTAAAAAGAGTAAATGATATACTTTAAAAGAATATACTTACGGGCAAAATGAATGTAATGTTTGTGGACACTTAACTACATGTTATTTACAATTAAATGGAAATTGTTATAGTTTACATTTGTTAAATGCAATTAGTTAACCTTAAGAGTGCTTTTTTGACCCACTTAAGTAGGACGTAAGTACATCTTTATAAGTAATTTCATGATTATTTTATTGTCTTTAACACAATAGTGTTACTGTCAAATGTTTGGACAAGCATTTATGGTAAATTAAAATATACTTTAATGTCATTTCCACTAAAACTTATGTCATGTATTTAAATATATTTTAATTACACATTACACATGATACTTAAGTTGCAATTAAGTACATTTAACTTTAAATGTAATATAAAATACACTACACTACACTTTGAAATTATAATCAAGTACTTTACATGAACTTTAGTATTTAGTCAATGCATCAAAGTCTTTAATGCTTCTTTAAAGCATAAAAAAGTAACACTTAATTTTACATTATTACAAAGTTCTTAAATGTTTTAAGAAATATTCATGAAAGTCTCTTTAAGTACACTTAAGTGTTTTTTTTATTATTTAAGTAATATTATATTAACTGCAAGTACAGTTTAAGTACACTTTTTCACAAGAGCAGCAAGCAGTAAAACCTGATAACACAGAATTTGAAATACATGTGGTACTTAAGAAGACAGAGATGATTTATAATGACGTGCACTGGGCCTACTGCTTGAGAAAAGAAGATGGTGTTATAATAATATTCTATGCCACAAAAGTCACTTTCTCAAGGAAAAACAACCATTATCTATTGTGTGAGCCAATTTATGAAAGTCATTATCTTGATAGAGAAACTGTAGTCCAGGGACTAATGGAAAATTCCAGGAACAAGAGGCTTTTTAGACATACTGATGAAACCCAAAGTCATCCATCTTTCTTCTCATTGCATAAACATAAGGCGTATAAATGAATAATGGCGATATAACTAACCCATGCAGCTGTGGAGAGCACAAAGCGCTGTGAGTAGACCACTGCAAAAAGTCTACCTTATTTATACCTCCTGTGCTATTATATACATATTTCAAATAAGTCTACAGTGCATGAAACCTCGAAGAGAAGAGTTCTTTCCTATTTTGTACTGTAGCATGGTTAGTATTTGATTTGACGTAACCATTAATCTCTCATAGTATTTGTCATTCTCAACTTTTTAAGCTTTCAAATCATTCTGCAACAAAGAAAATACGTAAACTGGTCCACAATCGAAATCCCAGAATAAGGCCACTGAATAGTAAGACTTTTTACTGTGCTCACAAAGCAACGCTATTAAAATTCCTCTTATTATCTTTTTCTCTACAATTATCTGCAATTAATTCAGCGTGAACAGCTTAAGTACAGACCCCTTTCACACTATATATTTCAGTATTTCGCCTGCTACGGGTTGAACAAGGTCACACTAACTAAAAAAAGTAATTGTGCTTTCTCTATTTTTCTGTCACAGTCATGATAGTAGGTCCTATCAGTAAAACATCAGAAAAAAATGCCTCCACCAATTAATATGCGTGATGTGTAAAATATGATTATTTTATCACACATTTATTAATTTAAGTGAATGCTAGATTGGTAAATGCTTATAAGTTTTTGACACACTGTATATGTATCTGATTGACAGGCGAGCAAAAGCGCATTTTGCATTACAAGTAGACGAGGGAGACACAATCCCGTTTACACCTGGTGTTACAGTGTCTTTTGTCCATTTTCGACCACTTCTGTCCTGATTTCTTTGAGGGGAGGGGGTCTATGGATTTTTTCAAACCTTTCAGTCTTGAGAACGAAATAAGCATGCACAATTTACATATGAATGCGAAAGGAGACAACAGAAAAACATACAGAGAACAGCAGTGTTTGTTTCTGCTCTGATAGCTGTAAGACCTTGCCTAACACTGAGTGCATGTTAGAAATCAGGAATGGTGAGAGAACAGAGAGACGTTTTTTGTCTTCAAACTAAAATGAGGTCTTCAGCTGACAAAGTTCAAATCCCATCTTGATTCCCATAATACTTACGCATTATAGTTAGGGATAGTTCACCCAAAATATTAAATTCATCTCCCAAAAATTAAAAGTCATCATTTACTTACCCTCAAGTTGTTCCAAATCTGTATGAATTTCTTTCTTCTGCTGAACACAAAAGAAGATATTTTGAAGAATATGGGTAACCAAACAGTTGGGGGACACCACTGACTTCCATAGTATGGAAATAAAAAAACTAAAAAAACTATGGAAGTCAATGGTGTCCATCAACGTTTGGTTACTGACATTCTTCTTCTTTATACATATACTTTATATCTTCTTTTGTGTTCAGCAGAGGAAAGAAATTCATAAAGGTTTGGAACAACATGAGGTGAGTAAAAGATGACAGATTTTCCTATTTGGGTGAACTATCCCTATAAGTCAGTAGGTGGGGAGTAGGCGGTCTTTTGTGGTTGTTCAAATGCATTCACCCACATGAGTGTCTACACTACGAAAGCAATCCAGCAAGGCATTTTCGACTCTATGTGTGGTTGAAAGTGGACAAGCTCAAAACATTTGAGACCCTGTTTACACTTGTATTTAGCGTCAACCACTTGTTGTGATCGGATAGATGCTTTACCCAATAAAGTTTTATGTACATCATACAAGCCATCCTGAAGTCCTCCAAGGCCGTTGGATCTGTTTTGAGCTGAAAGATGGCATTAATTAACAACTTGTGTGAAAAGAGAGAAAGAGAGAGAGAGAGAAAGAGAGAGAGAGAGCTGACAAAATAAAATAAAAATTCCTAAACGCAAACCCTTTCTTAGTTTTGTCTCATTAGAATGTTTGCTACTGAAAACTGAATAGGAAGTTATATCATTTTAATATTTGATTTCTAAATTAGGATCTCACTTCTTGACTTTTATCAAATTTTTATAGGTCTTTTACTCATTATGCAACTGAAGCACAGAAACCAGCGATGTTTCCTTTAGGGAATGCAAATATACTGTATATAGGTTTTATTACTACAGTATGTCACCAGACAGTCTTCTAGTATAAAGTAATAGGAGTCTATGGGCTATATGTGCATCGTCGATAATCCACATGTAGGTATAAACAAGCCATAAGTACATTTTAACATCAACTTCTCAGGTCAGCAGAATATTTGCTCTTGCTAATAGCTCTTGCCTGTCGTAGATAATATCGCTAGGCTTGTTATAAATGCATTAAAGGTCTGTCACGCAATATGGAGACTGAAGCTCAGCGCAGGTCCCAGAGTCCCCGGTCAAATCTCAGAGAGATGTAGCAACTTCTCCAAACATGCAGAGAGCTCGTGTAGTGGATGTTGGAACAGGACTGGGAACTTGATATCCTGAGACCAACAGCCTGTTTGAGTTTCTTTAAAACACAGTGTTTTAATGACAGAGAAGCGATGCCTGTGATGATTTTTTTTTTTTTTTTTTTTTAAGTTAGCGGGTGTTAAAAATGTGCCCTTTTGAATGCTGGATAAAGTAAATTGGATCTTGTTGTGGTTTATAATATTGACAGTAACAGATTTGCAACATCAATAATGTTGTGATTATAATAACGATTTGATCATTAGACATTGTTTTAATGGAGAACTGTCACATCACATCATTGTTTTAAACAACTGAAAGATTGAACAATGTCTAATGATCAAGTCGATTAGTTTTATGCGCTTTAGTGATCTGACTAATACGTGACGCTTATAGGATTTAGTGGTTCTGAAAATGATTAGGCTCCATAATGATTCTTTCAGTATCTTGGATCAAAAAATACTTAGGGGAAAAGATTTCAACAGAACATGTAATAGTCAATATTTATAGTCATAATAGTCAAATCAGAAATATATTTAAAGGCTGAGATCAAAAGTTTTTTAGCTTTTAGTATGACTATGTTAGCCTTAAGGTTATGAATAAGCTGGTGTGTTCCAAAACAATGACAAAATTCGCATTTAGGAGATATAAGCATTCAAAACTTACAGTCTCTCACTTCCGTTAAAATGAATCAGAGACTTTGATGACATCTTCACACGTCACATCTTCTGTCCAATCAAATACTCTCTAGAATCTGAAGCGTCCCGCCCCCTACACTATAAAGAGACGCTGAAGCTGCGGCTGAAATCGGTCAGCTGTTCACACATTTACTATTGCCTAAAGGAAACGATTCAGACAGTGTAAATATGCTTTCAGTTGAGGCGAATGAAGTCTGGTTTCACATTAGTTTCACGAGCACCACCCCAGCACACACACATAGTCTAGACCAGAGCCATAGAAAAAGAGAGTTGCGACACTGTGGCTGCGTCCGAAATTGTGTACTATATGAGTAGGTACTACATTTGAATTTGAACGAACTTAGCGACCATTAAAAAAGTGCATTCTATATAACGTTAGTATGAATGAGTGTAGTATGAACGTAATCCGGACGTACTACATCCGCCATGTTGTCATGATCATGTGACCTACCAGCGTCAGTTGCGTCCCATCACCTCCATTCAAAAATCGTCTCCTAAGTGTCCATCGTATGCGCACTTCAGAATCTCGCCGGAAGTACTAGGTCGTACTAGAAGTATTCGATTTCGGACGTAACGTGGTTCATAGAGTTCTCAATAGTTCCAAACAACTCCGCGCTGTCAATCTGTTTGAATATGATTAAGCAGGATATATAGAGCAGTTTCGCTATATTTGCAGCAATTTCTGGCAAATATTAACACAATATGTGCATCGACTTTGATTAGGCTTTACAGTAGCATTTTATTCTGGGGAGAGATATAGAAGAGACAACGTTAATGTTTTTCCTGAGTGATCTGGATCATGTGATTGCATGATTTTTTTGCATGAGTGTTGTAGCCAATCACAGGCATTTCTGTTTAAATTAATGACCAATCATATGTTTAATTTACCGGGAATGAGAATCCTCTCAGTATCGATCAAAACAAGTTTTATACGGTCTCAAAACGCTGAATGAATTTTAGTGCAAGTTTACATTTTACACAAATCTTCTCATTATCTACAAATCCTCTCATCATAACAAACAAAGCACAGACACGGTTTACATAAAGATTAATTGTGAAGTTTAGTCAGATGTTTTTGTTTTTCATTAGACTTTGTAATGTTCCCCTACAATTAGCCTATATATTTAACACTTCAGTACTAATAAAGTAACACAAATATATATTTTAATGTTATAATAGTGATTTGATAATCTATAAAAATCAATTCAAAAGAAGAGAAAAATGGCTAATGAGCCAATAAATGTTCCTCTTCCACCATCTGCTGGTTATAGTGGTCATTTCTTTGATCATTTTAATGTTGTTAATGTCCTAATGTTATTTTGATTCTAAAACAATACGCAACAGGTGAATATAAATGAATTATGCTAGCATATACAGAATTTAACCAAAGAAAGAAGTTTTAAATGGCGTTAAAAAAAAAAAAAAAAAAAAAGGGCAATCAATTTAATTCAACTCTTTATGTCCTAGATACGTTATTCCTTGAATGGGCTACTTCATCGAAACACATTCGACAAAGATCTCAGAGACTAAAAACTGTTGAAATATGACAGATAGCATCTGGATATAGTAGCTGTTGCAGTACTACTCACGTTATCTAACTGCAGTTATTAACTATAACGTACTTCATAAAATACATCATCTATCGATATTCCTGAGAGGTCAACTAATGCCATACAAGTCTCAAAATTTAATCAATTTGACAGCGAGTGGTTGTGCTTGAGATTCACTGAAATGAATGGGGTTCAATGCTGGAACTATTGGTTATTTGGAACCATTGGTCGCTCCGTGACGCACTTTACTTCCGCATTCCTCAGTTCCTATGGAAGTCTATGGGAGTGTCGTAACTCTGTTTTTCAACGGCTTTGGTCTAGACCAGAGCCGTTGACTAGAGACACGAGAGCGCAGAGCGGATCATATGCGCGAGTCGGCGCAGACAACAAAACTTATCAGACCCATTTAAATTCTGCACAGAGTGCTGTGTTTCAAAGCGATACGGAGGAGATTATTATGATAAACGGTTAGAGATCAGGAGGAAGCTGTGGCTTTTCCAAAGAGAAAAGCTCTAGTCAAACTGTGGTAGGCCTATTAACGAAACACTATTGGGAGGGGAGGAGCTGCTAACAGCTGGAGCCGTTTCAGGGGAAATTACGTTTACACACTGAAGGCACTTCAGTGGGCCTTTAATACAATTCTTTCAAAATGTATGCTTACACATATAGGCTACATCAGGGGTTCTCAAAATCTCGAGATTTAACTCCAAACTTGATCAAACAAATTTTAAACAAGCTTTATTGGCATGACCATACAATATTGCCAAAGCCATTACATAAGCAATAAAAAAAAAAAAAAAACAAGTAAACAAATACATGAATACATTTTAATAAACAAGAAAATGATTAATAACAAGAAAATAATTAAGACAATTAAAAATAATTATATAGATAAAATAAAAATTGAATAAATAGATAGATTAAAAAAAAAAAAAAACTATATATAGGCCTATACATACACTCCTGACACCGCAGGGCTTCAGCCTGGTACGAGCTCGGGTCACTGCGCCTCAGGTGCTGGCAGAATTTCAGAGCTCTCTTTTGGATGCTTATTAATAAGGGGTATTGTCCTAATTGAGCTCTGCATGAGTTGTTTGGGGTCACTCTGTTTACTTTTAGGATGCTTTTACAAATTTGGGTATGCAGAGTTTCAATTTCTTCTTTTTCCCATTTTGAAAATTCTTGTGTTTTAGGGGTCCCATATCTCACTGCCATTTAGTGCTTAGGATTTTTAGCCATGCTTTCTCTCTCTCTCTCTCTCTCTCTCTCTCTCTCTCTCTCTCTCTCATTCATCAAGAGACTGACAAGATGATGGCGGAAGATTTGGTTTCAAAGCGGAATGTTAAGTGAGTTTGTCATTGTGCTGTTTTGTTGTTGTGTTTTTCATTAAGAATAACAGGCTAAATAACCCACCATTCAAGCAACCCGCCCAAATATTGGTGCTAATTCTAAACCGAAAGTACAATGCATACATTTACATTACATTTACATTTAGTCATTTAGCAGACGCTTTTATCCAAAGCAACTTACAAATGAGAGCAATAGAAGCAACTAAAAACAGTCAAGGGCAAACAGACAAACAGAATATAGACAAACAGAAAACTAATAGAGTGATAAGTGCTATTCACACGGCCGCACTGTCGTTCACATGACAGTGCGGCCGTCGTTCATTCACGGCACGGCCTCACTGTCGTTTATTCACGGCACGGCCACGCTGTCGTTCATTCACGGCACAGCCGCACTGTCGTTTATTCACGGCACGGCCACGCTGTCGTTCATTCACGGCCGCCCTGTCGTTCATTCAAGGCACAGCCACACTGTCGTTTATTCACATCGCTGTTGTTCATTCACGGCCGTGCTGTAATTCATGACGTGTGTCCACTGCGTTTTCAGTTCATTCCTATGGAAGATTTTCATTGAAAACACTCGCACTTCTCCACACCGTTATGAATGCCAGAATGGCCATGTGCATTTTACTTTCGGTCTAGAATTAGCGATTTAAAAGCCCCCGCCGTGTCGATTAACCGGTGGGAAAACTTCCTCACCGTCACATAAACGAGTGAATTCGGACATACTACTTATAGCACATACCGCCTACTATATAGTAGGGAAGTGTGTGATTTCGGATGCAGCCCTTGATTAGCGGGTTCATGTGTTTGATTAAAGTTAGAGCTAAAAATTGTGTGCGTCTCAATCATTTCCCTAGCTCCCGAGCTCGTCAAGTCAAGTCAAGTGACCTTTATTTATATAGTGCTTTTAACAAGTCCAATTGTTTCAAAGCAGCTTCACATTGTTAACAGGAAAATAATGCAACAGAATTTGTACAGCCGTTCTGGTGAAACGGTGATGTTATCCAGCTAATTTCAAGTATCATATAGTGTCAATGCGGGCAGATCGGTAATATAGATGAAATTTAGGTGTCCCCAACTGAGCAAGCCAAAAGCCAGAGGCAACGGTGGCAAGGAACCAAAACTCCTTCAGGGAATCAGTATATTCGTGTACACGAGTTAGGGCACTGGTAAGGATGGTAAAGGACACTGACTCACTATACATTGGGGCACTGATTTCCAGCGACGTGACAACATCCTCATTGTACAACATCATTACTGGTATTTATGAACAACAGCAGAGCTGATTTTTTTCTGACATTACTTGTTATTTAAAGTTACATTATGATAAATACTTTGATGTTACATATATGTAACGGAGGCCAGCCAGTAGTTGCTGTGCGAGTAAACCTCACTCCTCTGATCTCAAGAGACGCTCTAGCGACTGACGCTAGAGGTTGCAGCCTTTAGCCTCCTTGTTAGAGCGTCCGACTCTCATGCCGGCGGACCAGAGTTCAAGTCCCGCTTAGAGCAGGGCGGTTCGAACAGGAGGGGTTACATATACGTAAATAATTCAGATGTAAATAAATTATAAATGTTAGCTGTTAGATAAATGCTAGATTGTGTTCAGTGCCCTGACTACTGAACTAGGGAGCTGATTGAGACACACTCTGTGTGTTATCACTTTTTAGCATGATGGTAAAGTATTATTGGCGGCACCATGGCTTAGCGGTTAGCACTGTTGCCCCACAGCAAGGAGGTCCTCAGTTTCAAGCCAGGAGGCCTTTTACGTATGGAGTTTGTATGTTCTCCCGGTTTCCTCCCGCACAATCCAAAAACCTGCAGTATAGTTGAATTGGAGACGCTAATTGGAGGTCGTTGGTGTGAATGCGTGTGCGAGTCCCAAGCCATGTAATGGGGAGGGTTGGGGAAAGACTTAGCTACCTACCCCAGAAAAATCATTACCAAGAAAAAGAGATGGTCCATAGAATTATTAAGAGTCTTACAGGACTGAAATAATTAATGAATGACGATGATATCAATAATTAAATCCATAATAGGCTTGATTTATTTTTTTAGAATGTCTAATTTATTAATTCAATAAAATATCTTTGATTACAACAAAAATCCAATATTTATCTCCAACTAGCTACACGTTGTCCAGTCAGTAATCTGTGATTCAGCTATCTCTTACATTACCAACGTAACTTGCAAATATATTGCAGATTAATTCATTAATCAATTCAATTGATTTGTATAATCAGTGTCACTAGACAAATCGACTCATGAGACTCATTCCTTCAGCAACAGTCACACAATATTTTTACATTGCCCTCTAGGCATGTCGCCTATGTTTTTGATTCACTAAAAATTCACTTTTTTATTTGCAATGTATGTTTCTGATGAAATAAAAAGAACTGATTTATGGGAGTCAATCATTTGGAATTCGGATTACACCGGTTGCGCTGTATGTTTTTGATTCACAAAAAGAACCGGCTCATAAGACTCACTCGTTTGGGAATCTGACTACTGATCACGCTGGATGTTTTTTATTTTTATTTTTTTATTCTCTTAAAAGAATCTAGGCTTGATCCATTTGTTACAGAATGGCGCTGGGCGGCGCGCTGAGCTGTATGTTTCACTACTATCAACGGTGCACTGAATAAAAAAAAAGAAGAAAGAAAAAGATCCTACTGTAAAAAAGTACTGGTCTCGGTCACTAGCCCTGCTTTGTAACAGTCGTTCTGCTTTGTTAGACTGAACAAATAGAATGTTATTGCATGGCTACTGCAAGCTAGACTGTCACATTTTCTCCATCGCCTTGCATTGTTGAGGTCACAACAATGCAATCCCATTTGACTATGTCCTGACGTTGATTAGAGTTACATTAAAGTAAACAGCTGAGAATAAAGTAGTCTTCTTTCATTAGTCAGCATGAGCAACATCGCCATCCTTATATGGAAGGGAAATCACTGATGAATCGCTGCTCAAAAGCTTTCGTTTACACAGTAACCTAAGCAAACAATGTATTTATGCATCAAAGCCACACTTTTCGAAGCGACTTAAATGCGTTTTCCCAGCCAAACAACTTCTTCGTGGATGCGCGCAACTGGTTGATAAGGGAGAACAACTTTCCAAGTAGGTTCTGGGTAAGAAAGCGCTGTCTTACCTTCCTCCCGAGGATTTCCGCCAACAACGTCCAGTAAACCGTTAAACAGAAAAAGCGACAGCGTTAACAGCACATATCGCGTCGATGAAATGTGTCCGTTTTTCTGTCTGTGTTTGGTATACATCCCTGTGGCGGTCGGTGCTGTTCTCCGTCTCGCCTCGCGCTGTATTTACTCGCCAGCGTGAGAGGAACCCAGAAGAAATAGATGTAATTGAGTCAGCTAAGCTCTGCCCTCTCGTTTTGCGTGAGCCACACGAACCATTATATGTTCGTAAACTGTCCTACTATAGGAGCAGAGAACACAAGCAAGGCTGGAAGGATGAGAATCGTGAAGCCTTGGGCATTTGAAAGCACGCGCACATTGCCAGGGCTTTCCTCCGGGCATAGTGAATTTATGACTCATTGATCACTGTATTCAGCAGACCCCATGCTGACAAGAAAAACTGCTTAAAACACCCTTAGCTGGTTTGCTGGTCTGAAATGGCCAGGCTCATGGATGGTTTATGACTAATGTGGAAGCTAATTTCAGCCACATAATATACCAATAACAAATATTCTTTGGTAAATCAGAATTATGACATAGAACCGAAATTATGAGATAAAAGTCATAATTATGACATAAAAAGTAGAAACTGTAAGACAAAAAGTCATAGTTATAATGAGTTAAGTTGAAATTGTGATATAATCAGTCATAATTAGGCTATGAATTAAGTCGATCAATTACATGATTGTGAAAGATCAAAATTATTAGATAAAACTTTGACTTTTTATCTCATTATTTGAGTTACAATGTCATAATGCTGACCTTTTACCTCAGAATTTTTATCTCAATGTCATAATTTAGAGTTTTTATCTCATAATTATGATTTACCAAAGTGTCGTATTTTTATCTTCCATAATTTGATTGTTCTTGCATGGAATTCTTGAAATGATTATAGGCCTACCGACTTTCTAAAAACATAATTTTCCATAGATTATGAGATAATTATAAAAAAAAAAAAAGTAAATGTAAATGTAGCCTAATGTTTTGCCATTTTTCTGTTAAAATTACTGATAACACTTTATACATTAATAAAGTAGGCTACTTAGAAAGCATTAACAAACTATTAGTTTATTTAATGTAGTATATATAGGCTTATATAATATACAGTATATATAAACATTTTAAGGAACACTAATACTAATGCAATTAATGTCCAATAAAGGTTGCTTTGACATTTTTTTCCATGACCTAATCTAAAGTGAGAACTATTTACAGTTAATCTGTTATTAACCAAGTATAAAAACATCATCTAACTCTTTACATACAAGCTAATTTAACAATCATAGTTGTGTTAATTACAGTGACAAGGAATAAAGAACTCACCATAGCCCATTAATATATTAACATTGTATTACAGACTACAAACCCGATTCCAAAAAAAGTTGGGACTGAACAAATAATGCAATAATTGCATGCAATGCAATAATTTACAAATCTCATAAACTTATATTTTATTCACAATAGAATATAGATAACATATCAAATGTTGAGAGTGAGATATTTTGAAATGTCATGCCAAATATTGGTTCATTTTGATTTCATGAGAGCTACACATTCCAAAAAGTTGGGACAGGTAGCAATAAGAGGCCGGAAAAGTTAAATGTATATATAAGGAACAGCTGGAGGACCAATTTGCAACTTATTAGGTCAATTGGCAACATGATTGGGTATAAAAAGAGCCTCTCAGAGTGGCAGTGTCTCTCAGAAGTCAAGATGGGCAGAGGATCACAATTTCCCCCAATGCTGTGGCCAAAAATAGTGGAGCAATATCAGAAAGGAGTTTCTCAGAGAAAAACTGCAAAGAGTTTGAAGTTATCATCATCTACAGTGCATAATATCATCCAAAGATTCAGAGAATCTGGAACAATCTCTGTGCGTAAGGGTCAAGGCCGGAAAACCATACTGGATGCCCGTGATCTTCGGGCCCTTAGACGGCACTGCATCACATACAGGAATGCTACTGTAATGGAAATCACAACATGGGCTCAGGAATACTTCCAGAAAACATTGTCGGTGAACACAATCCACCGTGCTATTTGCCGTTGCCGGCTAAAACTCTATAGGTCAAAAAAGAAGCCATATCTAAACATGATCCAGAAGCGCAGGCGTTTTCTCTGGGCCAAAGCTCATTTAAAATGGACTGTGGCAAAGTGGAAAACTGTTCTGTGGTCAGACGAATCAAAATTTGAAGTTCTTTTTGGAAAACTGGGATGCCATGTCATCCGGACTAAAGAGGACAAGGACAACTCAAGTTGTTCTCAGCGCTCAGTTCAGAAGCCTGCATCTCTGATGGTATGGGGTTGCATGAGTGCGTGTGGCATGGGCAGCTTACACATCTGGAAAGGCACCATCAATGCTGAAAGGTATATCCAAGTTCTAGAACAACATATGCTCCCATCCAGGCGTCGTCTCTTTCAGGGAAGACCTTGCATTTTCCAACATGACAATGCCAGTCCACATACTGCATCAATTACAACATCATGGCTGTGTAGAAAAAGGATCCGGGCACTGAAATGGCCAGCCTGCAGTCCAGATCTTTCACCCATAGAAAACATTTGGCGCATCATAAAGAGGAAGATGCGACAAAGAAGACCTAAGACAGCTGAGCAACTAGAAGCCTGTATTAGACAAGAATGGGACAACATTCCTATTCCTAAACTTGAGCAACTTGTCTCCTCAGTCCCCAGACGTTTGCAGACTGTTATAAAAAGAAGAGGGGATGCCACACAGTGGGAAACATGGCCTTGTCCCAACTTTTTTGAGATGTGTTGATGCCATGAAATTTAAAATCAACTTATTTTTCCCTTAAAATTATATATTTTCTCAGTTTAAACATTTGATATGTCATCTATGTTGTATTCTGAATACAATATTGAAATTTGAAACTTCCACATCATTGCATTCAGTTTTTATTCACAATTTGTACAGTGTCCCAACTTTTTTGGAATCGGGTTTGTACAATATATTAACTATAAATTAACTATAAACTAATAGTTTGCAAATGATTTGTAATTATGCTGTGTACTTATTATAAAGTGTTTCCACATTACTAGCATTTCTTTACAGTTCTGCATTAACCAGTTTAGAGCTTAGGCTGGTTTATGTTTAAGCTTTTTTTATTTCCAGCAGGCACATAACAACACTGCGATCCAAAATGTAATGCTGGCAGTAGTGGGCTGTGGGCTTGAAACAATGGATCTTCTAAACGGATCATGTGCAGTATGTGGTTTCTGTGACTATCATTACTCAGTCATCAGGAAATGTTAATGCCATTCTGTTTTTAAACACTGCAATACTGTCAAAGCAAGCATACAAATGGTTTACAACACACTCACAATAGTCCTCTTGCAACTTTGTCGTAAAAGAGATTGTGTAGAGCCAACCAGTCATGTAATTCAGACTGTGGGAGTTAAAGCTTTGGCCAGCTGCCTGCTGTTCCTTGCCTAAAGAAACATACAATGGTGTAATATATACTTTTGGCTCCGCAGCGCCATATGCTCTGCCACGTAAGCTTTGGGAGTACAAAACAAGTCGCAGAACTGAATCAAATGGTTAAAATGGTCAAAAGTTAATGCACATAACAGAATGTTTGTGGAGAGTGGCATGCCGTGAAATGGCTCCTTGCTTCCCCACATCACAAAGACTGTTTGGATTATAATGCACTTATATAATAAACCATGTGTAAGTGGGTTTGACTCAGAACAGTGAACACTTTGAGCAACATCCCATCTCCTGTGGTCATGCCACAGTATACCTTAGATACCTTAGCCCAAAAGCTACATGATAAATATTGAATTTGCAGACAGATGATAAATGATTTATTCTTGACCCTGAGTTGTGTCTTTTATAAACTTATTTTGGATGGATTGTTTAATGGAAGAGGTCTGGTGAAATAGATCTGAAATTAGAGCAGTAAATCTTCCCAACAGGTAATTTGGCTATCAGTCTGTCAGAAGTGAGCTGGGATATAATCTTCTGCCCCCGACTCTCTGGTGCACTTCAGCTCGGTCTTTAAAGGCTGGTGGGTTTGCTCAATAATCAGAGAGGGCTTTAATCATGACTCAATGAGGACGTCTTGATGACCCGCAAACCAGAGTTCCACATGTAAATGAGTGCAAATAACCAACATGTGGCTGTGAAGGTCCTTGCACAGAAAGTCTAAATGAGCCATGCTGTTTCCTGATTACCATGTAAATGCAAACTATTAAGCAAAAGGTGTAAAATTATTGTTTTGTTCTGATTAGATTATATAAGTGAAGCCTCATTCATTTGAATGCAGATAGGAATGGATGAGCCTCAGATAATGCATGATGAAAACTTTTTAAATAAAACATGATTTGAGTTTTCAGTTGTCACAATGACAACTATTAGTGGGATAGTTCACCTAAAATGTAAATTCTGTCACCATTTAATAACTCTCATTGTCGTTCCAAACCTTTATGACTTTCTTCTGTGGAACCCAAAAGAAGATATTTTAGCAGTTTTCGTTATAGCTTATGGGGAACATTTTTTTTTTTTCTTTTATGTTCGACAGAAAGAGAGTCATACAGGTTTGGAACGACGTGACGGTGAGTAAACGATGTACGAATATGAATTTTTGGATGAACTGTCCCTTTATTATAGACTTTTCACCAACATTACAACAGTAAATGAATTTTAATGAAACAAACACACACACACACACACACACACACACACACACACACACACACACACACACACACACACACACAGTAACTAATACATTGTATAAAAGCATAACATTTTAAACATCAAAGACAATTTGCCCCAACCTGACATTTATGAAAACTCTTGAGCACACAATTAAAATCTTAATATAAAATTGATTGTTGTCTTCGTTTTCAGTGTTATTTTATTATCTTATTTATCCAACAGCTGTTATAAAATATGATTAAATATTGTATTTTTGGATTGCTGTAAATTAAGAGGGTTTGAACAAGACAGAAAAGAAAAAGACTTAAGCGTTTCTGTAATTTCTCAAAGCCTCAGTTAGTGACGTATAAACGAAAAAAGAGAGAAAAACCTAAACGTGTATAAGGCCTTTTGCTTTGACAGTGTAATGATTCTTAACTGGACAAAAAAAGGGTTGATTTTTTTTTTTCTTCTTCAGGGTAGATGCATATTTTCTTTATTTCTTTATTTCCTTTACTTTTTGATTTGTACACTTATTCGCCGTCACCAACTATTCAGTTTTGATACTTGAGATATGCCATCATTTGCGATGCCATTCCAAGACATATGGTGTTTTGTCGCCATCTAGCGTATATTAAGAGGTGTTGCAGTGCCGGTGCATTTCCGCACTCCAGTCCTGCAGGGGTCGGTAATGTGACTATCATCTGCGATGACAGACACTCTTCTCTGTTGAGTAGACTGTGGTGACTTATTCTGAGTTACATATTTTTTAAGCATGTTGATTTTCATTAGTATTTAAACTTTGTTTTGACCACAGTCCGCTGATACACTAGCGTTGTTTATGACTGGTTTAACGTGTTAATTTGGCGAAAAACATGACTGCCAATGAAGACCAGGAGGTGAGACAGAGAGCTAAAGCTAACGCACATGAGCAGAAAGATGCTCATAAAATACAGTGTGGAGGTTTTATGAAGGCTGTGTATTCTAACCTAAACACAAACTTAATGAACAAATGTTAACTTAATGTTTATACCCACATTTTCTTCTGAAATATAATATTTAACAAAATGTAAAGTGGTACCATGGGACAGTGATGCTATTACTGTATGGGGTTTCCATTTTATCTTCCATTATATTTCAATATAACTTACTGAAACTATACAACGGTATTTGTTCAAAACATGGTAATACCATGGTAGTGCAGTGTTGTTGACACTGATTGTTGAAGTGTTCGTGCAGATGGAGTTGGAGGCTCTGCGCTCAATCTATGAAGGAGATGACTGCTTTAAAGAGCTCAGCTCTGTTTCTTTCCAGTACAGGGTAAGCACTGCATCTCAGCACAAATACTTCAGTTCAGTGGTGTGGAAAAAGTCAAAAATACACCAAATACTGTCTAATTTGACTTGCAGTGATGTTTTATTTATACCTTAATAACTATTTACATGTATTAATTTAGCAGACGCTTTTATCCAAAGCGACTAGAGCCAACAGCTACAATCATATATATATATATATATATATATATATATATATATATATATATATATATATATATATAATATATAAATAATAAAAAAGTAAATACACAGGAGTGCCTTGGTTTATTCCTTAATGGAATCTGCACGCTTATAAAAGCACTTTGGCAATGGTATAAGCCAGGTGATACTACATTATATAATGGATTTTACTGATTGCCCTATTCATATATTAGAATACCCTATTAGATGATACTGCATTAATACTTGCAAAAACATTTAGCACTACTATTGTACCATGTCCAAAAGTTTGTGGTAATGTCATGTAGGGCTGCACAATTAATAAAATTTGTAATTGTAATTACAATTCACGGATGCCACAATTATGTATTTGTTCAAAGGTGCAATTACAAGGTCCACTTACATTATCCTGTGCTTAAGATGTGTTTTTCTACAGGTTATCTTAAGGTTTTTTTTTTCTTTTTCATTTGTTTAAATTTTAGTTTTAGTATAACATTATACTTTATAATTATACCATGCATATTTTAACTTCTTTTTTTTTTATTGAAAGAAGAAACCAAACCAATGTATATTTGACATTTGAGGCTTAATGCTATAGAAAAGCAATAAAAGTTTTTCAGGAATAGTGTTTTCACCTTGTTTATTTTGCTATAACAACAATATGGCATGCAGTCGCTTCAAACAATGGCATAAAACTATTCAAAACATCATTCAATGTAAATTGTGATAAATCGTAATTAATAATCGCAATTACAATTTCAAGGGAATAATAGACAATTATGATTTTTTTTGTTGTTGTCATAATCAAGCAGGCCTAAGCTACTTTTGTGTCTGAATTGTGTTTTTTCCTTCTTTCAATTTTAATTTTTTTTTGATTTGTAGATAGGAGATCTTGATGACACTAAATCCTTCCTGCTAGAAGTGTCTTGGCCAGAGAACTATCCTGAAACTGCACCGCACATATCATTAGATACTTTTTCAACAACAGAATGTAAGTTGTTCACAGTATAATTGTTTTAGCCTTTAATTGTGGCTAGAATATTCTGACCTAAGTTTATAGATTGTGCTTGACTAAGATATGTCAGATTCACTGGGTATGTTTATATTTTTAATATACACAAGTGTTCAAAAGTTGTTAAATGTTTTTGACACAAGTTTCTTATGCTGGGCTTAATCAGAAATACAGGAAAAACAATGATATTGTGAAATATTATTACAATTTAAAATAGAAATATTATATACAATTATAATATATATATATATATATATATATATATATATATATATATATATATATATATATATATATATATATATATATATATTCCTGTGATGGCAAAGCTGAATATTCATTACTTCAGTCTTCAGTGTCACATGATCCTTCAGAAATCATTCTGATAGGCTGACTTCTTTTATCATCAATTAATGTTGAAAACAGTTGTGCTGCTTAATATTTTTGTGAAAATCGTGATTTTTTTTTTTCAGGATTCTTTAAGGAATATTTTTGTAACAATGTAAAAATATTTACTACCACTTTTGATCGATTTCATGTATCTTTTACTGAATAAAAGTATACTTAAAAACAAAAAAAACTTACTGACCTTTTGAATGGTAGTTTACATTCTATTAGATTTATATTGAATATCATATTTCATGGTGCAAGCAGGTTCATGGATTTAACAGGATTAAATGAAACATCTAATTTTAGATCGCTGGAGACGAAGCAGTACATTCTCTCGAAAATGAGTGAACAGGTAGAGGCCAACCTTGGCACTGCCATGATGTACACACTTTTTGAGTGGGCCAAAGAGAACCAGGAAACACTCATGGAAAACCACCAGCCCATGACATCCGCTGTGGTCTGTATCCTTGACGTGTTTGGCTCTCTGAATATATTGTGCAATCTCTGGGCTAGTGTTTTATGATATATTTGCCATTATATCTTGAAATTATTACAATCACATCACCTCAAAAGAATACAGCAGCATATCACCATAACTGGTGAAGGTGTCTTGTAGCTATGGAAACTGCCACGCTGCGTTCAGATTGTTCAGAATGACTTTGTCACAGCTCCTGTAAAAAAATGTAACGATTGGTATTGTTTCTCAGACCTTGATATCCAACAGCGATGTCATGAATAATTCCTCCTCTGTCAGTAAGAAGAAGAAGGAGAAGAAAGAGCAACTAACCAAAGCACAGAAGAGGAAACTGATTGGAAGAACAGGTTAGTATTGTTGGCTACAAAACGAAAGAAGTTTGGCTTTGTTGTTTGAATGCACATTGATGTGAAACTGCTATTTGCAATGAACAGATAATAAGGGTGAACTACCAAGAGGTTGGAACTGGGTAGATGTTATTAAGGTAAGTTGATGTATAATGATTTTCATAAGTGCACATTTTTAAGGCCCCTGATGTACTCATGGCGAAGTTCTTTTTTGTTGTTGCTTGGGTATAAAAATCGATTCAAAATACGTGAGCAGCGGTATACCGTTAGCGAACGTCCCGGCAGCGCCCACACTGCTGAGAGCGCTTTTAGATGAATATGTTAATATGTGTGGCACACTTTTCTCTCAATAACAAAATAAACACACAAAAAATGACAGCGGTGAAAAAACTGCAGTTAAGAAAGCATCTGATCATAGCAGTGTGGATGTCTGCACAATCTCTGCAATTCAGCACGCCAGTAAAGTCACATCACATTTATTTATATAACATTTTATACAGTAGCAAGCAGCTTTACAGTATTAAACATGGAAAAAAAAATTAAACAGTGTCAGTGGCTCCTTCAATTAGAACTACAACTTCAATTTATTATAATCTATTATAAAGCGGCTCTCCAGTGTGTTCATGTTTTTGCTTACGTCTGACATCGACGGATTGAATAGAAGAAATTAGTCAGATGTACCGGTACCAGTAGTACTAAAAAATCAAATGTTTCTATTAAATGGTTAGTTCACCCAAAAATGAAAATTCTATAATTTACTCACCGTCATGTTGTTCCAAACCTGTATGAGTTTCTTTCTTCTGTTGAACACAAAAACACAACCAGACAGTTGACGGTAGCCATCGACTTCTGTTGTATTTTTTTTTCTACAATGGAAGTCAATGGCTGCCTTCAACTGTATAGTTACCGATGTTCTTCAAAATATATTTTGTGTTGAACAGAAGAAAGAAACTCATACAGCTTTTCTCTTGCTTTCTGTCTATTACCCATTCACATTAAATGCATGATTAAATCAGAAACTGTGATGATTGACAGTGATAACTAGCGGAGGGGACAAAACGGGACCACATTTTTTTAGAGCACTTATTTCAACAGTGTTTGCTTTGGTACTGAAACTGCTGAAATTTTGGTACTGTGACAACTCTAGAAGAAATGAACCGAAGAAGATTTCCACATCAAAGAACGCGGAGCCACATCTACCTATTACATAAACGCCACGGACCAACGATAGTTCGAAGAAGTTTACCAGCCATAGTGAACTTTTACCAGAAATTCTGGCAAGCTGTTTCAAATTCCCGAAGGGAACACCAAATGAACTTCATTTTGGCCTGTTTTTGTTCGAAATGACGTCACACCAGTTCGTTCATTGATTTCGCTTGAAGTATATCAGGGCCTTTAAACATTCAAAGACTTGTTTTATAATGTCTGTCTTTTTCTCTTTTTGTATGGGGATCTTGCTCATACGTTGCCATGTTTTCTGTCCACCAAACAGCACGTAAGCAATTTATATTTTAAAAATATAATATACAGTGGCCCCAAGAAGTATTTGGACCCTAAGGTTATATTTAAGACAATGTTGTGGCATTAGATAATGAATATCAAACCAAACTATGTTTATTTGAAAGGAAAACAGCATTTCACAGAAATTTGAACTTTAAATAATTATACTCTACTATAGGACACCTGTGTGAACTTGAGGGGAACTGACTTCACTACAAATCACCTCGGGAGGAGAGGGTTTAAAGTAATTCCAAAAGTTTGTCTAGCATCATATATATGAAGATTATTTTATTTCTATGGATATATACAGGTTATGCATGGCTCAAGTTTTCAAATATTTTTGGGGCCTCTGTATTTTGAATGAAATAATCATGTAATCATATCAGTGAATGGCAATGAAACAATGTTTCTAAAAATGAATTATTACAACTCTCAAATGGATTATGTTGATGCATACACTACTGTTCAAAAGTTTGGGGTCAGTAAGATTTCCTTTTATTTATTTTTATAAAACTTCAGCAAGGACATATTAAATTGAATAACAGTAAATGCATTAATAATGTTAAAAGATTTATATTCTATATTTCAAATAAACTCTTATTTTGAACTTTCTATTTATCAAAGAATTTCCACAAATATTAAGCAGCACAACTGTTTTCAACATTTATAATAATCAGAAATGTTTCTTGAGCAGCAAATTATCATATTAAAATGATTTCTGAATGATCATGTGACACTGAAGACTGAAGTAATGATTTTAAAGATTCAGATTTACCATGACAGGAATAAATAACATTTTTAAATATATTCAAAAAATTACATGCCATTTTTTCCATTTTATTAATTGTTATATTTCACAATAGTACTGTTTTTACTGCATTTATGTTCAAATAAATGCATAAGAGACTTTCAAGAACATTAATACATAATTTTACCAATCCCAAATCTTTGAATGGTAGTACATACTTGTAATATTTTGACATATTTCTTGTCTTTTTTTCTTATATTTTTCAATAGCTGAGCAAAACTGGAGGAAAAGAAGATGATTAGAGAGATAGTTAAGAGGGAACGGTGGACTGATGTAGTGCCGGGTGAATGTATGGATGAATTGTGTCTCTGTGCACTAGTTTTTTTATTTTTATTTTTATTTTTTTTTACGAAAGCTGACCTGAATTCTCTCCGGCCATGATTTCAACTCACCTGAAGCTGCCACAGAGCCGATTTGACACTGAGTGGAAGGAGCTCTGCCGTCACACAGCCACTGTAGTGTGTGCTAAATTAGCTGAGCGACACATGAACATCATGAGGCGTGTGATAAGTAAACTAACACAAGGTTGAAATGCTTGTATTTTGGAACTGGTAGAACAGTTGGGCGTCGCTTAATAAAGATAACATCAGTGTGAGTTTATCTAGTGTAATTTCCTTTAAAATGCATTATGGGTAGTTTAAAGGTGCTATTCAGTCTGACAAGTATTATTTAGCTGGTCATGTGATCTCAACATTGCAGCCCTCTATAGGCCTCCCTCCATGTAAAAAACAAAATCACTTTTTTTGTTATACGTGGAATATATTTTATGGAGGCATACATGTTTTTTCTTAAGAAATAAAGTTATGAAGTGGACATTATATTTTAGTGAATTTCTCTGACATCATACGTCACAGATTTAGATACCAAATGTTTGGAGGTTTCACCAGGACAACAACGTCTTCTTGGTCTTTAAAAATGACAGACATTAATGTTTAGCACTCTTATGGAAATATAATATTATTTTTATTATAATTATAATTATCTGATTAATTTTCAAATTGTTTGTTATAAATCAACATCTCAGGAAAATGTTATGGGGTTTATCATCAAAATATTATTTGTATTATTTATATATTTCTGTTACAGAACGGCATTGATTTCATACATGTCCACTGTAGAAGACGCCAGGACATAAAGTATGTTTATCAGGCATTTTGGAGACATAACAAGTGAATAGGGAAATAAATTACATATCAGTATTCATATGAAATATTAGATATTATTATAAAAATGTTGCCAATTATTACTCGTATTATTACGCTTCTCATTACATGTTGCACCAAGAACACATTAATATGCAAATTAGATGTATATATATATATATATTGCATTGAATGGGAAAATCCAAGTATGCCCATTTTACCCACATATTGCATAAAGTAAATGGTATATCAATGCATTTCGTTATATCTTTCATAACATAGTTCAGAATCATCTTTAAACAAAGTTTGTTTAAAACCATCCTGAAACCTAAAAATTGATTGGTGAATTAATAAATCCCATTGTTTTTTGCCTATAATTTCATGTAATTTTATTTTTAAACAACCGAGTCCTGGTGTCAACTACAGAGGACATATCATAACATGAAATATAATTTTTCAAAAAACAAAACAAAAAAAAATAAATTTTATACTCTACCATTTTTTATGCTCTAAACAATGTAATGACATGAAACAATACTACATTAAAACAATTTTTTTTTTTTTTTCTGGGTCCCAGGAGGTTAAATCAGTCTTTGCAGTTAAAACATTGCCACTCTTGGTTAATGTGAAAACACTGTGTGAGAACTTAATAGGTCAGCATTGTGTAATGTAAAGGTCTATTGCTGAATTCGGAACCGCATACGATTACTACTTCTACCCTATCTTTCTATGGCAGAAATTGTAAGAGTAATATGCTAATATGCTAGTATGCGGTTCCGAATTTAGCATGTGCTTTTCAAAGAGTCACAGTCAAAGTGACTTGAAAGCTACAGCCTTTTCACAGACTTCTTTCAAGTATTCTTTCTACATCGAAAATACTTGAAAGAGAGAAATAGCGAGATAGCGAGCATTAACAACATGAACTTTTTTTTTTTTTAATCATTTTTTAATAATAAAATACAACAACATATTGTGTCGTTTCACCCATTTGAACCAAAAGTTACAGACAATCGACAAGTATAGATTAGTTAAAAAAATACAATATTAACAAAGAAAGAAAATATTTCCCCCAAAACAAATTTAAGATCCATTCAGTTTTAGGATTGTATATTAGGGCATTATATTAAAGAATTTGTCTATAAAGTTTAATGATTTTGTTTATAATAAGTTTTTTTTTTTTTTTTTTTACAGCGATTACATTTTGGAATACGCTTTGGAAATTGGAATATATGACGTGTAATTCCGGGTTCCTTCATCGGTGTTGCTGCTTGTATACATCTAGAATAATGCTGCCTCCTGCAGGACTGGAAACGCACTATATGCGTGCACGCAAACTATAACACCATATGTGTGGACAGGACAATTTGGACGTAAACTTTACAAACGGCTTTTATCCTGGGGATTTTACTACTTTTGAATTCGACTAAGTTCACCGGACCGTGTGGGTCATCGCTTTGAATGCTGTACGGGGTTACAACTTTAAAAGTGGGATGTTCCTCATAACAGTGATAAGAATGAGGAAACGCCAGTAGCCGTGAATGTAAGCACTGCTCAAAGCTCACGAGTCTCTGGACACTCCAGTCCGTGTCCGAGTTCATCTCTGGAGGACAGAACGTCGGTCACACAGGCGGGCCGATGGCAGATTCCTCACAGCGCGAGACCACGCCATGTAAGTACCCACCCGCTTAAGACGTGTGATGGGCAGATCGATGCTGTCCTTCTCCGGCAAATGATTATAAACCATCCATCCATACGCGCCTGTATCGTATCAGTATGTTTGTGGCGCACTGGGGTGAATGCTGGGGGTCCTTTGTGCAAGGTGCGGCTGGCTATCTTAAAGTTATTGGCAGATGACCTGGGATTGTTTCTGACCCATCACGCGCTGATGCTGCCGGATGACCGATGATCGATACTTGGTAATATTCTAGTTCATGGTCGTGAGAACAGACGTGTTGACATTAGAAATTGCACTGCTCAAACTGCTCTTTTATATCTCAGGAGACTTAATTGACTTCTTAATTATGTTTCATTAATTATGTTTCATTTAATCCCCTCCTATAATTAGTTTAAAGGAATAGGATATTATGACGTAAATGAAACAGTTGAAACCACATAAATGAAACCGCATTAAGTGCATCTGTAACCTAAGCAGTGTCACATGCGAAAGACTGTTGTTGTTATTGGTTTAAAACAGCTTGCTAATGAAAATAGTTCCAAAACATCAAAACTTTTTGTCACCCTGCAACATAGACTGAAGCTGGACTGGAGCAGAATGTGTGAGTGGACAGAGAATCCTCTTCCCGACTCAAAGCTTTCACTAATCTATGGAAGATTGTTTCTGGAAAAAATAAAAAATAAAATAAAAAGGTAATTGCGACTTAATATCCCACAATTCTTCCTTTTTTCTTTGCAATTGCGAGTTTATTCTGTGAAAAAAGTCAGAGTGGCGAGTTTATATCACACAATTCTTCCTTTTTCTCAGAATAAACTCGCAATTGTAAAGAAAAAAGTCAGAAATGCGAGATGTAAACTTGACTTCACAGTTTTCACAAATTTAGCTTTTGTTGTTTACATGGAGACAATATCGTTCTCAATTCTCGTTCTCAGTGTCCAAAACGCATAATTTTTTTTCTTTTCAGTTTTTAGTTGAAAACGGTGCCGTTTAAACGGCCCCTGAGTAGGCACTACATTTGAATTTGAATACTGCCTTCAAGCCATGTCGCAATTGCCGTAATTTCGAGATGGCAATTCGTGACGTTCTCGGACTCGGAGATGTTCACATCCTCGAACTGAGATTTATGCGTTTCTATGCCAGCACTATCAATGCCGAAATTAACCTGTTGTGGTCAGGTAGTACAGAAGTCACATGGTACAAGAAGCAGCTCTAGAAAAATTCTTACAACCTGTTATTAAGACTCTATATGAAGACATGAAAGCTTTTTACAAGTTGAAATCTCATAATTACGATATGGCATGAACGCACCTTTACTTAAAAAAAAAAAAAATGATAGTATGAATGCAGGTAGGTAGTATGAAATTCAGATGATCCATCATGTGACATCATGTTGCATTGCTTTACTGTCATTCATAAATCATCTCCCATGGCCTCATCCATCAAATGCACACTTCAGTTCAGAATGTCTGCAAAGTAGTAGGTCATCCAGGTACTTTTTGCCTACTGGCCGATAATTTCTCCAGCGACCTTGGGGCAGAGTAGAGTTGATTAAAAGTCTTTTTATAAAGAGTTTTCAAACTGTGAATTAACCAACCAGCTTCAAAGTGAATCACAACATTAATAACTTTTGATTTGAAGCAAAAAGGTGTTTGAAATTCAGACAAAAGACAAAAAAAAACTGCATATGCCATCAACCTTGTAGCTCAAGGTCTGTCTCTAAAGGTTTGTAAGTAAAACTATTGTTAAAAAATATATTCTTTTTTCCATTTTTCTTTTTCTCATTAAAAAGCTATCGGGGAAAAAATGAATGACTCTCTTACTTCCGGAACCCGGCTGTTGCATTTATAGAGAGAAACCCCATCTAAAACCCAAAGTATACTTCGCTTGTCCAGTATTTTTTGCAATGCACATGATGTAAAAACACAGACACTCTTAAAAAATGTCTGAGACAATGAGATCTTATCTGAAACTCTAGAGTGCTTAGGATGAGATAAACAAGAGATTGCATTTTTACATTACAGTTTTCTAGGAGAAAAACTGAAGAAGCGGGAGACTTGGTGAAAGCCTGAAAAAATATTTCAGATGATAAAACTTCAGTCTGTATTGACGCACATAGTATCCTAAAGTGTGTTGTCAACATTGTTCTAACTTGCCATTCTGATTGCTGATCTGATCCAAGAGTGAGGTATGCAGTTTTTTTTTTTTTTTTTTTTTTTTTTTTTTTTTTTTTTTCCAGTTTATAGAAGCAAAGATCTGGAATTTGGACAGAAGACAATAGAATCCATATCAAATTTCCCACCACACCCATTTCTGACTGGAGTGTCACAAGCCACAACTGTTGTCTAAAAGGACAGCCTCACTTACGTTTATTGATGAACAACAGTCACATGTTTGGATGGCTAATTGAAAACTACAAGTCTGAAACCTGTCTTTCATTTAACTGCCTGAATGTCATGTCACTGTTTGCGCAGATATTGAAATGAGATTGCGATTGGAGCAAAGGACTTTGACGTCAAAGTCTGCCCGTTTTAGTGTTCAGCGGAATGAAAAAGAAAGATTTAGTTGGAATGACTTCCCACAATGCACTAACTTTTGAACTGCGCAACATTGATTTAGCTTACACTGTCATTCAGTTCCCCAGAGTGAATCGAGTGTATTTTTATGACCGCAGTTGTTGTAGCCTTGGATAACTGAGATTATCTTCCTTTGGATTGTTAGGCCTGGTTGCAGAAGTGGGCGGTAACTGTAATGCATAGTTTGAAATGTTTTTTGTTCATGCGTATGTGAGTCACTTCAGATCCCCGTCAGAACTGCTCTGGCATCGAGCCAGTTCAACAAGATGAATGGTCACTTCCTACACACCCAAACTCACTGTATTATCGTCTGTGTAGGCTTACTAGACCTTAGCATAGGGATTGGCATCTTGAGTAATTTTGTAGTTGAGTACTATAATCTATAATGTAAAAAAGGGGGTTATCAGTTTTACTTTAAAAAAAAAAAAGTTAAAGGTATAATCCACCCAAAAATGAAAATTCTGTCATCATTTAATCACCCTCATGTCATTCCAAAGCCATGGTACGACTTTCATTCATCTTTTAAACATGGGTGAATATATTTTTAATTAAATGATGTCCACACAAAGTCCACATAACCAAAAAGTTCATAAAGACATCATAAAACAAATCCATATGAAGCAGTTCAATTCAAGTTTTCTGAAGAGGCACAATCTTGCTTTATAGGATGACCAGGCTTTTATCTGCATATAAACAGTAATCATTCAGTACAAATATGGCTCAGAAACGCTTTCTTGACGCACTTGATAACTAATATTAGCAATGCATCATGCAATCAAGATTTATCAGGCTCAAATTGTGAAAGAACGGTTGGGAGGGAGCATGAAGAATCATTTTCACACATGATAATATTAGCACCTTAGTCCAGACCTTAAATTCATTGAATGTCTTTGGGATGTGCTGGAGTAGACTTTACAGAGTACATTCTTTTGGCCATGATGTGTCTTCCTACATGCTTGTTTAATAAATGAAAAGCTACACATTTCTGCTCCCAAACATATAACATGCTAGAAACTAGGGATGTCACAAGTACCGGTACTTTGGCACCAAGTCAGTACTGAAATTTAAAAAATGTGACGATAGCAGCATTTCTGTAGTGCCGGTAGTACCGAGTATATTCGCTACCCGCAGCTGCGTTCATTTGCTTCCGTGTTTATCTAAGCGCAGGGCTGTAGCCGAATATATACTGGTGTCTGTGGATATTAAACTGCAAAATACTATTTAAATATTAATCCTGCATGTTCTGCGTCACTGTGTGAATGACTGGTGCAGACGTGCGCGAGATGAGGACATGAACGCATGAAATTCATCTCCATTTACATCATGAGCATTTGCAGTTTTACTTGAGAAAACTCTCATATCATGAACACGAAGGTCTTCACGGCAGCCCGTCAAAATAAAAGTTTGGTTTAACGTGAAGAAATTGAAATATATTAGGCTACTGTTGTACAGTAAATTCAGCTATGTCTCTATGTAATACTAAAAGTAATACTGCTACTAATAATAATAATAATAATTATGCCTTGAGGGGTGCTTATTCTTCACTTGATCTTTTTTTATAAACAATGTTTACACTAATAATTCTGATAAGGAACAGAGTTTCTCATAGCGCTTTGCATTTTCTTTCTACTTTAAACATGGGGGTAATCCATTGGGATGCGTACCTGTAATAAGAATCGAAATATTGATACACTTGTGCCTAAAAACACATATCACCATCATATATCATCATCAGCAGACAAAGGGACAAGTCAAGTAGTCAATTACTTGTGTACGTCCCTTCCTTAGTACATTGTATTGTGGGCCTTTTGCGTTCTGTAAATGTAGCAAGTCCAAGCATCAATGAATGTGATATGCAGACATGCAGTAACACATTACAGTTGGCTCTTTGTATACATGTGTGCTTGGCGCATTGCTTGTTGGGGGGTCAGAGTTCAATACCAGAGGAGACTAAGCAGGAATGACCTCTGGTGTTCAAGACATTTTTAAATAACGATTTAGATCTTTGTGTAGCATTCAGTTTTACAGATAAGAGAGTGTTGGGTGAAAGACAGATGTTGGTGTGTGTATTGATTATTCTCTTTTCTGCTTTTCTGAATTCATGATGGAAAAAAGACAGAGAGAGAAACCAGTTTGCGGTTCCTCAGAAACTGAGGGAGTTGTTTTAAGAAGGTAAATACATTTTGTATGAGATCAGTGGAGATATTTCAACTGCAAGTCAACTATCGATATTCCTCTTAAGAAATACTGACAAATACTAGGAACAAACACTTGTGATTAAAATCTACATTACCGCAAATTTCAGAACGGGTTATGAATTGTGTTTTTTTTTTTTTTTTTTTTTTTTTTGTGTGACACTTGTGATTTAAAATCTACATTACCGCAAATTTCAGAACAGGTTATGAATTGTGTTGTGTGGTTTTTTTGCGCGATGGAAAGAATGACAGGAATTTTCAGAAGAAAAATCCAGAGTGTTTATATACTGCATGGTTGCAAAGCTGTTCTGAATGTTTTTTAGCACATGGTTCCACATGGTTCCTATTTTTTAAAATCCCCTGGAATAAAATGTCAATTCCTCGGTAGGTACATGGAAGTTTAGTATCGTGGAAAATACCATGATATTTCTTGTATATAATATCTTAAAGGGTTACGAGTGAAAGATGAAGAGATGATGAGAGTGAAATGAGTGTACAGTGGAAATTTACAGGGATTACTGCGTCTCCTGAGTCACTCCCTGCAGGGTACCATGCCAGTGTCTGTCCTCTGTGCTGTTCTCCGAGGTCATTCTTTCCCTCTGCAGCCTTTGCTTTCACTCATTCTTGCCTTTTCTGTCATTCTCTATGCATTTGACTGACCGAAGACTTGGCCCGTCTCATTTTGAGCTGTGTAATGTGTTTTTCTGTCTGTGCAGACACTAGCTCTCAGCACTTATTCAATAAGCTCTGCTGTTAGCTCTCCTCTGTGGCAAAAGTTAGAGTGTAGTAACTGAATGAAGCTATGATTTAATCTAGGAACATATCAACTAAATTGTCGATTAGTGGGGTCGAAAAGTCAAATCGCGCTAAAAGAACTCTTAGTGCCCACCACTCTCCACTATAAATTAAGGCTGCACGATATTGAAATAAAATGTGATATGCAGTCACTCGTGAAATAATGCGATATTCTATATGTGATACGTTATTGCTTTAAGTGTGTAAAATATATTTAAAAACTGAAAATGATAGCCATCATCCATGTTTCACATTCTTTTTGTAACAAAGCATTCCTACAATTTTGGAAAGTAAACAGTGGTTTACTCTAGCATTACATACAAGTGTCATTTTAACGTTAGTGTAAACCAGGGGGGTTTAGGGTTTCAGGTAGGCCTACATTAGGTTTATTTAAAGGGATACTTCAGCGATTAGCATTAAGCTTTGTATCAGTAGAAACCCGGTAGTATATTCGAATGATAGTGCTTCCCCACATATATGATCGTGCTTCCCTGCAAATATCATAATTTTGTCATTTTAGTCTTTTTTGGCCAGAGGCTAGAGACTACAGCCAGTAATAGGAGCTAGTTCCACATGTTTTCAACCCGCCCATAGGGGGTGGGATCTCACTCACAGAATGTGAAATGAGCACGGCCGCTTGGGCATTGATAACAGATCGGTCAGAGCACTGCGAGTGTTTTTAATGAAAGTTAAGCACCATGAATGAATGAACAACAATGCAGCCGTGAATGAATGCCGGGGCGGCCGTGCTCATTTTAGATTCGGTTTAGAATTAGCGCCAATTCGGGGGCGGGTTGCTTGAATGGTGGGTTCATTAGCCTATTATTCACAACAACAAAACAGTACAATGTCAAACTCACTTAAATGGGCGCCTTTACATTTCGCTTTGAAACCAAAATCTTCCGCGATCATCTGGTCTGTCAGCTCCTCACTCGAATGAAATGAATGAAATCTGACTCCTGCTGCTGGTCTGTGCGGCGACTCTCGTTCAGCTCATGCTGTATTGAGCAGACACGTTCAGTTTTTAGTGTCTGTTCTCTAACTGAACTAAATGATTTTATTACTATGAAAATTAAAACAACAAGAGATGTAACCGGTAAATGCATTCTGGGAGTTGTTGTCTTTCATCCACATAAACCCAAAATAATTTTTTTGGCTTTTCTCAGTCTAGAAGGCACCAACTTCTAAAATAATTTCACATTTCTACTACATAAATGACCCAGTTTAAATACACATTCATCTTCCCAGCGGTGACGTACACCTTTAACAACAGAGATTGAATATTCAAATGTAAAAATATGTCGAAATGAGTCGAATAAGCAAATTTTCAAAAATGTAGTTTCAAAATGCAAAATTCAAAATGTTTAATTCGCTTGACTCAGACAAATGACTGAGCTACAAAGTCAGTTTTGAGAGCATTCTGTGACTCAATTTTTTGGCAGCTTTGCAATTATTAGATGATTCTGCCTCGTTCACGACCATAAGTTTAAAGTTGGTGTCATAACTGTTTCAAACGTGTTGTTTTATTTGACCAACTTTTGAAGCTCTTTTCTCAAAATGATCTCTTGACTTCTCCATGGAGGCACTTTACTGTTTATTTAATTCATAACACTGTCACTAATTACGTAGCCTATCGTGTTGGCGCCCTCTACTGTTTCCCCCTGCTTTCTCCCTTTCCCCCGTGATTTTGTCTATATCGCGAATATAAGACGACCCCCCATTTTTCAGCCTATTTTTAGGGCACAAACCTAGTCTTATATTCGGGTATATACGGTATATAGGGAAAATAAAAAATAAATAAATAAAATATATAAATATGACCGAGGGAAACCTATGGGAAAAATACTGGGTGGGTGGGCAGTTTTCAACTCCTCCCTCGACTGCAAAGCAGATAAATCCAGACAAAGACGCCTAGATTCTATAAGGGGCAGGGACATTCTCATTGTTATCTCATGTTATTGGACAACGATTTTTATACATCCCTACAAGATGAGTCATCATTATTTTTGGTCTATTTTTCCAGAGAAGAGCATGTAAAGCTGTAAAGCAGCTAAAAGTTAATTTGGTCAGCTTTAAGGGGCACGCTAGTATATAAAAGCTAACAAATATGTACATAAAAGCTGTTTTAGTGGGGTGTTGGAATGGCTCAAACTGCCTTTGATATTTGTAAAAACTATAACATCCATCTAATCTGACTAATCTCTGTCAGTTTGTACCATATAGAACTTTTGGTTTAATGAATTATAAAGAATAAAGATATGCGTAATGTTTGTTCAAATGCATTATATCTTTTATAAATAATTGTAGCCAAAGTTAAAATGCATTATAATATTTGGTTGTGTATGTATGTATGTATGTATGTGTGTGTATATATATATATATATGTGTGTGTATATATATATATATATATATGTATGTATGTATATGTATATGTATATGTGTGTTTTAAGGAAAGTGTTACTAAACTTTTTTTCTTAATTGATTGTCTCCTCTCTTCAGCTGACAAGGGTGATGGGAACGCGGGTAACCCGGAGTATATTGCCTTTTTTCTGGTGCCTTTCTTCTTTCTACTGGGGCTTCTGGGAGTCCTCATCTGCCACATCCTGAAGAGGAAGGGCTACCGCTGTACAACTGATTCAGAGGAAGATGAAGAGCTGGAGAAAGAGGAGCACGAAGAGGATAGAGATCCAGAAAAAGGAGGTAAGTGCTTTGTTGAAATTTTGTTAATTTTATGCATATATTGACCGTGTTTCTGGAAATGGCTGAAGGAGGACAAACTTCCTCCAAAACAAATGACACCTCATCATTCAGTTCCTGTGATTTTGCTATGGGCAATGAAATTGTAGGAAAATGGGGATCTTAAAAAGAACATTGGAGTTGCAGCTATTAATTTATTTATTATGAATTAACTTCTCATTGCTTGCTGAAGTCAGATGGTTTGTTTATTGAAATGGTCTGAAAGTTGTATGGTTTATAAGCAGTGGATTGAAATGAAAATGACTTGAGAAGTAAATATTTTAAGCTACTTCCCTCATAGCAATCAGTTGAAGGATCTTTTAAAGTGGATACGTGACCTCATTGGATGGTGTTTCAAGTGCTTGTGGGATGGCGGATTTAAGCTGAGGTTTATATTCAGCCCACTTGAAAGCAAATTAGTTTTCTTGTTTTCAGACATTCTTTGCTTAGGAAGAGAGGTGAAGAAATGTCATGGAAAAGAGAAACTGTAGCCCTTTCTATTAAGCCTCTTCTAACACACTCACTTTCGTCTTATTTTAACTTATAAAAAATATTCATCTTCTCATTATTTTGACACGATTCATAGTAATCCCATTTTAGTACCTGTCAATTTTAGATTGGAAAACAGCCAATACTTAATACTCCACTCTGTCGTGTTTCTTCCTTATCTTGGGAGTTTTCCTTGCCACAAGCCACAGTCTTCTTGATGGCATTTAGCCTTTATTTTCTGAAGTTACTTTGAAAAGTGCTGCACAATCTAGAGTCGCTTTCATTTTCTTAGATAGTTCACCCAAAAATGAAAATGTTGTCGTCATTTACTCACCTTCATGTTGTTGCAGACCTGTATGAGTTTCATTCTTCTGTTGAACACAAAAGATATTTTAAAGAATGTTGGTTGATGGCACCCATTGACTTCCATAGTATTTTTTTATTTTTTATATACTATGGAAGTCAATGGGTGCCGTCAACTGCCTGCGCATGACACACCTTGTAGGGCTGGCCACAGTAAATTCAAATTGTATTGTACTGTTCTCTGTAACGCTTTCTTACGTTTACTCTTTGTAACCAGTTTTTGTCTGCGTTGTTTAAAGCTGTATGTTTGTTTACTCACACTGCTATGGTGGTGTCTAGGAGACGTATTTATCCACATTTAAGATAAAGGATCACAACTTGTTATTTTTTCCAAATTATATATGGTTTTGTCATTTATTTTTAAATGCAAGTCTGTATGGTTTGCATGGTTTTCTAGGAATGTTCACGTGGCATTTTGTGAATTCTAGGAAACTTAAAAGTATGTGGACTTGTTCAACCTGACCCAACCTTCTCGCTCTTTGTCTTTTTGTTTGTCTTCAAATATTTTCGATCCATCCATATTCAATTGCATGCGGTTGAGCACTAGCAGTGTATTTTATCCCTGAGTAATCTTTTTAATTTATACAAGGTCATCTGCCTGGGTTTATTTAGTTATTTAGTATTATTTATATGCTATTATAACATGTATTTTTTATTGTACATTTTAAATAGGCTTTTAATTTTTGTTTTAGTATTTTTTTTTTTTAGTTTTTTGTCATTTTCATTAATGTTTCTTTATATCTTTGACTTATCTTTTTTTTCCCCTGTTTTAGTAATTTAGTACTTCAACTTGACATTTTATTTCTGTGTGTGTGTGTGTGTGTGTATATATGTGTGTGTGTGTGTGTATATATGTGTGTGTGTGTGTATATATGTGTGTGTGTGTATATATATGTGTGTGTGTGTATATATATATATATATGTGTGTGTGTATATATGTGTGTGTGTGTGTGTGTGTGTGTGTGTGTGTGTGTGTGTATGTGTGTGTGTGTGTGTGTATGTGTATATATATATATATATATATATATATATATATATATATATATATATATATATATATATATATATATATATATATATATATATATATATATATATATATATATATATATATATTATATACCCTTTTAACACCCTGTTCCCATGAAGCTCACAACATGTTTTTTTTTTGGGAAATTCTTAATTTAAACATTTAATTTTTAAAGATTAACTTGAAGTGACAAGCATCAGTTAATATCTAAAGTCTGTTTATGAAGTATTTACATAGACAAAGGGAACACACTGAGCTTAATTGGAACAGCAAACCTTTTTTTAATTAATAAATATTACATTTATAAATTTAAAAGGACAGTTTTGCTAAATAATCTAGGTCATGTATTAAGTTCATACATGTTTTAAAATGAACAGCTATTATAGAAAATATAAATTATGAAAAATATAAAAATATGAAATTATACTTTAGTACACTCTAAAAAATGCTGGGTTAAAGTATAACTTCTCACTGCAAAAGTAAGAGATTAATATTTAGACTTTTGCATATTATAACTTGGAACCTGGATGTGGGAAATAATTACAGTTAGATCCAAAAGATAGTTTTAGCAACATAGCGCAGATGCTTCAGAACATTGTGTGCTACACTAATGTGTTCTGTGATTTTACACTCCTGTAATTTTTAAAGATTTCATATTAATGTAAGGTGAGCTTAAAGGGTGCACTACACTCTAACAACTCTGGGTTGTTTTAAGCAAACATTCACCCAAAATTCACCCTTTAAGCTCACCATACATTAATATGATAGTTTTAAAACTATGATTGCTTAAAACAACCCAACGATTGGGTTGTTTTAAGCAAACATTCACCCAGAATTCACCCTTTTCCATACATTACAGTAATACATTCACCATACATTAATATGAAATCTTTAAAAATTACAGCAGTGTAAAACCACAGAACATCAATAAACTGTACATTTATAATATAATGGATTTAAAAGTACAAGCCATTAATGCCTGTGAAGTGATATATTAGTGTAGCACACAGTCTTATACAGCTAGTAAACTAGCAATGTTCTGTAGCATCTGCGCTATGTTGCTTAAACTATCTTTTGGATCTAGCTGTAATTATTTCCCACATCTAGGTTCCAGGTTATAATATGCAAAAGTCTAAATATTAATCTCTTACTTTTGCAGTGAGAAGTTATACTTATTGAAAATAAAGGCTTAAACATCTAAAAAAATGCACATTTAAGGGACTGCTCTTCTGGTGAAAGTTTTCAGACAGCTTTCAAAATGGCCGCCAGACAGTGTGAACACATGAATACCCATATCTCAGTGTGCAATGGTCTGATTAGCTTGAAATTACAGGAGGTATATAGTAATATATATTTATATAGTATTGTATGGTATATAGTAAACATCATTTGGTTAAGACATCAAGTAGGATTATTTTTTCTTTTTATAATCTGAGCTCAAAGATAGTAGTGCGTTTAATGGGTACTTGAGCTTCATAGGCACGTTTACCCTAAATATAAATATAAATTATTTTCAATAGTTTTAGTGGTAACACTTTATCAAACTTTGTTTCATTTAACATCAGTTAAATACTTTAGTTAACATGAACTAACAATGAATAATATATCTACAGCATTTGTTAATCTAGTTGATGTTAATCTCTACATTTACTAATACATTATTTAAAAATAATATATCTGTTAACATTAGTTTATGCACTGTGAACTAATATGAAAGTTAATAAAAATTAACATTAACAAAGATTAATACATGCTGTAAAATTATATTGCTCATGTATAGTTTACTAACGTTAGCTCATGAGAGCTTGTCAAGTGCTTTGTCTAGAATCTTTATTTTTTATTTTTACAGAATATCAAGTTTAAAGATATTAAGAATAATTAGAGCCACCCGCCATCTTCCCATGAGCCTCTGCTTTCATCAGGATCTTTGGGCCCAGTGATTTGATTTATGGATAGATTTACAATAACTGTGGCCCTGATTAGAGAGTAACTGAACTGTGGCTTCGGGTTGCATTGTGGGTCTAATTTTGGCTTTTTTGTTGTTAGTAAACTTGAACTGACCCTAGTTATTTTGCCATTGTGTATGGAAAATATTTAGCTGTGGATTTAATACATGCAAATCAAAAACTAACAAAAGAAGATTAGTAGTCATAAACTTTATATGACTCCAGAACTACATATTTCTCTGTCTGGATCCCCAGCTGTGAAAGCAAATACAGCACAGGAAGTCTATCCTTTCGAGCAGTGGTCCATGGCTTCAGGAAGGACATGGGTGGTGTGTGTGTGTTCTGAGCAGTAGTTTTGCAGAAGGACATTTTGGGCGATGTCCCCTAAATTGGCAGTTGACTATGTTTACTATGTTTGCACCTGAAACCCGCAGTGACGGATTGATTGACAGCTGTCAGACTCGCAAAGATGGAGAGTGACTGGAGTGACGCCAGTAGCTTTGCTACAGAGCGGTCATTTGAAGTAGAGGACTTTTCACCTGAAGTGGAGGAGGGTGAATTGTCTGTAGACACAGGGCCAGAGCCTTATCAAATTCGAGCCGCTGGCTCAAATTGCGTTAACTCCTGATGCCAAGGGCGTGGTGAGCTCGTGTCAGGGGCGTAGTAGTGAGCCTTTGGAAGAGCCAACATGCCTCATGATGGCAAATAATGTCCAATAGGAAAATTCAACTGCAGTAGCCATTGTACAACCTTAAGAGGGCAGCACTCAGACATTTTTACACCATATATTGTAGAATTAAAACGCTTTATACCCAAATGTCAAAACATTTACTCGAATCAATGAACAGCACTAATAAAGCCCCAGTCTTGCAGGGCGAAGCCCAGTCATTAACTAAAAAGATTTTAGTGCTCTTTAAGAAGAGTTGTGCACTTTTAAGCAATTTTTATTTTACTATATCTCTTTACATAAATCTTTTTTTTTTTTTTCTACTTTAAAAAGTATAATTTCGTTATTTTTACTAACCTAACTAATGACTCATCTGGGCTTTCCAATATGTTTCATGCACTTTTCGCAATCCTTTATGGAGCTGTTCAGTTTTGATTTTGCATATGTTTACGTTCATTTGTGTAGGTCATATGACCACCTTCCAACATTTCATTAACATTATTTATTTATTTTTTCACGACAAAAAGTTAATTGTGCTGCTAATTTTAAGTGAAATGTAAATCCTGAGTTTCAGTCGGAGTTTTGTTCCCGTTTTCTTGTTCTTGATTTGTTGTTCTGTGTTTTTAATAAAAGTGTGTTATCAGAATCACCTTCATTCTTTCGTTTGATTTGACGTTATGGCCAAGGCAAATTGTCTTTAAAAGTATTAACCAGACAAAAGTTATTTGAAGTCTGGGTTTATCTTAAACTGCCGCTTCAGTGCAGTAGCCACAGAAGAGCTATGTGACAATGAGCAAGATTTCCTGAGACACTACAATAGGCTACCAATAATTCATTAATAAGGGCTGTTTTCTTGTACAAAATTAAATATTTTAAGTTAAATGCACAGTGTAAGACATGTTAAAAATGACAAGAGGCTATCAATGTCAAGATCAATATGTGTAGCCCATCTGACACGGTATTTTCACAGACTAACACATCACGTCTCTGGCATAGACTACAATTTTTAACATGGCATATATGCAGTAGTTATATTCTCAATTTAATTTACAGAGCAATCCCTGCAAAGTTTTTAGGTTAACTATAGAAGAGACTAGGAATAATGTGTGTGTCGCACTCGCAAGACTCGCAGCGGGGGGCGTGGCATCACGATGGTGGCTCTCCATCGTGATGCCGGTCAGCCATCACAATGGACGATGAGATCATCCATCGGCACAACCCTAATACCCTTCCATCTTCAGATGCCTTTATGAAGCCTTTAACCGAAGTCAACAGACCATATTTATTGTTAGTATTGTAAATGTCAGTGTTTTCTGCTATCAAAAGCAAGTCCTTTGAAGTACTACTGTGTCAGCAAAAATGTGTCCTGCATAATGACGCATAGTGATGGAATAACAAACACTAATAACAGTTGGTTTGTGATGACAGTTTGAGACAAAGGCTGTTAAACCAGCACGCTTCCTCTGGATGTTTTGTCACCTCAGCTGTTGCATTTCTGCTTTTACTTTAATCTTAAATTTTTCTAACAAAGACAAGTTGACTAATATTCAGTAGAATAAAGTGTTATTCAATACTTCTATTTTTAATACAATCCATCTCTCTCTCTCTCTCTCTCTCTCTCTCTCTCTCTCTCTCTCTCTCTCTCTCTCTCTCTCTCTCTCTCTCTGTGTCAGATCTGAATGACACCTTCAGTGATGCCAACGCTGACACTGTGGGCCAAATCGTTAACTACATCATGAAAAATGAAGGTAAGCTGAACGATGATGAGTTTAGGCTTCCCACTACTTGCTAATAATGGTCACATGACCAGTTTGACAAACCCTGGTCAAGATTAGTCCAGGACGCAAGGCCTTTCAGAACTGACATGTCTAACATGTCTTTTTGGGTTTGTACTATATACTGAGGGAAATATGAGATGTGATAACCAGTCAGGCAACATTGATCGTGATGAAGCATTGATTGTGTCTGCGCATTAACAATCCTCAGCTGACCTCAGAGCAGTAAATCAAAATGTCACACCAGACAATAGCTGGTGTCTAAAAAGCTGATTAAAAATACCTTCAGCTGTTTCAACTGACTGCACAATATACTTAAACTTGGAAATGATTTTATTATATTTTATAATAATAATAATATTATTATTATTATTATTATTATTATTATTATTAACAGTTTTATTATTTTATAATGAGAAAAAAATGTGAATAAGAAATAAATAAGGGATAATCCATGGCTAGCTGTGCATTAAACTAAGCATTAAAAATGCACGACTTGGATGCCAAAAATTGCCTGATGCGAAGCGGGGGGTGGTTGCCTCTATAAAGTGGATTCAAATCGTTTCAAATCAGACACCGAGATAAAGTAGTGTGAATTCAAAGAGAGAGGGAGAGAGAGATGGGATGCGTGTGTGAATTACCTGTGTTTGTTCAGCCTCTCTCTCGGTCCCTCGATTAACAATGAAGCTGTGAGTTTAATTACTTCAAAACCAGCGACGTCACCCCATTGTTGCTGAGAAATATAATGTAGCGATTCAGTGGCGCAACTTTTTTATTAATAAGTCTTTTATAAAAGCGCTCTCCGACCTCTGTGTGTGTGCTTCAGTGAAATTCAATGAATGATTATACTGATTTGGAACTTCCTGTGCATTAAACGGTTTTAATGAACACCTTTCAGCCATTCAGGATTGAGTTTTCAGACAGACCATGGTATACAGTCAAACCAAAATTTATTCAGACACTTTCAAACATTTCACATTATCATGGCTTATTTGCTATAGTTTAGAAAATGGTAATAAAATATGAGAAGAACTCAGTTAAACTGTGTCAGAACAAATTCATCTTGATAATGTGAGATAAGTTTGATAGAAAGGTATGTAATGGATCACAATCAACCAATTACCAATCAATGCTTAATTTTGTTCGGTCTGTGGTGTAAAAGGTCGCATTAGCAATTAAAGAAAAAACACTAAAGCAAAACATGGTCAAAGTGTCTGAATAATCAAGGTTTTATGAGTAATCAAACTCAAAGTTTTATCAAATTATTAGTTTATAATTAGTAAGTAAATTAGAAAGTTTATCATATTATTTGTACTGGTCAGTCCACTGTATGAAGAATTTGTGTGTATAATATGTCATAGAGTACTGTATTTTGCTGTCCTCACTTACATAAATGAACTATAGTGTCCTGCACCCACTAGTAAAAACAAAACAAAATTATATCTAGTGCTGTCATTACAGAAAAAGAGAAATTGCTTTAAATTGCTTTTTACTTTAATTTCTAATAATAATAATGAAATTTCCAGTGAAATAATGTATTACATTTCAGTAAAATAACTGGATCTGCATATGTTGTTTGTAAAATGGACTTTAGACATCACTATACTATTTCTATAATATACTATTACTATTTCTGTACTATATTCTATACTATATTATGTGTGTGTGTGTGTGTGTGTGTGTGTGTGTGTGTGTGTGTGTATATATATATATATATATATATATATATATATATATATATATATATATATATATATATATATATATATATATATATATATATATATATATATATATAATATATAATATATAATATATAATATATAAATGTATTATTAAAATAAATAAATAAATAAATAAATTATTATTATTATTATTTTACAAACCGATTCCAAAAAGTTGGGACACTGTACAAATTGTGAATAAAAACATATTCAATAATTTTCAATATTTATTCAGAATATAACATAGATGACATATCAAATGTTTAAACTGAGAAAATGTATAATTTTAAGGGAAAAATAAGTTGATTTTAAATTTCATGGCATCAACACATCTCAAAAAAGTTGGGACAAGGCCATGTTTCCCACTGTGTGGCATCCCCTCTTCTTTTTATAACAGTCTGCAAACGTCTGGGGACTGAGGAGACAAGTTGCTCAAGTTTAGGAATAGGAATGTTGTCCCATTCTTGTCTAATACAGGCTTCTAGTTGCTCAACTGTCTTAGGTCTTCTTTGTCACATCTTCCTCTTTATGATGCACCAAATGTTTTCTATGGGTGAAAGATCTGGACTGCAGGCTGGCCATTTCAGTGCCCGGATCCTCCTCCTACGCAGCCATGATGTTGTAATTGATGCAGTATGTGGTCTGGCATGGTCTTCCCTGAAAGAGACGACGTCTGGATGGGAGCATATGTTGTTCTAGAGCTTGGATATACCTTTCAGCATTGATGGTGCCTTTCCAGATGTGTAAGCTGCCCATGCCACACACACTCATGCAACCCCATCAGAGATGCAGGCTTCTGAACTGAGCGCTGAGAACAACTTGGGTTGTCCTTGTCCTCTTTAGTCCGGATGACATGGCGTCCCAGTTTTCCAAAAAGAACTTCAAATTTTGATTCGTCTGACCACAGAACAGTTTTCCACTTTGCCACAGTCCATTTTAAATGAGCCTTGGCCCAGAGAAAACGCCTGCACTTCTGGATCATGTTTAGATGTGGCTTCTTTTTTGACCTATAGAGTTTTAGCCGGCAACGGCGAATGGCACGGTGGATTGTGTTCACCAACAATGTTTTCTGGAAGTATTCCTGAGCCCACGTTGTGATCTCCATTACAGTAGCATTCCTGTATGTGATGCAGTGCCGTCTAAGGGCCCGAAGATCACGGGCATCCAGTATGGTTTTCCGGCCTTGACCCTTACGCACAGAGATTGTTCCAGATTCTCTGAATCTTTGGATGATATTGTGCACTGTAGATGATGATAACTTCAAACTCTTTGCAGTTTTTCTCTGAGAAACTCCTTTCTGATATTGCTCCACTATTTTTGGCCGCAGCATTGGGGGAATTGGTGATCCTCTGCCCATCTTGACTTCTGAGAGACACTGCCACTCTGAGAGGCTCTTTTTATACCCAATCATGTTGCCAATTGACCTAATAAGTTGCAAATTGGTCCTCCAGCTGTTCCTTATATGTACATTTAACTTTTCCGGCCTCTTATTGCTACCTGTCCCAACTTTTTTGGAATGTGTAGCTCTCATGAAATCCAAAATGAGCCAATATTTGGCACGACATTTCAAAATATCTCACTCTCAACATTTGATATGTTATCTGTATTCTATTGTGAATAAAATATAAGTTTATGAGATTTGTAAATTATTGCATTCCTTTTTTTTATTCACAATTTGTACAGTGTCCCAACTTTTTTGGAATCGGGTTTGTGTGTTTGTCTGTGAATTATATATAATAATAATAATAATAATAATAATAATAATAATTATTATTATTATTATTATTATTATTATTATTATTATGTAAGCTGTATTATGTGTTTAAATTCAGACAGTGCTGATCAAGCATGTTCATGTTTCAGGCTTTATAAACCAGTCGTGAGTTTGTTCACCTTGATTTCTTTATGGCGTAAAGGCCAAAAGGTGTTTTTTTAACATTGCATCTTAACAACTTTGAAGGATACAAGGAAATTTCTGTCAAACACTGATCTGAGAACTGTAGTTTTAGTTTGCTTGATCTATTTAGACTTCATCAGTAGTCGTTCCATGGTGACTCACCAGTGACGTGTGGACAGAAAGTGGTATTGCTGCTGCTTATATCTTCTCTTTTATGTTTCACCATCTCCACAGCTTGGTAACAATGCATGACTAGCAGCACATTAACCTTATTTATGCGCCTCTAGTGGAAGAACACAATTCATGTTGCAGTCAACTTCTTAAAATGCTCGTGTGAAAACGGAAGGAACTGAAAGTTTTGTGAAATGTAAGGCACATTCTCTGCCAGTGGTTGCACAATTCAAGTGTCACCCTATGAAAATATGAACATTTTGAAGCTGCATTTTTAAAGACATTTAGTCTGGCATCTCCATGTTGTCTGGTGACTGTGACTGTGACACTGTGACTGAGTGTGTGACTGTGACTGTGTGACTGTGTGACTGTGTGACTGTGACTGTGTGACTGTGACTGTGTGACTGTGTGACTGTGACTGTGTGACTGTGACTGTGTGGCTGTGTGGCTGTGTGGCTGTGTGGCTGTGTGGCTGTGTGACTGTGACTGAGTGTGTGACTGTGACTGAGTGTGTGACTGTGACTGAGTGTGTGACTGTGACTGAGTGTGTGACTGTGACTGAGTGTGTGACTGTGACTGAGTGTGTGACGTGTGACTGTGTGTGACGTGTGACTGTGTGTGACGTGTGACTGTGTGTGACGTGTGACCGTGACTGTGAGTGTGTGTGACTGTGTGTGACGTGTGACTGTGAGTGTGAGAGTGCAAGTGCATGAGAGACCTACCCCTAACTGATAAACGCTTATTATTAAATGCGTTAGACACTTTATTTCCACTTTTCTAACATTGTCTTAATTTTTATTGAAAATAAATGCCTTTCCGATCTGATATATAATGGGAAAAGGGAGTAGAGCGAGTTCGGCAAAAGGCGGATTAAAAAAATCTTTCTGAGGAGATCTGCTAGCTTGTTTATACAGAGCGCTGCTCCTCTGACAGGAGGATGGCTGGACCGATCACGTACCAATCAGTTGAATAGGGGGTTCCCATTGACAAATGATCAGCGTTTGTGTCATTGTTTGTGTACATTTCTAAGCTTTTTGATGGGTTCTATACAACGTTTAACACCATATTCGGAGAGCAGAGATAGTGATGTTTCAGGGGATAACTGGAATATAGGGAAATGCTCAGAAGTGACGAGGAGTGTCATTTAAATACCTTTACTCAATTATCTTGATTACAAAACTTTGGAAGAGACACTGTACAAATTGTGAATAAAAAAAGAATGCAATAATTTACTAATCTCATAAACTTATATTTTATTCACAATAGAATATAGATAACATATCAAATGTTGAAAGTGAGACATTTTGAAATGTAATGCCAAATATTGTCTCATTTTGGATTTCATGAGAGCTACACATTGCAAAAAAGTTGGGACAGGTAGCAATAAGAGGTGGGAAAAGTTAAATGTACATATAAGGAACAGCTGGAGGACCAATTTGCAACTTATAAGGTCAATTGGCAACATGATTGGGTATAAAAAGAGCCTCTCAGAGTGGCAGTGTCTCTCAGAAGTCAAGATGGGCAGAGGATCACCAATTCCCCCAATGCTGCAGCCAAAAATAGTGGAGCAATATCAGAAAGGAGTTTCTCAGAGAGAAACTGCAAAGAGTTTGAAGTTATCATCATCTACAGTGCATAATATCATCCAAAGATTCAGAGAATCTGGAACAATCTCTGTGCGTAAGGGTCAAGGCCGGAAAACCATACTGGATGCCCGTGATCTTCGGGCCCTTAGACGGCACTGCATCACATACAGGAATGCTACTGTAATGGAAATCAAAACATGGGCTCAGGAATACTTCCAGAAAACATTGTCGGTGAACACAATCCACTGTGCCATTCTCCGTTGCCGGCTAAAACTCTATAGGTCAAAAAAGAAGCCATATCTAAACATGATCCAGAAGCGCAGGCGTTTTCTCTGGGCCAAGGCTCATTTAAAATGGACTGTGGAAAAGTGGAAAACTGTTCTGTGGTCAGACCAATCAAAATTTGAAGTTCTTTTTGGAAAACTTGGACGCCATGTCATCCGGACTAAAGAGGACAAGGACAACCCAAGTTGTTATCAGCGCTCAGTTCAGAAGCCTGCATCTCTGATGGGATGGGGTTGCATGAGTGCGTGTGGCATGGGCAGCTTACACATCTGGAAAGGCACCATCAATGCTGAAAGGTATATCCAAGTTCTAGAACAACATATGCTCCCATCCAGACGTCGTCTCTTTCAGGGAAGACCTTGCATTTTCCAACATGACAATGCCAGACCACATACTGCATCAGTTACAACATCATGGCTGTGTAGAAGAAGGATCCGGGTACTGAAATGGCCAGCCTGCAGTCCAGATCTTTCACCCATAGAAAACATTTGGCGCATCATAAAGAGGAAGATGCGACAAAGAAGACCTAAGACAGTTGAGCAGCTAGAAGCCTGTATTAGACAAGAATGGGACAACATTCCTATTCCTAAACTTGAGCAACTTTTTGACGTTTGCAGACTGTTATAAAAAGAGGGGATGCCACACAGTGGGAAACATGGCCTTGTCCCAACTTTTTTGAGATGTGTTGATGCCATGAAATTGAAAATCAACTTATTTTTACCTTAAAATTATACATTTTCTCAGTTTAAACATTTCATCTATGTTGTATTCTGAATAAAATATTGAAACTTCCACATCATTGCATTCTGTTTTTATTCACAATTTGTACAGTGTACCAACTTTTTAGGAATCGGGTTATATAGTATACACACCTGTATTGAGCTGGGTTTAACCCAAATTTTGCTGTGTTCTGACTAACTTTTGTATGCAAGTTCAATAATGTGAGTCAGCTATAAAATGTGATTTACACTAATATGTGTAACGTTTGTATTGATGGCCTGAAGCTACCCTATGTCCACTGCGATTAATGTGCTGCAGTAGCATCAGAAGGCAGTCAGCTGCTTTCATTAGTCAAAAGAATCCAGTCAAGCAAATGGTTCTGCATCTGAGGCTGCAGACTCTTCCCTGTGCTAGGAAGTCATTTAATAAACTCTTTTATTCTCTTCCACCAGCCAACTCCGATGCACTCAATGCCATGGTTCAGGACAGTATGGACTCAGAGGGGTAAGTGCTCCTTTATGTCTTTCATATACCTGATGTTCTGAACTAGTAGTTTTGTTTTTCTTATCTGCAGTTTTAATTTTTAGTTGTTCACAGATGGTGTTTTAAATTTGTTTCAAAAACAAATCATGCATGCATGCATACATACACATTGCCACACATGCGCACACACACATGTCTGTTTCACTATATTAGACTAATATTTATTTTACATATCAAGTTAATGGTGTAAAGGATATCTCCTAACTAACCCAACCTCTACCCCTAAAGCTACAAACAGAAACGTACAAAACACTAGATGTAGACCAGTAAAATGTCCTCAATAGTTGGTTGTCATAAAATGACAAAAATTGGACATTTGGCCCTCACAAGTAAAGCGCGCACACACACACACACACACACACACACACACACACACACACACACACACACACACACACACACACACACACACACACACACACACACACACAGTGGCGTCAAGGATTCAAAAGTGTATTTAAACGAATGTTATTTTAGTTTTTACTTTAGTTTTATTAATATTTTGAAATTAGCTTTTATTTAATGTTTAGTTTTCATGTTAATTTTAGTATAATTTATAGTAATTTAATTTTGTATTTAATTTATTATTTTCATTGTCATTTAGGTTTAATTTTTTTGTTTTAGTTATTTATTTCCAGTTGTTATTATTAGTGAGTTCCAACTAATGCTTTTATTTTATTTCAGCTTTATTAAATTAACAGAAATGTTTTAATTAGTTTTAGTCCTAGCTAACGATAATAACCCTGATTTAACCCTTAAATTAGTTTTTTTTTCACAACATAAAAGGAAGTACAAATATATTTTAATTATATAATTAAAATTATCACTATGTATATTATGCTGGTAATTTTATTTTAAGTATTTTCACTAGCGGTCTCAGACATTTGGATCTCACTTTATATAATAAACAAACTTTTAAAAGCACAGTGGCATACTTGTAAAACAATGTTTGAATGTGATCAAGTGAACCTTACAAAATCTTATAAAACTCAAAAGGTGTTTTGTAAAGCAGTACCTCATCCCTCCAAAAGATGGCGCTGTCACTTCTCAAATAATGGCGGCAGCAAAACAGGACAGACTCGTGATGAGGGATTGAGGTGGTTCCGTCTGTCTCCCTTGACACATTGTGAGGAAAATCACCATAAAGCAAAAAAAAAAGCATCAATCATTGACAGTGCTGCAAGCCAGAATAAGATCCAGGAAGACTCTCAAAACCACATGTACAGAAGAGGAGTCATAGAATATGAGTCTGGGTGGAGCAATGGTCTCCACCCTAATATACATAAAAGTAATCAGTTTTATCATGCTCTATTTTACCAGCATGATGACATCAGTTTATAGATGGTGACAGTTCATTTCCTGGTACTATGACTACTATCGTCAAGATGAGATTAAAGATGAAAATAGAGACAGTTCACCTTTTTTTTCTTACCTTAGCTATACTACACCATGTTCCGGAAACATTTCAAAGTACATGAGTGAATGTTTGTTCGTCCTGAGATGTTGTATTGTAACTCCGTTTTATTCATTTTATGTAATTCACAGTCTTACA